>CM071956.1:17602500-17665000 GCA_036784905.1 Acrossocheilus fasciatus | reverse complement strand
ACTAATTACTATGAGCCTTCCTTCTGGCCAGTGGAGTTCTAAACTGACAACCTGATGGGAGAAGCTGAAAGAAACAATGCAAAGGATGAGACGGGTCAGTAACAATAGAAGTTGCTTTCCTCTTTACAGCACAGTTATAGAGATCTAAAAGTTGAGTCTGTGGGTACCCAATGATTTTAGATGCCTGCCTGATTACTCTAGATATTTTTTTTCTTCTTTTCAGCTGAAAGAAAGTTAAACCAAGAAACAATATTAAAGGTTATAATTGATTCCATAAGTGACCGATACGCTGCTAAGATGTACTGTCCTAGGTGAAAAATAAATATATTTAAATTGTGCTTTTTCAGACACACTTAATATATTTAAACTATACTATATTAAGTGCATATTAAATGTATTATTTTGAAATAACTTTAAGTATATCAAGTGTATTTCAAGATATGCTTAAGATTTTAATCTATTTGCAATATATTTAGTATACTGAAATTGTGTTAAAATGGAACCACTTTAAGTATATTTAGTGCATTTTAAGTGTATATCTTAAAATACATTTAAAATGTACTTTTAATACTTCATATTTTAAGCATCGTTTTAATGTACTTCAAGTACATTTCAATTCTATTTCAGCTCATTAGAAATGCATTAGCATTACACTACTAGTATATTATAAAGCTGTTTTTTTCAGTATATACACACGTACACACTTTGATATCTAGAAAACTTTAATGTATTATATATTGTTGTGTACATTACAAATATTTATAACGTACATTAAAAAAAAAGTACAGCAGCATATATACCTTGGTGGGAAAAAAACATACTATTAAATGCATTAAAAATGCACTTGTATTACAACACTCAAGTACATTTTAACACATTATACAAAAAGCATTATAATAAATGAAAAAAAAATGCTATGGCAGAGCTATCTTATCAATTTGTAGAACATTTCAGTTATACCTGTATTACTGAAAAGTACAGAATTTTACATCAATGAATAAATAAAAATTACAATGCATTTTTCTGAAGAAAAAAAAAATCACTGAAAAACAAAGTGCAGAAGTGAATAGCTGTGTGTGCCAAGACTGAAGATGAAGATGACAAAGTTCAAGCAACAGAATAGGGAGGGATGGCGGGGGTTTTGGTGGTGGACGAGGAGATGGCGTAGGGATGGTGAGAGGCAAAAGTGCGGGATGATGGCAGGATGTGGTGAAGGGATGGTGATGGGAGGCACAGGCTATGGGAGGCTATGGCACAGACCCAGAGCATCCCAGTGCTGACAACACACGGCGGAGTCGAAGGAGCAAGGAGCCAAGATGTAGATGGTGTGGCTGCCGACATCTGGGGGCCAGCCGATGGAGACAGAGCTGGTGGATCTGAAGGTGCAGACGGAGGGCCGATGGAGCTGAGCGTCGTCACAGGTTCCGGAGACCTGGGCACAGCCACAGTGACGAGCATCATTGGCGGAGCCAGAGTACCCGAGGACTGGAGTGATGCCGGTGTGACCAAGGACCACGGTGTACCCGACGGGAAAAAACACTACAGCCAAAGATGTGGAGGCTTGGAGCGCAGCAGACGGCTTGCAAGTCTGTGGCAGAAGTAGAGTGACGACTGACCAAGGGGGAGACGGTGGGACGAGGTCACTTCTTTGAGTACGACTGGCATTTTCTGCAACTAAGGGCTTGCAATTCAGATACTGTTGAAGACTGCTTTATCACAGGATCTGTGAAAGGGAAAAAGAATTGATATAAAATTAGCCAATAACAGTTTTGCTTCCACAATGTATTATAATTTGCACTGATATTCATTAGAATTTAGTTTACCTTTTGACAATATCCTCATCAAGCTTGACATATGAGTGTCCATTCTTATCCTCTTGTCTGTCGTCACTGTGCAGCACTCTATGAGTTACATTGAACATATGATTAGAAGAAGCCCAACAACAGCACTTACAGTGAGCAGAGTTCAAGTACAAACCCACTGATATTATTTGATAACAAATCATTTCAATAAAGAAACCTGTGAGTATTATAGGGTATGTTGATAATTGTGGCTTATTGTAACCTAGGGTACCTCGCATGAATATGTCTGGTGTGGTAATGCTAACATACACTCTCTTCACCTCTGTTGCCACGATTAAAAAAATAAAATAAAATTATAAGTAAAAAAAAAAAAAAAGATTAAATAACAGAATGAATGGACACATTGCTAACGTTTTTCTTCCAAGATTGACCGAATCACCCTCCATTAGGCCTGATTCAAAAATCTCTATAACAGAGGTGACATTAAAATATAATTATTTCCATCTCTGCCCTCAGATTTCAGTTTGTCTTCAATAGCAGCTGATCAGAAAAACAATTTTTAATATTCCACACACACACACACACACACACACACACACACACACACACACACACACACACACACACACACACACAAAACAAATGATGATTGATGATTTGTTTTCTTTTTAAGAATGACAGTAAGCTGAGTACAATGTACCTGGTCGGTAATATAGTCAAAAACCTTCCCAGCCTCAGCAGTTTCAGTTGTACTTTATGCTCTTATAAGCAACCCTTCTTACAATTTGATCTTTGTTCTTATCTGTAATGAGAAATATATATTAGAAAATAAAGATAAGATTGTCAAGCTCTTCGGTGGTGTCTGACAGTCACACAGTAAAATGTACCCTCCCCACGTGATCTGTGAACCCAATACTGACCATAACTAAAATAAATTCAAAGAAACAGTTTGTGATTTTTAATTATATTTATTCATGAAAGAAAAAACAGCCACTGTCAGGCAATATAATAAAACTGGCTTTCATATTTTTGTAAGATAGGATCCTTCTTTGCTAGACCTCACAATTATAATTATGTCAATATTGAAAAAGCATTTAAGAGTAGCATTAAAAAGTTTATATTTAACTAGTAGTCTAATTTTCTACCACATCTGAATTAAAATCAGCAGCTGGCTAACAAATTGCTTTGTGGCTGGTTTCAGCTCACTCAGTCTAAACTAAATGATTTTGCATGTGCGGAACCGCATGTCAGATAAGATGATAATAATTTTTATTTATTTATTTATTTTTATTTTTTTAGCACAATTCACATCACCGGTAATTCTGTTTTTTTAAAAACAATAAATAAATAAATCTCCGAATGTGCCGCATGAAACATTGATTCATTCTGCTAACCTTTTACTATCATGTCAGTTTTTGAGGGATGGAGAGGAAAGACAGTTAGGGCTTGTTTACACCTATTTTATGCGTTTTGTCGGATTGGATATCTATCTGATTTGTTACTTTTGGCCACATAAAAAACGGATATAAATCCGATCTTGAATTAGGCCTACCGCACAATCACGTAAAAAAAAAAAAAAAAAAAAATCAACAAATATGCGCTGCATTTTATTCATCATAAGCCAATTAAAAGACCGAAGATCAAAACAGGAGAGATCAGCAGTGGAAAGATAAGTTACTTTACTTTCAGTTTTATTCGCGGCACGTTTGCGAGTCGGCTTGCAGGCTATATCCGTGACGATGCGTGTAGAATTAGCACTGTCATATCTGACTATTACATGTCATATAGCCTGTAACACGCTCTCACACGTTTGTTTTTTAACATTTTGGAAAAAGTAAAATGTACATATGCGGTTTTAACAAGCAGATGCGTTTACACTTGTCCAGTTTCATCTGGAATGCTGGATTTAAATCCATCTCGAAAGCGTTTCAAATTCGGAGGACTGGTCTTTTCATGATCAGATAGCTGTCCAACCAGATAAAACGCATGAAGTGAGCAGAGGGCGCTCTCTCTCTCTCTCTCTCTCTCTCTCTCTCTCTCTCTCTCTCTCAGTTAACATGCGCGCTATCACAAGAGCAGCAGTCATTTACATCACTCATAAATCACACGAAGCGATCAAATACGGCTTTGGCGGGACAAAAATTAATTCTGGCGGCCGCCAAAAAAAAAAAAAAATTAAATGCAGGAAAAACCCTGAAGCTTGAACAAATATTTACACCTGTCAACTAACACTTCCACAGTTGGCTAATCAGCTCAAGACAAAGTAATCCTATGTTCATAATCATGGTTTTTCAAAGATCATTAACCTCATTACAATGAAGCCAAATTGATCAGGAAATCAGAAATAAATACACAACTTAATTTTGAAAATAAAACATGTTAATGTTGTAGTACATGTTATGAAGCCTTTTTTTTTTTTTGTTTCTGCCAATGTCAAAAACACGACTGGTACAGACAAGTAACATTAATTAAATACAAATCTTACCTGAAGTCACAGTGAGGTTCCAAAGCCAGACGCCATACACGCTTGTCTTACATAGAAGCTCTTTAACCTTCTCAAAAGAGATAATTGCTGTTGAGCTTTCTTAAAGACACTATTTGCCTGCTGCGTAAAAGATAGATGCTTATCAATCTCAGTGCCCAAATATGTAAAGGTCTCAACCCGTTCCACTACCTATCTTTGACATGCGGTATTTCGCATCTGGCTGCCTTACCCTGGCAGGTAAGAGGCAGCAGGTGCACCGCATTAATTGATGTTTTCGCTGAGGAGTCCCGGTGACCGTAACCCGGCAGCTCAGCTGTGGTACAGCAACTGTGGCAATGGGACATGACGTCTCCATTCCCTCCATCAGGGAAAGAGAAAGCCCCCACGGAAGCCCCCTCTAGTGCCCTGTGTAGGCCCCCTGGTCCTTCCTATAAGGCAGACGATAGGACCGGGCTCCACACAGAGAAGGTCGACTACTGCTGTTCCTTGAGCAACCCAAACAGTAGGACTTGGATAACACTGGGAAAGAATGCCCTTCCACCTGGAAGAGGCACACTGTGGAGTCACCTCCTCCCAGAGGGGGTTAAGTAAGTAAGCCCGTAGGGCCTTATTGCACATGGAAGTCTCTGAGATGGCTCAGGCTGCATCATTTAGAGACAGCAGAACGTGGTCTGCCAGGGAAACACGGCCCTAGTAAGTGTACTGTGGAAATAAAATGGGATCCCAACAGGGTCACTCATATGGGCACTAGCTTCACACCAGATTTCAAGAATTCATTGACTGAAGGCTTGGTGCCAAACATACTTAAACATCTGGCCGCCGGAGTGCTGGAGGACTCAACAGGGTTTGCCCAGTCAGGGAACTCTCTGGAGATTTTAGGCATTAAGGACGCTGCAAGCCGACTCTGAACCGGGCCTCTCAGTGCCACTACCCATTTGAGGCGAGAGCACAGGAGGAAACTGGCTCAACACACAGGCTATAGAACCTAGCGAATGTGTTAGGTGTCGCCCAGCCTGCAGCTCTACAGATGTATGCTAGCGAGGCACCACGAACCAGCGGCCAGGATGATGTGACACCCCTAGTGGAGTGAGCACGCAGCCTGAACGGGCAGGGCACACCTTGTGCTTCATAGGCCAAGGTGATGGCATCCACTATCCAGTAGGCCATCCTCTGCTTGGAGACAGCCTTCCCCTTCTGCTGTCCTCCGTAACAGACAAAGAGCTGTTCTGAGGTCCTAAAGCTCTCAGTTCTATCCACGTACTGTCGCAGTGCGTGTACAGGACAGAGCAAAGCTAGGGCTGGGTCTGCCTCCTCCAGGGGCAGCGCTTGCAGGTTCGCCACCTAGTCCCTGAAGGGAGTGGTAGTAACCTTGGGCACGTAGTCGGGCTGGGGCCTCAGTGTTGCACTGGAGTCAGCTGGCCCAAACTCAAGGCATGATTTGTCGACTGAAAATGCCTGCAGGTCCCCCAACCTCTTGATCAAGGCCAATACAATCAGGAGTAGCGTTTTCATAGAAAGAAACTCGAGGGGGGCAGTTTGAAGGGCTCATAGCACCAATGCCAAATACCAAGAGGGTAGGGAGGGAGGCCTAGGAGGATTTAACCACCTGGCCCACCTAAAGAACCTGACGACCAGATCGTGCTTCCCCACCGACCTCCCCTCTATGGGATTGCATAGCAGCAAGGTCTACCTGAGCAACTCCGAACTGCCTCCAAATCAGCTGAACTGCCTGGGGATGGAGTTTCCACTCCCCTAGAAGTGCTGCTCGAGACAGCTCGTCGGCTGCCCGATTGAACACTCTTGGGATGTGGATGGCACAAAAGGACCTCAGATGCTTCTGACTCCAGAGGAGGAGGTGGCAGGCGAGTTATGACATGTGACTGGAGTGTAAACTGGCTTGCCGATTGATATACGCCACGGTCACAGTGTTGTCCGTGCGGACCAGCGGACCATGTGCCCGCTGTACGTGGCTCCCCAGCTGGTTGCCGAGGCATCCATGAATACCACAGCATGCCTGGAAATCTGCTCCAGTCCTGCCCCACGGAACGAGGGATCTGTCCACGGGCTGAAGGTTCTGCGGCAGGCTGGTGTAATCTGAACCCAGTGAGTACCGCGTCGCCACGCCCACCTTGGGACTTGGCCATGGAGCCAGTGCTGAAGCGTTCTCATATAGAGCAGACCGAGTGGAACTACTGCCGCAGCTGCCGCCATATGCCTCAGGAGCCTCTGAAAAAAATTTGGTGGGACCGCCGTCCTGCCTGATTAAGTCTTGAGGCAGTTCAGCACCAACTGAGCACGTTCCTGTGTGAGGCGTGCTGTCTGGCTGACCGAATCCAACTCCATGACATGAAAAGAGATCCTCTGCGTTGGCACGAGTTTGCTCTTTTCCCAGTTGACCCGAAGATCCAACTGGCTGAGGTGTCTGAGCACCATGTCCCTATGTGTGCACGACTGCATGGCCGTCATCTCCGGGTCTGGCTTGGACAACGTTACCACACCTGAAGGGGGCAACGCAGCCGGGTCGTCATCCCCGGAGAGAGGGCTCGCCCTCCGATGCAGCGATCGACATCTGGTTGTCAGAGGGGGCACCGAAGGAAACGTGTGGTGCACTCTGTCCAGCAGAGGGCCCAGAATGCTTTGTCGGCAGCTCCATTGACTGCGGAGTGCTTGAGGGGTGAGGAACTCCAGGGGAAGCCCTCAAAGTGATCCTCAAATCACCTCTGACTCCACCGGACGCAGCGCCGCCCCGGGTGCCGGGACAAACGCTGGATTGCGGCAGAGGCAGAGGGACTCGGCCATGCTTGACATAGTCTTTTATGCAACTCCAAGATGGTCGTGTCCCCACAAGAAGAACATGAACTATCCACGGAAGCTTCCTGTGTGCTGAATGCTCAGACACGTGAGGCAGAGATTGTGACCGTCCTGAGGCGCCAGGAAACGACCACACCCAGAAACGCATGGGTGATAAGACATCTTTAAAAGGATACGATCACACGTGTTGCTCTTTTATAGAAATGCTCTTTTAGTGCTGAAGCATGCAGGGGAGCTGAACATCGCACACTCCTGGTGTGGTTGTCAGCACGAACTCGATAGCCACAAGACCGTGACCACCGCTGTTGTTGCCGTAACGCCCACACTCTCTCGTTCTCTAAGTCTAGGTGTCTAGTCACTGTAATATTTTAATATTACCGTTCAGTAGTTTGTGATTGGTACAATATTTGTTTGATGTTTTTGCAAGAAGTCGCTTATGCTCACCATTTGTTTAATCAAAAATGCATTAAAAATAACTGTATTCTATTTGAAAATATATTTTTAAATATAATTTATTCCTGTGATGGCAAAGAAATCATTTTCTGCAGCCATTCCTTCAGTCTTCAGTGTCACATGATCCCTCAGAAATTATTATAATATGTTGATTTGGTGCTCAAGAAACATTTCATATTATTATAAAAGTTGAAAACAGTTGTGATGCTTAATATTTTGGTAGAAAACATGCTACATTTTTTTTTTTCATTTAATTTAGAATTATTTGAATACAACGTACAAAATAGCAGCATATATATGATATACAAATCTTTTGTAAATTTCTTTACCATCACAATCAATACTATAATACTATAAGTATTAATTTTATATATTAATTTCATAATCCTATACTATATAAAATTATTTTTTTAAGTACTGACCCCAAACTGCTGTATATTTGTATATAATGTTTATATAATAATATTATTATTATCTGAAAGTGAAACTCAATGACTCAAAATATGAAAACAAAAACAACATATAAATCATAGAATATAAAAGCACCGTTAGAACAAGGCCAAAAACACATTTGTCTGTCTTTAACAACATTAAATATGCACATACATTTTTAAACTGTACCAAATTATTTGTGAACAAGGACCATTTCCTCTTTACATTTTAAACATTCTCTTTTCATATTAACAAAAGACTTCATTCTTTACGCAGCTGGCTAGAGTTCATTCATTTTACTTCCCCACAGTTTACGCCAGATTCAGTCAAATTCATTAGTGAACACTAGTCAATCTCTGTTGGGGATTGGCCTTTCTGTGCCTTTGAGTAAACCACTTAACCTCCCTTCAATAATTATCCACTCACTTAAGACAAGTCATTATTTAAATGCTGCTAGCAGCAAAAAGACCCTGAATAGACTACAGGGGGCTAATTTGAGAATAGGAGACATGTAAGTGGCGGATGAAAACTTCCCCATGATCAGGGATGATTTTGCCGCAAATGAAGCGAGCCTGGCTACCAACTCCCCTTTAAGGCTCCGAAGGCTTTTTTTCCTCGAAAGGCCCTTGAAAGGTTTGATGTGTAATGAATTGAGTTTGGTGGATTAATTTAATTGAGTTTTATGCCCGCTAATTTGGTTCAAAATTAAGGCAACACAAAATAATGATGAGCTCAAAAAGGGGGAATTCCCTCAGATTGGGCCTCCAGGTTCCGGCTCCATCGATAAATTAGCGGCTGAATGCGACTGAATGGAAAGCAGCTCCTGGGCCTCCTCTCTGGCCGATGTTAAGGAAAATGAATTAAAGAGGTCTATACGTGTGTCTTTCCGCCTTAATGTCATTCCCCTCCAACTTCTTCCCTCCTTTCCTCTTCTAATTTAATTCCGCTAAAATCCAATCAGAATTATTTGACATTAAAATTAAGTCTCAGAGGAAAAATGAGCAAAAGAACTGCGGAAAAGCCAGTAAAGGGAGGATAACGCTCCTTCCCTTTCATCCACACCAGACTCTTTTCATTAGAACTCTACAGTTAGGAGTGAATCGGTCGGGACGGCAGTATGACGTGCCTGAGGCCCGGAGTGTATGACAAGCCACCCTAATGAAAAGTCTCAGTCACAGTAGCAGGCTGACACAGCGACCCCGCATATAATTACGCCTTAAATAATAAATGTCCATGCGTACATTTTCATACTCTGTAAGTCTCGCTTACAATGGTTGGCCTGAATATTCTTGGTTCAGAGAGAGAGGTTTGTGGTTTATTTTGATTGTCACGGTTTGGTTAGTTATAGTTCCACTGGCTCGTTTTTGCTTGGATTATGGTGAATAAGTTAAGCGCAGTGACAGTGCCTGAGCGGTGCAAGAACATAATCAGGTAGGCAGACGTATCGTATTACTCACACTTTCACATGAAAATAATTTACACGTCTAACATTGCATGCTAATGCGTATGATTTACATCCCTCCTCCTGCTGAGTGCGGAGTTCGTGACTCAGTAACACGGTCGTTCGTCTATTATAAATTACAGAGGATTCCACGGCAAAAGTGTTGTAACCCACTTTTCAATGATCTGTTTCTTTTTCTCTGTTTTGGGGGAATTTTCTGTGCAGCTTTGGAAGGTGTGAATGATGGGAAGTGTGAGTGTGTGTATGAGTGAGGTCTATCCTCGCCATTTGGGCTAAAATAATCTGATAAATTTCATGACTCTGTGAAGAGTAAATCAGGCTGTGTGTGTAAGTCAATATTTATTTATTCAACTTAAAACGTTCCCAGCCCACATAAGCAAAACATTCATGTTCTTTATGCAAATTATGTGTGACTGAAAAAAGAAAGTAAAAGCATAATTTTACAGTAAGGTTGTATATGGTAAAATTAGTTAATGCACGAACAAACAACGAACAATACTTTTAGAGCTTTTAACATTAGAGCTTTTAATCGTAATTATTTATTAATGAGTTTAATATCAATTTGTAAACACTTCGTAAATACTACACTGCAAAAAAGACTTTTCAAAGTTGTGAAAAAAGATTTTTGGAATAATACTATTTCAGTTTTTTTCTACTTAAAAAATTTGTTTTTAATTCAGTGGGTTCCTTTTTCTTTCTTTTTTTCCTTTGAAGTATAGTTCAGTCTGTAATTTATAATGCAATAACTAATGTATATGCATATAAAATTCATAGTGCATTAACTAATGCAAATGTTTATACAATGTTTAAATTGTAATCTTATGTATTATGAAAATGTATTAATTATTTTAAGAATAATAAATGACGTAAATGTATTGTTTTTTTCTTTTTAATAAATATTTTTAACATACTACCTTATGGTAAAATGTTTAAAAAAAAATAATAATAATAATATCTGACAAACTTAGTTTCCACGTTTTGCAATTTGCCTGTAATAACTGACAAGACATTACACCTCTGATGTGATCAATAGATCATTTGACACAGCAGTTAATCATCAAGCACCAGTTTCTATGACTAATTGCTTTTTCTCTGTTTGTGAGAGCCAAAGGTCGAGATCACGTCCTTTCACCAGTGAATAAAAGGCATCTAGCATCATACACCCCCTCATGTTTTAATTCACCATGCAAAATCAAAATACGAGGTAAGGCATTTGCATTTTATTTTTGACAATAGTCCTCAAAACAAAGATAAATTGTGACTTTAGTCTGCCTAGTTGTATTTAAATTAAAGTGGTTGCCACCTGTGTGGGATCTGGGATGAATGACTGCCAGTCAACAGTTATTGTCACCTGCCATCAGTGATTTAACGGCCAGTACAGCCAGTTTTTCGAGTGAAATGTCATTTATTTGCAATTGTGTATGCCATTTAAATATATGTACATGAATAATTTGTTATGTATTCTGTACCATCTGTATATATCTCATGTACTGTAGGTGTACATGATTCTGAACATATTTTTCTTTGAACATATATTTTTAAATACTTTTTAATGAGAAAAAATGACTTTTGCACTTTTAAGTCTCTGTGTCATTTTTCTAATTAAGTCACTTCGCTTAATGATTAGTTGTTCAGTCCGGTATTACTTAACATTTATAAAATCCCTAGAAAAAAAACGTGGCTGTCAGTTTCCTTTATAACCATAATCTGTGTGTCCAGAACAGGATTTTAGAACTCAGAAAAGGAGGGACAACCACATTTAGCTGCAGGCTGTCTGTGGTCACTCATCACATACTCAGATTGCGTGCAGATCATAAAAGGATCTGTTTAATGAACTGAACTGGGATGAAGAATGTTCCGAAATTCAAGTAGAAACTTCCTCTGTCTGTGTGCTCATGTAATATTCAGGTCTCTTCTGGGCTGCTATTAAAATGCGTCCAGTGTGAAGCCAGCAGTTTAGACCGGGGGAGAGCTGCCCGTTCAGTCCCCCGCCCCTGTCTCTTTTTCTCAGTCTGCCTGGCTTCATTCACGCTCCGCAACCCCACTCGGTCATCCATTCATTCTCCTAGAGTACACAAGCACGCTCTAACACACTCCAATACTCTCCCTTTCCCTTGTCAAAGCCTGCTGTTGTCTTATACACTCTATCTGGCTCTCTCTCTCACACATCCTTCATTTGACCTCTTTCTGGGTCATCATCCTCAAAGCCAGCAGTCTATTAATGTTATTAAAAATATATCACCAGATGCTAAGGCCCATCTTTCAGCTCTCTTGATCTGTAGTTTTTATCATATTTCTAACCTCCCACATGAGTAGAGATTCTCCTACCAAAGCCTCTGTCCCCTGTGAGCTGAAGGAGTGTCAAGAAGAACAGTTTCTGCACACTTCCAGCATTATCTCCCCCCCCTCCCCCCTCCCCCCATGATATCTCTACTAATGTTTGTGACATGCCAAAGCATCAAAAGTGAAATGATGCATGGATTACAGGATCTACCGTTGCAGACAGACCATTTCAGAGGTAGCACCATATTTAAAGATTTTATCAAGGGACCAAACATTTTATGAACCACTTCTGAAAAATATTTGTGATGCTACTGTATGAATATGTACCAAAATGTTGCAGGACTAGGTTATTAGTGACATAAAAGCATGTGAAATTATGCAATACAATGCATAGAATTAAAAGCCATCATTTCGATCTTTAAAGAGTCATTTCGATATTTCATGTCATTTGATATATATTTCCATAGAAGAGAGAAAGCTAGTCATGTATGGAACACAAAAGAAGATATTTTTTTAAATAAATGTTCATGCAGCTCTTTTCCATACAGTGAAAGTCAATGTTGACCAGGGGGTCTTATACTCCAAAATAACTATAAAAGTGGTTAATGCTCTTCGTGCATTGTATGTATTTCTAGTCTTTTGAAGCAATTAAATAACTTTGTGTGAAATAGACACAACATTTTTTGTTATTTATAAAGTTTGCTCCTTTTTACAGCCTGTGTGGACACCATTCACTTTCACTGAATGGAAAAGAAGTTATATTGGTTTAGAATCACATGAGAGTGAATAAATGATGACAAAGTTATTATAAGTTATTATATATGGATGAGCTATTCCTGGGATACAGATACAGTATTTATAAAAAAATTAATTAATTAAAAAAATCAAATGCCACTGGAATCACCATTTTTGTCCATTAACTGCTGGGTGTTATATACAGTACATACATGACTAACATTATACATTACTCTTCAAAAGTTCAAATTAATCCTGAAAAGAATATCACAGTTTACACAAAAAATATTAGGCAGCACAACTGCTTACAACATTGATAACAGAGAAATCTGTTATTTAAGTCGCTGGGGTATATTTGTAGCACTAGCCAAAAATAAATTGTATGGGTCAAAATTATAGATTTTTCTTTTATGCCAAAAATCATTAGGATATTAAGTAAAGATCATGTTCCATGAAGATAATTTCTTACCGTAAATGTATCAAAACTTCATTTTTGATTAGTAATATGCATTGCTAAGAACTTCATTTGGACAACTTTAAAGGCAATTTACTCAATATTTAGATTTTTTTTTGCAACCTCAGATTCCAGATTTTCAAATAGTTGTATCTCAGCCAATCATAACAAACCATACATCAATGGAAAGCTTATTTATTCAGCTTTCAGATGATGTATAAATCTCAATTTCGAAAAACTGACACATAAGACTGGTTTTGTCGTCCAAGGTCACACATGCTGATTTGCTGCTCAAGAAACATTTCTTCTATTTCTATTACACATTTCTCTATTATCAATAATTCAGTCATTTCTGGAAGATCATGTAACACTGATAACTGGAGTAATAACTGCTGATATTCTGTTGTAAATTTACTGCTGTAAATTAAAATAGAAAACGGATATTTTAAACTGTAATATTACTGGTTTTATTGCATTTCTAATCAAATAAATACAGCCTTGGTGAGCATAAGAGACTTATTCCAAATACATTATTTTCATCCACTTACCTACAAATCCCCAGACCAACAGTAACTGGCAGATAGTCAGAAATGAAGGAAAGGAATGAGAGCAGGTTTGTCCTGAGAGGAACGCTGACAGTGATTGGTGGACAGGGAAATCAGCAAACATATGCTGTTAAATCTGGAAATGTCTAACATATTACATTTGAGTTAGCGTATGTGTGTTACGATACAATACAATTTGTTCACTTGAATCGAACGGATATGTAAGCTTATTAGGTAGAAAGGTAGCAAATCAATATGTTATTGACAATGTTCATTGTTTAAAGGATTTTGCGAGTTGCAATTTGATGGAAGACTGTTGACATGCCTGTTTTGACTTTGGAGAAGAGCCAAACAGATCTGATCCACAGATCAATACGTCTTGGAGATGTATTTTAGGATGTATGCCAACAATTTTTTTTTTTTTTTTTTCCCAAAGAGTAGAAGATGACAAACGACATTTTGAGCTGATTTAAATATATAAAGCTGGTATGTTTGCACAGGACTGAAATTGTATATATTATTTTGCAATTTTCTTTATTTTATTGTATTTTATTTTTGGCTCTCCAGAACACATCCTTTACAATGTATGTAGATAATAATATGAAACACATTTAGGAAAAATAAGCAGGGATCTGTGGAAAGTTAAATGTGATCTGATTTCGTTCTTTTCAGTTTGACATATACTGTAAGTAGTGTGCTACTATATTTCTTCAGGCTGAACTGTCAAAATCATCTGCATTGTCTGTTTGTCTCCGTTATTTTGTCCTTGCTGTGTGCTTTTGTTTGGGACTGGAGAGTCATTTTCTTTCTGTTGTGATTGGTGTAGCAGGCCTCTCCTAATTGGCAATTAACAGCGCTCACAAAGCAATCAAGCACCAGTAAGCCAGATGCAAAGGATGAAAATGAGCTTGTTTATAATTTATCGGGCTTAACTTTAGATCTATTTTGGATTATAATGAGGCAAATTGTACAAAATATTCCTCATTCTTGTATGTGACTATGCAGGTCTGTATTCCTGGATGAAATCTGCATATTTTGGGATTCATTTTATGCCATTTTATCCCTGTGAAGATTTTTAATTTTCTATTCCCCCCCCCCCCCCCCCCCCCTATATCCCCAAATAAAAAAAAAGGAAAAAAAAGCACTTTGAAGTTATTTTTAATTGCTTCTTGAACAGATAATGAAGCAACAGTCATTAAACGCAGTCATATTAGTAGAGTTCACCCTCGCTTGCAAATCTTTTAACACTGGGAGCAACTCCATTAAATCGAGACATTTCATTTTAACTGTCCCCTCACACTTACAATTAGCAAAACACATTTTCTAAACAAATTTAGAAAAGGATATTCCTACACTGATAATTTTTTTCATGTTGCTAAAAATGCAAAGCATGTAAACACTTTGTTGCACATAAGTAATAAGTGCAAGGGCTTAAAATAATAGGAAACAATGATTCAGTTGCCTTTACATCGGGTTGTCACTGTCTACTGTAGAAAATCAGTTTAATAATGTACAGACTATTCTGTAGTAGCAGTTATAGTAAAATAAAGTTGATATACAATGTTGGTCAAAAATTTGGAATCATGAAGATTTTATTTTTTAATGTTTTTGAAAGAAGTCTCTTATGCACACCAAGGCTGCATTTATTTGCTCAAAAATACAGTAAAGACAATATCATTATAAAATAACTGTTTTCAATTGTTAAATGAAATTTATTCCAGTGATGCAAAGCTGCATTTTCAGCATCATTACTCCAGTCTTCAGTGTCATGATCCTTCAGAAATCATTCTAACACGCTGATTTGCTGCTCAAGAACATTTCAATTCTGAAAAAAAACATATTTTTGCTACATAATATTTTTGTGGGAATCTTGATACACTATCATCCAAAATCTTGGGTAAGTTGGATTAAGGAAGAAAAAAAGGAAGGAAACGGAATAAAAATAAATTACATTTTGGAATAAATATGAAATATGGAATTCAGCACTCATCAGTGGGCAGTGTTAACTTTAAAATAAAGAGATGAGTGTTTTGTGTCCAAACCAATTCTGCGCCTGCTGTATGGAGTGAGAGCAACTATCAAAAACACTTGACAAACTCACACAAGTAACTTGCTAACTTGTCGGAACGATCAGTCACATCGGTGTTTGTGGGTGTTAGAGTGGCCACAAATCTCATTTCCCATTTCCTCTCCTCATACGGTCGCGTCAAGATACCAATTCTAACTTCAAATGGCCTCTCTTGAGCACAGGGACACAGGTGGAATGAAATTAGTGAAGAGAGGATCGCCTGTCCTCAAACTAGGGAGAAATGTCCACTCTGCGCCATGTCACAAACCCCCTCCACACCTGCTCAAGTGATTTCTGAAATCGTCTCTGATTACTGGAGAGAAACATACACACTCTTCCATGATTGTAGAAGCAGTTTACTAATAGCCCGGTTTCCTCCACAGGTGCAAACTGGCTGCAGAATCTTGTATGAAGACTCGAAAAGAGGGGTGACATTAACTCAGAGCCCGCAAATAGATCATAAATCACTGGGACAGAACAGCAGATGAGAGTACAGTAGTATAGGGTGCTGACAGCTTGAAGAAGAAAGGAAAGGAAATAGAAAAGGAAAAGCTATAGATCAAGGAATAATTAGCATGAGGAATGGTGGGATGGAAGCAATGCATATGGAGCGAAGCACAGCCTTATCTCACACTGGCAAATTTAGTTTCTATCTTATGATGCCATAATGGAAATATATTATGTCAACATCATTATGCCCAGATGGAATTTGCAGACTTTTTTTCCACACTTTCTACATTGTTTTGAATTTGTGGAATTCAGTGGATTCACAGCAACATTATTATTTGCAACTATATTATCTGGTGAATGAATTATGTATTCCAGTACCGCTACTAACTATTATTATTATTATTGGATGGTTGTTATATATAAAATTAAATATAATAAACTTGCTTTATTATTAAGTTTGAACTACTATACAACAGTCATTAGGACTATAGTAACCTGATGTATTTCTATTTTTCCCCAGTTATTTTAAGCCCTTGCACTTATGATTTTTATTGTTATTAATATTATTACAATCATTATTGTTATTATTGGAAGTTTTTCCTTTTTAATCTATGTGTAAAATTTACATAATTAATTTTAAAGGTGTTGATTCCATGGTTGCCTGCTTCTAATTCATACAAGCTGCAGGTTTTTTTATGTGTGAAATATTACTGTTTTTCTGTTTTCACTGGATACAAATAATGCTCTGACCACTGCTTAACACTCTAGATGCACTCAATGAATATGGAGTTACTTTTGTGCTGATAAATTCACTCAGCGTCTGCCAATAACCAAACATTAACAGAGAGTTCAGATGAAATGCCAAGGGGAAAAGAAAATGATTGCACCCATTTACAGACTCTTCAGATTCTGATTTAAATTAATAAAACTATCTTTAGTCAAGAGATAATTCATGTTACCATGAAAACTAGTCAATGCAATGTCTCTAGAGTCCAAGGTGTCTTCTTGATTCTTCCAGTAACCTTCATTTTTTGCCTTTGCTCTCATTGACTTATCTCCTGTTTATAACCCTGATGCAAAAGTTCCCCAGTCACCAGTGTGCCCTCGAGCAAAGCACTTAACCCCATGATGCTCCAGGGGCCCTGTGACTGCGGTAAGTGCACTTCAGTCACTGAGAATGGAAAGAGTCTGCTAAATGACATATAAACAATTAAAGCGAGGAACATCTTGTGTATTTATAGCTGTTGTTTTCTATTACATTCATGATCTGGTTCATTTTCAGTTTAAAAAAACACATGCCTTTAGTGGTTGAGTGATATGAATTTTTCAATGCCTGATGCCTAATAAAAAAGAGATGGATGATATTGGCAATTTTCGAAAAAAAAATGTTTGTATTTTATTATATTTTAACTAAGGCTGTTAGTTTAATGCGTTAACTTAATTATGAAAAATAACGTGATTAAAATATTTTAACACAGTTAACGCACTGGCCCCGCCCCTAGACCTGTACGTCATCTTACAGTTCATACAGATATGATGCAGGGCAACAACTCCATACATGCAGTTATGCTCCTAAAATGCAAGATATTGGGGCAAAAAAAAAAAAAAAAAAAGATGCCCCTGTATGAGTTTTTGCCTCATATTTGTCATATGATAAGGGATATCACATGAGCAACTAGAGCAATAGGCCTATCACATGAGTGCTGTTTTGTCATGAATATCAGGAGTTTAAATGTGATTTTATATCATAGTTCAGTAAAAGTAGTTAATATTTTGTGTTACATTTTAAACACAATATTGTTTGTTTTGTATTACCTTTATTATATAAAATATTACCTTTCAAGCCACACAGAACTGTTAGGCATGGTTTACTTAATTCCTGAATGAATCAGCAGTTTGAACAAATGAATGAATGAATGACATATAAAGTCATTTACTGCCACCTGTTGGGAGTTTTAGTTTTTTATTTAGAGTATCATTTCATAAAAATAAAAAAAATAAAAAGACTGAAAAAGAAGACTGTTGGTAACTAAGCTGTTTTGGACTTTCATTGTATGAACAAAAAATACTGAGACATTTCTCAAATTATCTTCTTTTATGTTCCACAGTTTATATTAGGCCATTGTAGCCTAAAAGTTTGTGTAATGAATTTTGTTTAATCAAATGAAATATTTATTTCTAAAGCTACTATTTGTAATGTCTACTTGACACTTTCATTTAACACAATATGGCTTTAAATGGTCTTTTGTGGGTAATTTCACAGCCAATTTTAATTTGTGATTAATTATATTAATTAGTTGACACATCATGTAATTATTTAGATTAAAAATTTGAATCGACTGAAAGTTCTACTTTTAATATTTAATGTATTCATGTGATGGCAGCTGAATTGTCAGCAGCTGTTACTCTAGACTTTAGGCTTTGAAATAAATTAAAATAATTTAATATCATAAGATATCATTTGAGCTTTTGAAATTTGACATCTTCAGCTTTATGACTGACCTTTTCTGTTTTGTGTTGTTCTCTTTCTCTTTAAGCTCACCCTGCTGTGATTTATAAACAGCTAAATAAAAATAAAACCTCAAAATCCACAAGGAACATTTGTAGAACAATCCTGGAGAAATGCCCGGAAACAGTTCACGGTCCATCCAGATGTGTGTATTTGATAGTAAGATATAAAATAAATCATGAGCTGAGTTTAATAGGTAGTTAATAATGAGTTAATTATTGTGGGCCCTCTCAAGTAAAGTCATGTCAAAATAATGCATTGACAAGCCATTAGTAAATGTTAGTTTATGGGTAGTTAATAATGAGTTTATAAGTAAACTCATGACACAAATCATCAAATAAAAACCATTAAACATGCTGTAAGAGTCATCTTCATTCCTTTACACTACCAGTACAACAAACAGTGATAAATGTTATGTATAGTCATTTTATTATTTATTTACATCATTTAACATATATGGACTCAAAAGAAAGTCCAAACATACCTGTAGAAACACATAAGGTAAAATATAAAGGTAAATATGGGGCGTCCAAAAGCTAATGGTAATCGAAACATACAATCAAACGACAAAACAGCGCTGATAAATACTGTAAATAACTTTCAAACGATTAATTAACTTAATGATTAATTCGTTTTTTTTTTTTTTGTTTTTTTTTTAAAAGCAGCCAGCATTTATTTGATCAAAATGCCAACATTGGGTGAATTCCGAACGGCTTTTTTGCGCCCTTGAAGGGCACTTTGGGAAGGGGACGCCATTTGTAGGGATGGTCACTTCACGGAAGTGATTTCCGTTTGTGATCATGTGATCTTCACTTAGGACATCTTGCGATGCATTCTAAAGAAAATTTAGTTGTTTATAAATCACAGCAGGGTGAGTTTAAAGGGAAAGACAACAACACAAAACAAGATCAGTTATTAATGTATTTAGTATTTTCTACACTTGATGATGAGGATCATAAAATCTTTTTACACCCAGTAATGTTTATGGCAAAACTGAAGATGTAAAAAGCTCAAAATTGTTTAAAGGAACACTCCACTTTTTTTGGAAATAGGCTCATTCTCCAACTCCCCCAGAGTTAATAAGTTGAGTTTTACCGTTTTTGAATCCATTCAGCCGATCTCCGGATCTGGCGATAGCACTTTTAGCATAGCTTAGCATAGATCATTGAATCCGATTAGACCAGTAGCATCGCGTTCAAAAACGATCAAAGAGTTTCGATAGTTTTCCTATTTAAAACTAGACTCTTCTGTAGTTATATCGTGTACTAAGACCGGCGGAAAATGAAAAGTTGCGATTTTCTAGTCCGATTTGGCTAGAAACTATACTCTCATTCCGGTGTAATAATCAAGGAACTTTGCTGCCGTAACATGGCCGCGGCAGGCGCAGTGATATTACGCAGCGCCTGAAAGTAGTCCCGATCGTTTTTGAACGCGATGCTACTGGTCTAATAGGATTCAATGATCTATGCTAAGCTATGCTAAAAGTGCTATCGCCAGACCCGGAGATCGGCTGAATGGATTCAAAAACGGTAAAACTCAACTTATTAACTCTGGGGGAGTTGGAGAATGAGCCTATTTCCAAAAAAAGTGGAGTGTTCCTTTAACAACAGTTAAAAAAAAATGATAGTGTCAAATTGTTTTAATTTATTTCAAAGCCACAGTATTTCTTATTATTTCTTAAAGAGGCTGTTTGATTTAGTTGACCCATAAATGTTAATTAATGCATTAACTATCAAACATGTACTAACATGTAGTTAAGGCTGCCGTTATTCATGTGTGAGTCCAGTACTCTGGTTGTAGTTAAGGATAGCTCTTCATTAATTCATGATTAGTTAACAACTTTAATAATCATTAGTACTTGATGAATTAAGTATTAATTTAGGCATCAGTACATGATTATTCATGTACGCTTATTGTAAAGTGTTACAGATTAATCATTGACATTTGAACATCAGTATTAATTATTACTGATGTTCAAATGTCAATGATTCATCTTATCATGCACTGTTTATTATTATTATTATTATTATTATACCATGGGAATAATTGGTATTTAAATAAATACATAAATGCATGCATGCATCAACATCCTTGCTGAATAAAAGTATTAATTTCTTAAAACAAAATCCTCGTCCCAAACTATTAAATGGTAGTGTATCATGGTTTCCAAAAAAAATGTTGATAAAAAATAAGAAATGTTTCTTGAGCAGCAAATTATCATGTTAGAATGATTTCTGAAATATCAAGTTACACTGAAGGAATTTTTTCAGATATTCATATTTTTTATTAATATAATTATTGTTATTTATTATATAATGCTATTAAACACAAACATACTCATTTCACACCTTATTATTCAAAACGTTCTAAATTCAGAATGCCTCTCAGGTGGAGGCCATGAGGTCATGTGACTCTCTTGTCTGTCAATCAGTCCTGACACATGCCAACCTCTTTCGGACCCCCCATCAGGACTGTAATAAGACGTGACAGTCACATATACTCTTATAACTAATTGCACTGTGTTTTGAGAATACAGCACATACATTTCACAGAGTCAAGGCAACATTGTGTTAATATTAATTAATTATACTTAGCAAAGTTAGTTAGTTTTTCAAATTTTATATTTCATATCTTTTTAATTGTCTATATACTTTAAGGGCTGGGATTCTGTTTCTTTAGACTGTCCGATTGTTAATTAAGCCAACAGGTTTTGTCAGAGAGGTCCATTTTCCTTGATGGATTACCAAAAATAAGAAAACACCTGTATTAATGTCCAAACAAAGGATAACAAAACTGTTATCACCCACACCCCTTTGCTGTATTGATCGCTTAATTGCAGTTTCTTGGTTAAAACATGGATCAATGTTGAGGAGAGCAACAAGACCAGAGCAGAAGCACTGAATTAATCATTCAAAATAATGAGCAAGCACTTTAAGACCTGTCCACAGGCATCAACCTCCTCTCAATGCAAGTGAGATAGAGAGCAGGAGCTGAGATGAGATTTCCACAAAGGGACAAAGGGAGAGCTGGTTTAGAAACATGGCCTGTCACTGACCGTGCAGACTCTACATTCCCACAATCCCTGCTAAATGCCGTAAGGGCAACAACCTCAAGACATGTTTGATAATGCATGCCATTTTAATTAATGTGTCAAATGTCATAACATATTCTCCTCATTGTGTATGTATAGGCCTATTTGTGCTTGATGAAAAGAGACTGGACATATTTTAAGATTGCTTGTTTTCTTTGATGGCCATTTTATGGCTACTTCATTGACATGTCATTGACAAACATTCATTGTTTTGTTTTGTTTTTTGAAAATTAGAATTGCATTGAAACTTTGGTCCTGGAAAATATTATGGGCAAAAAAATAAACAAGTAAGTAAGTAAATAAATGAATAATATTTCCATTGTGGTCTCAGACATTTGTACCAACATGTAGGTTCATATAATACATATTCTGGCAAAATAAAATTTAATCTTGTATTTCTACTTTTTGTAAGGTTTTATAAGACCAACTTTATTTGACAACAATCCATTATTACATTAAAGCCCTAACTGTCATTTTCATAACCTGGACTCTTCCAAAGACACGTCTTTTAAGTTGAAGTGGAAACAGATGGTTGCAAGTCTCCATTTAGATCTGATCTTTGTCCTCTTTTAATTGAACCGCTACATCACAGGCCTCTGTGAAAGCTGTTTTTGAGTATTAACCCACTCCACCTGATCAATCAGGAATTTCCTGTTTGTTTATTAAATGGAACATGTTTTTCTTGGACATGTGCCATGAACCAGGGACCACTTGTTCTGAAGCATATTAAAGAAAAAAGGAGGTAGATATTTTGCGGCAAGTGTTACGATAATCAATTACAATACCAAGTGTGTGGACTCCACTTGTTAATGTAACATTTTTATTTCATTTTATTCAGACAAAGCGTGTGTGTGTGTGTGTGTGTGTTTATGTACAGATAGATAGATAGATAGATAGATAGATAGATAGATAGATAGATAGATAGATAGATAGATAGATAGATAGATAGATAGATAGATAGATAGATAGATAGATAGATAGATAGATAGATAGATAGATAGATAGATTGAAATTAGTAATCATAAAGAATAGGTGTATGGGGGCAGCCTAATGGATAGAGAGTCAGACTTGTAACCCAAAGGTTGTGGGTTCGAGTCTCAGGTTGAGAGGGAGTGAATAACCAGCACTCTCTTCACCTTCAATACCACGACTGAGGTGAGACCCTTAAGCAAGGCACCAAACCCCCAACTGCAGCATTGGCTGCCCACTGCTCCGGGTGTGTGTTTACTGCTGTGTGTGTGTGCACTTGGATGGGTTAAATGCAGAGCACAAATTCCGAGTATGGGTCACCATGCTTGGCCACATGTCACTTCACTTCATAAAGAATGAGTATGTGTGTCCACACTTCTGACTGGTGATATGACAGGTATCTGTACCTTAAAGGCAGTTTTATGGAGTAATTTATGTTCATCCACTGAGACAAGCAGCAAACAGAGCATCTCTAACTCATATAAATGGAGCAGTAATAATGGCAGGTGCAGTTGTCTCTCTTATAAAAGCATAACAAGTCACACTAGTATATTTCTTAATTGCGACTCGGTAATGATGATATGGCAAATTCTCCAGAGCATAGGGACGTACAAAAGTCATTGTAAGAGTTAATGATCTGCTTTACATTCAGATGCGGTGGAAATCAGATGTTGGCAGTGCCTGGGGAGGGGTTTGTGATGCCCAGACTGGTTGAGGGATTCTCTGGCTTGGCGGTGGCGGGAGGAAGGGAAGTGAACTGATTGGGGACAGAGCAGGGAGGCGGAGGGCAAGGTCCTCTTTAGTGAAGAGAATTGCTTTGACCAACCGAGCTTGGCAGAGGATCACCTTTCTCACCCCAGTCAAGAGGAACTTTAAATGAAGATGACTGGATGGGGAGTGGAGAGCGAAACTAAACAAGGCATTGAAACTGAGGGCTGAATTTACCAAACTTCTGCACACAACTGTATCCAATTCACTAACCACTAGCAATCCATCTGAACCAGGTACTAAATGCACCCAAAATTTCTAAATGAAACCACTGTCATCCATTTTAGAAAAAACACACTTCCAAAACTGAGTGCTATTTGCATGCTGCTGTTTACGGCAAAAGTAAATGCTTTTGTTAACGTATTAATCAAATGAATAGGAAGAGCAAACTGCTAACATTTTTCCACCAATGTGGCTGGAATATAGTATTAAAAATACACTGGCTGATTTTGCTGCACTACTGATTCAGCACCGCTACAGCACAACCAGTGTAGTCCAATTACAGAAAAAAAATAATGCATTTCCCAAATGAATGACTTCTATAAGCAATGTATTTATTTATTTATTTATTTCTTAGTCAATCAAAAAATGTACAGTGCAACCAGTAGTCTGAATCCTGGAAAAACAAAACAACTCATGAGTTGATCAAAAACAAAGTGCAGTCATTTTGATTCCTGAAATAATGAATGCAATCAGTTATTTTTAATAAATCAGAAATACACAGCACAAAAAGTCTATTTTGAATCCCGAAGTACTGACTATGAGGCGGTTCTTTTGAATGAATCAAAAACATTCAGTGCAAACAATCTAGTCCGATTCCCAAATTAATTACTTTTATGAGGGCAATTAGTGGACCAAAAACATACAGTGCAAACAGTCTATTCTGATTCTATTCTGAATAATTGATGTTGTTTTAATGAATCAGAAACATACAGTGCATCAGTGTAGTTCAATTCCCAACTGAATTACTTTTATGTGCTGGTTATTTTTAGTCAATCAAAAAATGTACAGTGCAACCAGTGTAGTCTGAATCCTGAAAAAAACAACTATCATGAGTTGATCAAAAACAAAGCACAGTGTATTCTGATTCTTGAAATAATGACTGGATCCAGTTATTTTTAATAAATCAAAAATACACAGCACAAAAAGCCTACTCTGAATCCCAGATGATTGACTCTTATGAGCCGGATCTTTCTAGTGAATCAAAAACATTCAGCGCAAACAGTCTAGTCTGATTCCCAAATGAATGATTTTCATGAGGCAATTCTTCAGTGGATCAAATACATACAGCACAAACAGTCTATTCTAATTCCTAAAATAATGAATGTAATTACTGCCTTTTAATGAACCAGAAACATACAGTGCAAACAGTGTGGTGCAATTCCCAAATGAAAGACTCTTATGTGCTGGTTATTTTTAGTGAATCAATACTTAAAGCACAAGTAGTCTAGTCCAATTCCCAAATTGAATGAGGCTTCTATTTAGCAAATTTAAAAACAAAACAAAACAAAAAAAAAATCACCAGTGTGTAGTCGGACTCTTATGACCTGATGCTTTATAGTGAATCAAATACATACAGTACAGTTTAAATGAAAAATGCTGTATGTGTTAAGATAAACATTTGTGTAAGCACATTTTACATGAACTGTTTTACATTATTTATTATACATTATTGTGTTTCTTATTTTGTAAGTATTTATTCCATAAAATTACTAGACGCATCGTTAATGGAGCTGTTCATTTATAATGAATCTCCCTTGAAAGTGTTCAAGTAAGATCAGCAAAGTCAATTATGAACCCCTTGTCAGTATTAAGATCAATGGAAGTAAAATTTCTTGATCTTGCAGTCTCACTTCAACGTCATCCACCTCTTTCTCTGTTTCTTATGAGTCAGCACTGTCTCTGTCATGTCCGCCATCAGCAGATGCTGAAAGGGGGGCATCTGCATGTTCCCAGCATATGGGGCAATATGACTGGCACAGAAAGATCCTGCTCTGGCACTGCTGTCCCGTGTAAGAACTCTGCCATACTGGATGTCCCCTCAGACTAGATGCCAAGGTGCATTTGTAATAGGATGGATCATCTAGACGTAACCCAATCCTGTCTTTGAAGTGATGTGCTGTAAATGACTTTGGCACTAAATGACAAGTAACCAGGTCACCAGATAAACAGGCTGTTGTGTAGAAACAAATTATGACTTTGTACAATCATAAACTATCAAAATGTTTCTCAGATTAAGTAAATTGTTGTTGATTAATTAAAACATGTTGTTTTCTGACTTTCTATGGAACATAATACAAGATATTCTGAATTCAGTCATTTAGTAATTCATTAACTTTCAGAAACACAAGTCTACAGTAATTTTTTTTTTTAGTCCCATTCGCCCTAGCTCTTCCCAGCATGCACTTAGGGCAGGCAAAGGTAGCTACTCAACAGGCGGCCCGTCTGCATTAATTTTATGGCCCGCGTTATGCTTAAGAAAGATTAATGTATTTTTATTACAGTTTGCGCTCAAAATATTAGGCAGTTTGATTTTTTTTATTTTTTTTTATTGAATGTAGCCTGCTCGATCTCTACAAGGCGCTGTAACTCACCACGCGCGGCACGCCCCAAACAACTTTAAAAGAGAGGTGTTGTCCAACAAAAGAGGACAGCATGATTTTACACAACATCAGTCGAGTGTTTGAAATAACTTTATTTTGTGAGCTGATGTGCGGTTTTTGTCACAGAACGAGGCAGATAATATATTCTATACGGTAAAGGCAATTATAAATATAGGCTACCTATTATTATGAAAATACCAGAGATGGCTTGAAGAACACAGTTAAACCATATAATGTCGCCTCGTATGTTTATTGTCGTATACTGTTGGATATTTAAATAAATAGTCAGATCGCGAACAGATTCAATCACCCACGCAGTCTTGTTCATAAATGACAGGATTCATGTGTCTATTAAAGCCTTAAATCACAATGTAACGTTCAAATCTGCGCTCGCGCTGCCGCTGATCCAGAGAGAGCATGAAGCATCTTTACAAAGTCTTTTATCGTTATTTCTGTGTTACAAACATTCAAATAATCACAGAAGTACTGGAATAAAAGTTTATAGTTCGGATATAAACACTGCTGTCTAGCGATCGAATAAATCACCTTTTTGAAAGTGATGATGCTTCAAATAAAGATTGTATCAATTTCAACGTGCTGCCAGCAGGTGGAGACAAGTGACTTAAACTGAGGTTCAAAAAACATCGATTCATTCAGGAATTAAACAAGTGAAGTCTTTATGAGCAAGTCATTAAGTTATGAGTTATGAATCATTTGTTTAACTTTTTTATCAATTCGCTGAATATTGTATTCTATAAATCGACAGCAGCTTTTCCCCCCCCTAGAAACTCTAGCAAATTACATGTTATTTTGTTTAATTGTCTGTTTTTTTATTTTTATTTATTTGTTTTTTTATTTATTTTCCAGAATCATGGTGGGAGAATAGTGATATCTATTTTAAAAATGAAATATTGATACAATATAGTTAATATAAATATGAAAAATAACACTTCTTTCTAAAGTACTTTGTGAACTATTTGCTCAAGAATTTTTTAGTTTTAGCATTTTGAGTTTGTTCAATAGGCTACTCTGTTCAATATAGCAAAACAAACTTTTAATCCAATTTTTTTTGTTCCAGATTTTTAGTCATATATATATATATATATATATATATATATATATATATCATATATATATATATATATATATATATATATATATATATATATATATATATATATATATATTCATGCTCAGTCTTATTTTAAATAGGACAAGGACAAACAAGACTTAGATAAGTGATAAACTGTATTTCTAAATCAGTAAATCTGCAAATATTGTCTTAAATAAAGTCTGATGATGCAAATTGTAATTTGTGGTCCTTCGTAACGTATGTAGTTTAAATGCGGCTCGCTTGCCCTCTGAACTTGAGTAACTCTGAATAGTTAATATGATAATATGCTTGCTAGTTTTATTTACATTGTTGTTAAATTTGTTGTCGTGTTTAATAACTTACTGTCTTGTTGAGGTCTGCGTGTAAGGTTTTTTAAGGGTATTTTTGTCTCATGAGTATTCATGTGTTATTGTTAATAGTTTAAGACAGCAACCACTTTTCTTATCATGATATAAATGGTACATTTCTCATAGAAACATGAGATGAAGTGCATAACATTAATACATAATATAACAAATAAAACCACTTTAAAATATTTAACAACTAATGTTTCTCCCTCTTGTGCCCATATTTGGTTATGTTCATGTTCTCAGTTTGGCCTTTATTATATTATCCTCCTCACCTGTCTGTCCCTGATTAGCACCCCTACTTAGTTCCTTCTGTGTATTCAGTCTGTGTCCGGTATTACATTTGGATTGTTGTGTGTCTACCCCTCATCTGAATGAGCTATCTTCTTCTTTGATGCTAGTAAAGAAATTGTTGGATTAGTGCTGTCAAACAATTAATTGTTATTAATCGGATCCAAAATAAAAGTTTTTGTTTACATAATATATGTATGTGTACTGTGTATATTTATTATGTATATATAAATACACACACATACAGTATATATTTAGAAAATATTTATATGTATATAATAAACATAACATATTTTTCTTAAATGTATACATGCATGTGTTTGTATTTATATATACATAATAAATATACACAGTATACACACACATATTATGTAAACAAAAACTTTTATCTTGGATGTGATTAATCGCGATTAATCGTTTGACAGCCAATGTTGGATTTATCTTCGTCTTTGTGTGCCTTCCTCGACAGCAGCGTTACACTCTACTTTAAGATGAAATAACTTTAGAATTCTTATTAATAACTGACTTACAGTGGCAGCATTTTTTTCATCCAATAATTAAAAGAGAAAGTTATGGGAAAAATAAGTTTCTGTCACTATCTTTTGCATGTTGTATGAATTACTTCACTGAATCATCACACATTTAAATAATTAAATTTCATTAATATTTTCTTGTTCCACATTGCTAGCACTTCACACACATTATTATTAATGAAGAGGACTATACCACAGAACAGACCATGAAAAATGCATCCATGCTCAATGTTGTTGTTTTTTTTTTTTTTTCTCATTTTCTGTATAAACTGCAGGGCGAAGGCAAATTCAACATGTCATCTTATTCTACAACACATGCTCTATGCCAGCAGCATATAATTCTATGTTCAATTCGAGGCCATCTGACAATGCATGGCATAAATCAAAGTGAAAAAGTGCATAGGGAAAGAGCAACGTAACAGTAAGTGAGACAGGGCTTGTTTGTCTGCAATAAATACCGTTTCATCATCTCCCATCTCTCCAGAGACAAGTGCTAACAGAAGGAATCACAAATGACCCTCAGGAATATCTCTCTCTTTTTTCCACACAGATCTGTAGTAGTGGAAACACAGTAGTAAACATATAGGACCATCTGCAAAGGGAGAGGAGTGCACAAGTGGACACATACAGATGCATGCACACACAATGCGCTGAGAGAGCTCAAGCACATGGCCTACATTCTGCTAAGGAAAGCTGGACAGTTTGCCAAAAATTTGACCTAATTTAAACTATAACTAAATTAAAATGTGGTTTGTTTTTTGGAATAAAAGACAAGATACAACAAAGTCGCGAAAACTAGAGTTAGGGTTAGAGTTTAAGTTGAAGAGGAGCTGGGAAGTAGCCTGACTACGTCAGACTTCGTACTTCCGCTCATTTCATTTCGCTTCTGTACTCAGTCTGATATAGCAGACCTACAAAGGTTGCATATCTCGGCTGCCACGTCGTCAAACGTCACTGAAGGCCATCTCAATCGGAAGGATTCTTGGAAGACAGCCTTCGTTTCGCGTCCTTCTTTCAGCTGAATTTGAAGGATGCATGGGATGTATCCTCTGCGATCTTCAATCACCCACAATCCTTTGTACCCATTCGATTTCATGAAAATAAACTGACGAAAAACGAGTCAGTACTGAGCTTGTCTGAATTTATAATGAAATCTTAAGACAAAAATAATGTCTTCGGACATGAAAGGATACATGTTATCTTTTGTTTTGGTGTAAATTACTTACTAAATGCTAAACTGCCAATAATTTATGCCACAGGGAGATCATAGATGGCGGTTTTTCTTTGTATTGCATTAATAGAAAGCCAAATAATATAAAGATTTGTAATACAAAGTTTTTTTTTTCCAAAACTAAGTCTTATTAGTGTTTTTGTGCCGTGACGGTAAGGGCGGGAACATGTGACGTACCCACGTGCACTTACTAGGGCGTCACATTCTAGCGTTTATATGCCGATGAGGAGTCTAGCCTACAAGACTCTGAAGGACTGAACTAGGAAGGACGCAGCCTCGGTAGGATCCAGCCTTCCTTTTGAGAAACACCCTTTCTCTCAGTTTATCTCCGGCTCCGCAGCAGCTGGGCCAATCAGCGAACAGAGGGCGGGCTGAGAGCCGTGACGTAGACCCTAAGCGCTGAATTTAAGATTGTAGTTTAGGTGAGGGAAATCCCGGCATATGCCAACTGAAGCCCGAACAAGAAGAGTGTTTGGTTCACATTTTGAATGGAGGTGATGTTGTGGCCCTACTCCCGACAGGTTTTGGGAAAAGTTTTATTTATCAACCGATCGTCAGCGAGAAACTGGGGAGGCCAAAGTTCGGCAAGGCGATAATTGTGGATGCGTAGATTTACTTCACATAATCTGCAAAAGTCGTACGCAGCCATCTTCACTCCGGTATTTCGCTCGATGGTTTTGTTTTCGCCACACACCTGTGCTTACAGCGGAAGTTCGAGGCGGTCGAGCCGGCAAATAACATACGTCATAACCAACCGTTATGTGATTGGCTTACGGGTACATCAATGATTTTATACTTACCAGGCTAGCTGGGAAGTTCCAAACCTAAAATCTGAAGAAGAAAAAAAAAAAAAAAAAGGTACAAAGCCGTCAATGGGGTGGTACCCTAAAGTACAAAAGTGAAAATTTACTAATACTATATGTGACCCATGCTGGGGGAAAAAAAAAAGAAGAAAAAGTTTCACTAAGCCCTCGTCTAGCGATCCGATCCCAATGCTCCACATAGTAATTAAACATCTAAAATGATCTTTATCTGTACATTTTCTGAGAGGTCTACCTCCTTTGTTTTAAAAAATTGTGTTTGGTTTCAGTTTTAAAAGGAACATGTAGGAAAGAGAATATATAGTGTGGGATTTAAGTGATGTTAAAAGAGTTATTAAGAGCAATAAGCCACTGAAAAGATCTTACTCTCGTTGACTTTATTTCAAAATATCTGTTGAGTATTCGTGCAAACATAATCTGTTATGTCTTAAATTAAAGTTTGGTTAACTGTTGGGGAAAACATTTGATGTGTAACATGCAGTGATTTTTACATTTGATTACTTGTTTTTCTTGAATGATTCTGTTTAGATTTAAAATAGAGAATGTAAAGCACTGTTCATTTCATTTGTTTCTTTCTTTTATTTGTCTACTGTTGTACTATTTGCATATTTGTTATTTTTTTAATAATAAAGATAAAATAACAAAATTGACTTTGCTGACTTTATCAACTTCAAACAGGTGTACCTCAGTCTTTTTTTCTTTTATTCCAACAAATCATACATCATTTTTCATTATTATTATTATTTTTTTTAATAACTAACTTAATTTTGAATTTTTATTCATTGTGACTCATTTTGCCGGCATGGGTCACATTTGTACACAATGTGTACTTTTAAAGTACCATATGTACATTTCAGGCATAAGTACAACGGTAAACTTTTTAGCTTTTGTACCTGTGACAGATTAGTACCTTTTTTTCTGAGAATGTATAATTGTTTCTGCATTCAATAATAAAACAAGCAATTGTGACTTAATTTTACTAATTTGCAAACATTCTTACAATCTGTGGTTTTATTTATTGGGACTGACTTTATTTACATTCTTATACATTCTCAAAAATGATGATCTTATATGTTACAGTGTTAATAATGTATCTTACAAAATTTCGATTTCATTTATTTTATCTTAAAATGACCTGTTATATTTTTCTCTGTTATATTACAGAGCGTATTTAAGCTACAGAGCATATCTGATGTATTTCAACATTTTGAGTAAAAACAAAAGACAGATTAAATTAATTATGCTCATAAAGAGTGTTGCTTCAAGGTCCTATATTTGTAAACACCTTCATTTTGTAATATAATATATTATACACCTGAGAAAAAAATAATGGCAGAATATGTCTGAGCACGTCTCATCTGTTGCTTGATTGTCTTCAGAACTGCTGCAGTCACTCTGCTGCCTCCAGAGATCTTGCCTCACAGTAAAGTGGTAATGCACAAGAGAGCGAAAAGGAAAGAAAGAGATGTTTCTAGGTACGTGGACAGTGTATAGTTTGACTGAATATCATTTGTCTTCTATGTTGTTTCTCCGGTGAAAAGAGCTCATAGGTGAGGGGGCAACTGTCCTGAAAACAGTGCAGGCTAATGGCAGTCTAAGGTGAGGCACAAAATGGTGTTAATACCAGTTATTCATCTCCCTGCTATTGTGAGAGCACTTACGCTACAAGATCATCAAATGAGTTGAGGTGGAAAATTACACTTCAGATAAAGATAAACCTGTCACACAATATAGCAGCCTCTAAACATCTCACTGCAGGGGCATCAGCTGTCCAGCTGGAGACACAACAACCTGGCTTTGTATTATGAAATCTACACTGTAACGGATGAAACATTCATATAACTTTAGCATAGGAATGCAACAGCAATGATTTTTTTTTTTCATCCACCTAATTATTTTACACATCTTGGCTAAACTTTTTGGCTAAAATCTGTGAAAAGCATAGCATATATATATATGTATATATGTGTGTGTGTGTGTGTGTGTGTGTGTGTGTGTGTATCATAAGTCAATTTTAAAGTTCTATGCAAATTGTTCAAATTATTTACATGGTTTTAATGTTCTTCAGTGTGTGTGTGTGTGTGTGTGTGTGTTGTGTATACAGTCGTGGCCAAAAATATTGGCACCCTTGGTAAATATGTTCAAAGAAGGCTGTGAAAATTAATCTGCATTGTTAATCCTTTTGATCTTTTATTTAAAAAATTCACAAAAATCTAACCTTTCATTGGATAATAAAAGTTTAAAATGGGGGGAAATATCATTATGAAATACACATTGGCCACAATTAACGGCACGCTAGAAATACTTACGAGTAAAATATCTCTGAAGTATATTCCTGTTCATAAAAATCAAAGAATATATTTCTGATGTGCAGCAAAAGATAATTGAGCTTTACAAATTAGTGAAGTGGCTTTAAGAAAAAAGCTAGAGCAGGGAAAATTCCCATTTCCCATTTTAAGAATTTCCAATCAACATAAAATGTTAGGAAACTGCCTGAAAGAGGACGTGTGTCTATATCATCCTAATGCACGGTGAGAAGGAGAGTTTGAGTGGCTAAAGACTCTCCAAGGACCACAGCTGGAGAATTGCAGAAAATAGTTGAGTTTCGGGGTCAGAAACCCTTAAAAAAAAATTGTCAAACAGCACTTACATCACCACATGTTGTTTGGGAGGGTTTCAAGAAAAATTCTCCTCGCTCATCCAAAAACAAACTCCAGCATATTCAGTTGTCAGACACGACTGGAACTTCAAATGGGATTGGCTTCTATGGTCAGAGGAAACTAAAAAATGAGCTTTTTAGCAGCAAACACTCAAGATGGGATAAAAAGTACCCCATGTGTACAATGAAATATACTGCTGTATTTTTGATGTTGTGGGCCTATATTTCTGCTGGAGGTCCTGGACATCTTGTTTAGACGCATGGCATCATGGATTCTATTAAATACCAACAGATAAAAAATCAATAAGTGACTGACTCTGTTAGAAATCTTATAATGGGCCATGCTTGGATCTTCCAACCGTACAATAATCCAAACACAAACCTCAAAAACAACACAAAAATGGGTCACTGAGCACAAAACCAAGCTTCTGCTGGCCATTCCAGTCCTCTGACCTGAACCCTATAGAAAATGATTGGGGTGAACTGAAGAGAAGAAGCACCAACATGGAGCTGTGAATCTAAAGGGTCTGGAGTGATTCTGGATGAAGGAATGGTCTCTGATCTCTTGTCAGGTGTTCTCTAACCTCATCAGGCATTATAGGAGAACATTTAGAGCTGTTAAACTGGCAAATGGAGGTTTCAAAAAGTATTGAATAAAAGGGTGCCGTTAATTGTGTCCAATGTGTATTAGAGAAAAACATTTATTTCATAATGATATTTCCCCCCATTTTAAATTCGTATTATCCAATGAAAGGTTAGATTTTTGTGAATTTTTAAAATAAAAGACCAAAAAGATTAACAATGCAGATTAATTTTCACAGCCATCTTTGATCATATTTACCAAGGGTGTCAATATTTTTGGCCATGACTGTATATATTGTAAGTCAATTTAAAAGTTCTACGTACATTTTTCTAATTATTTACATGGTTTTAATGTTCTTCAGCTCAAATTTTTAAAGCTTATTTTAAAACTCATTTATTATAATATAATTATTTAGTAATGTTATTTAGTTATTTATCAATGTTTAATGTTGACTTGAAAAGACTGCAAGGTTCAGAAAACCAAATGTGACAAAATTGATTAAAAAAAAAAAGTGTAAAACAGACACAAGAATAAACAATGCAAGCATATTAATTATTTATGCCCCACACACAGCATGCTGGGAAGAGGATGAATGGGACTGCAACACTTTTTAGGTCCATTTGTTCATTTAAAAAATGAAATAATTTAACAAGAGAAAATGGCCATCTTTCTTTTGTTAGCCCACAATAACCAAATACATCTTTCCTTGTTGTTTTTTTCTTTTTCTTTTTTTTTCTCCATTAATTACTTAAAATGAAATAACACAGTGTGGCAAAACAAGTTACCAGAGTAACACTTCACATATTTTTCTTTTGTTTATTAAGCATGCTTTTATCATAATGGGAATTACCACCGAAAACCATGCTGAGAGCTGAGTGCAAGAAAAAAAAAAGGCTTCCACAGTGGTATTGATTTTGTTAACGGTGCTTTACCAGGCACTTCTGTCCTCTCAGATAAGGGCACCATCCTTCCGCCGCAGACTGGGCACTGGGTGCCACACGCTGAAAGGAAACAGACAGACATGCAGTGGCCTGCTCTCGCAGCCGCTACCCTGAGGGGAGAACGGGCTTAATTGTAACATGAAAGGGGGCCACTCTGGTCTAGTATGACAGCACAACTATAAATAACCACATGAGTGTAATAACTGGGATGGTGGTGCTGCCGGCTTTATGGAGTAAAAAGCCCACGATCCCAAAATGCTCCAGAACTCTACGTGACCCCAGCTAGCTTTATTTTAGTTTTCAGTAGAGATGTGTTCCTCAGCATTCATTGGTTAGATGCTGATGCACATTAAAGGAATCAATCAGGCTGTGTGATGGTGCACAGCCAGCCAAAACTACTTTTCATGCACCGATTCATTTTCAACAAAGAGTTATGTTATACAACAGCCTGTGGATGCAATGTGGAACAAACAGCAGTGGAAATGTTATTTTTTGTTGATATTGTCAGCTGGAATTGTGCCACATTTATGTTGCTTTTTGAATTTTTTAAAGATCAAAAGTGTTTAAATTGTCTTCTCTTTTCTGTTTGTTAAATAAATAGGTTTTGCATCAGTGTAAATGAAATCACATTCAAAACATTAACACAGAACCCTGTTCAACCAATAATACATACTAAAAGTTAAAAAGCCAAATAAATTCTGTTTCTGTATGTTCTTGTATGGATGGTTGTAACACTTTCTGTTATAATGTCTGTACCTTTTTATTTATTTATTTATTTATTTTGCACTATTCACCTGAAACTTTCATATAATTTCCACACATTTATCTGCTACAAATTAGAATCGTGCTAAGCTCTACAAAAAAATAAATAAAAATAAAATAAAATAAAAAAATAATTTTATATATATATATATATATATATATATATATATATATATATATATATATATATATATATATATATATATATATATATAGTGATAATTAATGCCATGTACAAAATGGAAAATGTTCAAAAGTTTGTGGTCTGTAAGGTTTTTTAATGTTTTTGGAAGAACGCTATAATATTATGAAATATTACTGAAATTTAAAATGGACTTTTTTAAATAAACGTTGTATTTTAACATATTTTAAAATGTCATTTATCCCTGTAACTTCTAAAGCTGGAATTTCAGCAGCCATTACTCCAGTCTTCAGTGTCACATGATCCTTCAGAAATCATTCTAATATGCTGCTTGGCTGCTTTAGTAGCAGTTTTTTAGTAAGTTTTTTTTTGAGATTTCACAAATACATTTTATTTTCAGGATTTTTTGACAAATATTACTTATCTAGTGTTACAGAATTTAACATACTCTTGCAGAATAAAACATAAATAAATAATGAATAAATAAATAAATAAAATCGTACAGACCCTAAACTTTTAAGCTCTAGTGCATGTTAAAATACACACTGTAAGCTGTAATGGCATTGCATAGCATCCAGACAACCGCCACCACTGCACTCTCACTTCCTGTCAGGCTAATGGAACGCAGGGTGTCCATGGATAAAGAGGTTTCGACACATGATTAAAGCTGGCTGCACACTAGACGATTTTCAAATCTTAAACGATTTTAAAACCATGGAAGACCACAGACATGAAGACAATTCAACCGATTTTTAGCCTTATAATCCTCTGAACTCACACACTAGATTTTTAGACCAGACCGTAAGACCACACACTTGAAGATTGTAGGAACGCTTTCACAGTGAAACGAGATCTCACTGACACTCGCGAGATCAAACGTGACAAGAAAAGACAAATAAATAGAGGACAATCAACATTGTCAGCTGGATCTCCTGGCACAGTGAAAAACAAAGTATAGAAAAGAATATGGGTGATATTCTCTGCTTTCATGTCATGTTTGTGGCTGCCAAGTTTCAGCTGTAGCAGCAGCAACATCTGGTAGGTGACGCTTGCTAGCTCTCATTGGCTATCGCAGGTATCACGTCAGAGGCAGCCCGATGAAGAGTCATAAATATCATTGAGTTCAGCGACGCTCCATCTCAATCGGGAACAGATAAATAATCGTAATGACTACACACAATAGAGGATTTTTGGACAAAAAAATCCTCAAGTGTGCGGCCAGCCTAACAGAGTAGATCTAGTAGAAATCAAAGTCAGCATTTTTTGCTCTCTTTCACCAGTTGTCCCCCTAGGTTTCTCCTCTTCCTCCTCCTCTTCCTCACATGTGTAACTATAGGATAGACTAATGGAGCTCTCTGCTGAGATGAAAGCTGGATCCTCCACTGTTTGGCACCTTTAAAGTCCTCTTCTCCATTCCTCCCTTCCTTTCTACCCATTGCTACTGCCATCTTTTCCTCCCTCCCTTCATCTCCGCATTGTTTATATAAGATTTGTTAGGTTGATAGGAGTCTCTGGGCAATCACTCAGACTATGAAAGTTTCATTTTTCTAGGCCTCATACATCAAATGGAGATGTGCTTAGTCTTTCTTCAACAGAAACAAAAGAGACACTGCAGGCAATGGCATATTTATTTTTTAAAATAAATTTCTCTTCTAGAGGAAGAGTAGATAACACGGATAAGGCAATGTTTTCCCCTTCCCCCATCCCTATAAGACTGGGATATGCCAGCAGCACAGATAAATTCAGCTCCTAAGGCGGAATTAAATCTGTCTGTCCAGAGGGATCTCTCCTGTTGGGAATGTCCCTTTCCTTTCTTCTTTTAAACCTCATGATCAGCAAAGCTTCACTAAAATGACCCTGAGGTACCTTGGCGTGATTCATACTAAAACATGTTCGCCTATCACGTAAAATATTTTGTGATGTTTCAGCATCAAAGGAAAAAGCCCACATGACTGTGAAACATCTCCTAGAATTTGTAAACATATAAAAATGATGAGAGGCAAAATGCTTCTGTAAGGGAGATTTGAACAAATGCGTACTGTATGCAATTCATACTATAATATTTCCTCTAAAGACTGAGTTGTGCAAATATGAGTTGTTAGTAAATCTTATCAGTGTAATTACATGCCAAAATGTTTAGTGATTGTTTGATATCATTAAACGATAATGTATGCTGCTCACAAAAATATGACAAGGAACAGATCGATGCAGGATATCAAAAAAGTTTTTAGAAAAAGACAAATTGGAAATCATTTGAAATATATAGTTCCGAACAAAGCTGTGCAACACAACAGTATTTCTTTTTGAATAATTCCTTGTTTTTGAACAATGATTCAATGACTCACTTATAACGACCACTTTTTTTCTTCTCAGAAGTGAACTGGCGTTTTTGAACAAATAGGTTGAATAAATGATTCAATGATTACTCATAAAACAGTCACTTGTTTCCATTCAAATATTCAGTCCAGTCATTTAGTGACTGAATCATAATGACAGTCTTTTGATCTTGATCTTTTAGTATCGCATAAGCTATAGTCTGCTCTATAACATATACAACAGACTTTCTGTTAACAGATTTGCTCACATGTTAGATTTCTGAGAGAATATAAAGCTTTATCAGGAAAAGCTTTCAAATATTTATCGCACCATAATCCGGATTTTTCATGTGTGTGTTAATCATGTACTATTAGTAATTTTAATAATGAATTGGTGCAATACTGTGTTGTAATCTGTGGCGCAGTGGGTGGTGTGGGATCATGGGTTATAGAATAGGTCCCAGTGGGAGAGGGTGAATTTATCAGGGAGCCACATGCTAATTCTCTGCTATGGTGGCATCCACTGACTAATGAATAAGGGCAGGCACTATATACTTCAGGCACAGGCAATATAACTGGCCACATTGGCTGTAATCTCTTCATTACACATCTCACTTATCAAATGACAAGCGATGGGTAATTTAATGGCCCCAGAATCAGCTTTCTGCCAAATGAGAGTAAGAGAATTGAGGATGCTCAGTGAAATAGAATATCTGCAGGCTAAATGAATATACAGTGGAGTCCAAAAGTCTGAGATCACTAGTGAAAAATGCTCCTATTTTGCATTTTTCCTAAATTAATACTTTAAATGAATAATACTCTAAACATTTTTCATTACAAATTGTGTTATAAGCAACAATTTGAACGAAATAAACATGCATTTAAGAATGTCTTAATATTTGGTTTGCCTTTTTTTTTTTTTTTGCTTGTTCTCACCAAAGGCTGCATTTATTTGATCAAAAATGCTGTAAAACAACAATGCTGTGAACTGTAATTTCCATTTAAAATGACTGGTTTCTACTTTAATATATTTTAAAATGTAATTTATTCCTGTAAATAAAGCTGAATTTTCATCAGCCATTCCACATGATCACATGATCATTTTGATCCTCGCTATGTATCACACTGTTGGACTCTTAAATAGCTCTTAGTCTTATATTATGTAAACATTAAGACTTCCAGTGCACTTAAAATGACAGTTAGTCTGGTGGGATGAAATTAATCATTGCAAAACAACCCATACACTGATGTGCATTTTAAATAATGTACTAGGTGGTTAATTTAATGACATATTATTACTGTTATTTAAAAAGCTAGTTATTGTGAATCCTCTGGATAATGTTTCAATAATGATCAACAAACCATTTTAGCCTGTTGTAAACTCCTATGAGGTTTATATCATTCTGTTTAGCCTGTGTGGCCAAAATTAATTACCAGCTTGTATTATTCCAAGTAACACAGACTCACTAGCGGAAAGACACTGTGTCCACAAGGTTAATTTGTGAGGTATCTTGCATTTGTATGTTGTCATTACATTAAGCCCTCTGAAGACTTCTTCTTAGCATCTCAGGGATTTCCCTCCATCCTGCCTCGGAGAGGTGTGATATGCAGGTGGTGAGCGCAGCTCACTTCAGCAACCAACCCTCGAGAAGAAGCCCGCATCGCTCTCCTGAGTAATTACCCAGCAGTGCTAGAGCGAATAGACTGGAAAACAACAGGCCGGTCCTAAACGTTCATTACAGCAATCACTTCAGAGGAGCGTGGCACTTAGCAACTGCACAGACTCCACCAGAAACACTTAACAAAAAACAGGCATTCAATTATAACACCATCCTCAACGAACTGAGCCCCATCCACTTAAAGGTGAAGCTCATGCTGAGAGTCTGAGCGGGAACAGATTCAAGTGTCTGTTAGCATTAGCATTAGCCATGCTCCAGCGTTTTGGTTCGAATCGGGGTCCGATGGGAGAGTGACCGGCCGATACAAGGCCCAGAAACAGATGGCCGCAGCTCTATTAATACATCAGACGACCTGCACGGTCTAGCCAAACACGCACGTCTGCCAGTTGCTGCCGGCTGCCCACCTGGGAAGCAGCGGGGAATCATTTGGCTTAATTAACCTAATGAGAAAAACAATAGGAGGCTCAATGTCCGTCAGTCAGGAAATGAGGGCTGGAGAGGTCATATTGTTTTACCTTCGTTTAGCATATGCAAGTTGTCTTTGTGTCTTAGCTTTCGGAGAGAGACAGACGGTGACAGCGGGACATAAAATGGGTCACCGATTAAGTTACATACCCTTTTGTGATCCTTTTATCACAGGTGAGAGTCATTAAACAGGATTCATGGACACACACAAATAGGTAATACACAACTTTACCAAGCCAATACAAAAAATACAAGCTTACAAACAATGGAGCTCCCATCAAACAAGCTATATTGATTCTGCAAAGCATGATTGCATTTGCACAGTGTTTTGAAACGTTGAACCTATTTGAAAAACGCTCAGGATTGAAGGAGCTTTTTTTTTGTATGCGTGTGTGTATTTTTGGCTGATACTGAGCTAGCTTCCTAGAATGTTTCCTTCACCTGGTCATTTAAGGTCCTGAAGGAGTTTTTTTTTTTTTTTTTTGTGCGTGTGTGTATTTTTGGCTGATACTGAGCTAGCTTCCTAGAATGTTTCCTTCACCTGGTCATTTATGGTTCTGTAAACAATTTTTTTTTTTTATAGAATAGCACACAGAAAACGTCCCTACTTGACAGATATAACAGAAATAGGTGTTCTGAGATATGGCACCTGTCTCTGTAAAAGCTCTGGGCTCAGTAAATAACTGAAGAATCTGACTGTGGCAGGCTGTTGTTTTGCCCAGTGGAGGCACAGAAAAATTAAGATTATTAAAGGGGTTATATAATGCTATTTCCACTTTTACAAGTTGATTGTACTGAAATGTGTGTTGGCTGTGCCTGTACACAACCATCCTATAATGATAAAAATCCATCCAGTGTTTTTTTTTTTTTTTTTTTTTATCTCCTAATATGTTTTCCCCTGTCTCAAATCGAGCTGTTTGTCTTGTGACGTCACAAGATCAGAGGCCCCTCCCACGATTGTTGATTGACAGGAGCGTTTCATAATCCCATGTTTGTAATGAACAACACGTTATGGTTATTGTGTTATTATAAACTGTGTACGCTGTGGTAAAGTTAACGTGGTGACAGTACATTAAAATGAATGAAAGTGTCCTCAGAAACTCCCGCTGCCATTCTTCTGCCAAAAGATCTCAACTGTTATCAAGGCAACACTCCAGGTGTGTTGTGTCACCCCCACAGAGCAGAGGGGCGGGGTGAGCAGAGCTCATGATCATTTAAAGGCACATGCACTGAAATGGCGTGCTGAACAGAGAGCTGTTTTTGAGAAGGTAAAATGAGTGTTTTCTTACAATACTAACGATAATTTTTAATTAAAGTATATTACAAACTTTTTATTTAGACCCTAAAGAACCATATTAACTTGTACAAAAATGGCATTATATGACCCCTTTAAATCTCATTCATGTAACCATATTCAAACCTGACAAAACACGCAGGAACCAGTGAACTATGCAGGGCTTGATAGTCGAGCATCTAACAATACTGTTGCAGCCTATTCCTTCCCATAATTAAGATCTGAAAAATTAATGAATATCATCAAGTTTTGTTCAGTATTTTCTTCTTGCAGCCTGCTGACACACTGTAGCTTTCTATATCTGCTGTCAAGCCAAGGACCTCTTAAATTTTCAAAACTGCCAAGTCATAGGCTATATTTGAACTCTCCAAAACGTCAGCATAACATCTTTACATGCTCCAAAAATATAAAATTAGAGGAGTCAGCACCGCAGGCTTTAGTGATGTGTATACAGCAAACGGTTTGCTGTATCATAGTCTTTTTTTTTTTTTCTTTATGCAAAGTTAAGCAACAACATGCTTCAGGACAAACATATGTTCTCAATAAGCAAGCATACTCATAAGAGAAACTGTCTCAAGATTGTGTCAGCATGACTAATGTTAAAGCTGATAGCAAATATTTCCTTGCTGTAGGCTATTCTGTACTTTATTTATGTATTTTATTCCCTATTGCTCATACTAGTCAACATAATAAATACCTGCTAGACAGATAACTTAGTCATAGTAGTAAAATACTGTATATCTCTATCTGCTGCTACAATAGGCAAAATAATCATTGGAAAATAACACAAAATGCATTTAAGATGATACAAATATAAAACAACAAAATGTTTTATGTTTAATGCTTTTTTTATTATTATTTATATATTTATTTTAATCTTACATTTATTTCATTTTATTTTCTCAGTGATCTATTTATTTATGTGTTTGTGTGTTATTTCATTTTGTCAAAATAATCATTGAAAAAAAAAAACAACTGAAACAATAAATGTTTTATATTTAATTGTTTTTATGCATATTGCTTTTAATCATACATTTGTTTCATTTTATTTTTCAGTGATATTTATTTAATTTTTTTTTTTTTTTTTGTATCGGTTTGATTGTTTTATTTGTAGTGTATCAGAGTGAATCAGACAATTTAAGATTTGATCAGACAGGCCCAGGACAACAAGACAACGTCATAAATCTGTCCAAAATACCCTGGTGCCACGAGTCTGAAGCAAGTCCCTCATCGGTAACACTTTAGAATAACATTCTGTTGTAAGTCATTTATAAGTGATTAGTTAATGATGAACTACTCATTTATAAAACATAAATATGTGTTAATAAATGATTAATAAGTTACATGTTAATATTTTTATCTATGTTTTGTAGATTAAGTTATAAATAATTTGCAAGTGATTAGATGATGATTAACTAATCACTTACAAAACATGACTATAAGTTCACAGTAATATGCTAACGATTGCCGTAAGTTATCTTTAAAAAATAACATATCATGAAATAATCAAACAGTAAATGGTTAATAAGTTACTAGTTAATATATTATTAATTAAAAATCATTGAAATGTCAACATTGTACTATTATCTCACTGGTTAAAAATACTCCATGTGTGTCAGAGAAGACATCTGTCTACACCCTCACTAGTCAGCCTTTACATTGCAGTACACACTACATAAGTATTCAAAACCTGTTGTGTAAATACATGAATAAATAATTTACAAATCTTTTTGCATCCTCTAATCTAAAGTGTAAACAACTCATCACTTGTAAATGTGTCACACATTATTTGTAGATTTTTCTTACCGGTTACAAACGATCTGTAGGTGTATACAAGGCATTTACAACACTTTCTGCATCCCCTATTCTAAAGTGTAAACTACCCATCAGTTGTAAATCATCTACTCATCAGTTTTACAAACCTGCCGGTTACAGGTTATGTGTGTATACACTGGGGTGAAAGATCTACGAATGATGAGTAAAACATTTATAACTGAGGGTGTTTATGTGTTAGATTAGTTTATATTGTCTTAGATTTATCCAATAAAGTATTATTTATATTGAAAAGAGAAGTATCTTGTGTTTTGTGCTTACAAATTAATGTCTTAAACTGCCAATCTTGTTACTGTGCTAATTAATAGTGTTTTCACTATATTTTGGATTTTAATATCCATTGCAGATTTGATGTCATATGGCTCGTTCAATGAATCGCTGGCCGAATCAGTGATCAGCCGTAAAATAGTAATTCTGTCCAAATTCCCTACACAATCAAAATGAATTCCCTTTGAAATAAATTGACCTGTTTCCCTTACATCTGTCATATTTTAAGTCCATAAACACATTTTTTTTTCTGCCCTTCATTTGTTTATTATTGATTGATTTTTTAATATAAATAATGAAATGTTTTATATTGCCATTCTACAGAATTGGTCCAAAGTCGGAAACGTCTCCTGGAAACGTCTTTTTCCAAAGAAATTGAATGTATACATTATACAATATTATACAACTGTATAATATCCAAGGTACACATTTCTAGTAATTGTGCAGTTAATTTTCATATTGTATTTTCAGAAAGTTTTGGAATATTTGTCACAGTAATAGTAATTAAGACTTTGCTTACCAGTAGTTTTGGTAGTGACTGTTTTGGTAGTGACAATTTTAGATACTCTTGAACCAGTGGCGTAGCAAATCAGCCTTGGGCCATATGCAAAAAATTTGTACGGGCCCCCTAAATGAAATGGGCTCCAACTCGGTTAACTTGTTGATTTTTCTGATGTGAATAACGTTATGCGACTATTCACAAGCTGTTTTAATTACGGTATAAATGCTTGGAAATAATATTTAACGTTTTCAAGTCAATTCATTGCATGCAAGCCAGTGAAGCCACCAAATAATCGCAATAAGCTTTGTTCTTTTTTATTATAACACAAAGTATCATCCTTCTGTAAATTTTAAGATTAGATATAAACAATAAATGTGTTTTGCGCTCTTTTATTTGTAGTGAGGTAACTACATTCGCCTCAGTTCAAGCGGCATGTGAATCCATGATATTTTCCGCTTTAATATTTGCAGCACGACATAAACATGAATAACTATTTGAATGTGTATTGAAAAAAAATCGGAAAAAATTTAATACAAACGAATGTCTCATGAAATTAATCAATTAGAGTTTCAAAAGCATCTATAAGCCAATGTTTTATTGCTGTTTTTCGTGTTAAGAATGATGCCACAGACTTTTTTTTTTTCTTTTCTTTTTTTTTGCGGAGTGTAATTTTCACATTAACTTCATGCAATATAACATGATTCTATTATCGTAATTTTGACTTTATTCTTAAAATAGTAAGATGTTAATCTTATTTAGTTATTTTTCAGTGTGACACTAAAATGCTGCTGTAGGGTATTTGTACTGCATGCAAACACAATTTTGGCACTGCGGCCCAAAAAACAAAACAAAACAAAAAAAAAATAAAAATAAAAATAAAAATAAAATAAAATAAAATAAAATAAAATAAAATAAAATAAAATAAAATAAAATAAAATAAAATAAATAAAATAAAATAAAATAAAATAAAATAAAATAAAATAAAATAAAATAAAATAAAATAAAATAAAATAAAATAAAATAAAATATTTCCTGATCATAGATTTATGGGTTTAGTTAAAATCAGACTCAGCCAATAGACTAAAACATACACTAGCTGTTTTGGTAGTGACATAAAATTAAGTTTCATAATTTATAAAGAAAATATAAAATAAATATATATATATATTTAACTTAAATATATAAATTAATCTAAAATATACAACAATGGGGAAAAAAATACAAAAATTATTTCAATATCATTTTCATAAGTTGAAATTTATGGGGCCAGCCACCTCCCAACTGAAAGTACCCAAAAAATGATGACTTTATATATATTAAGCTTACTAATATATTTAAATATTATTGTGGGTTTAGATACTAATATTTGCTAATAACATCTAATAATGCTTTTTAAATGTGTTCTTTGGTTGTGGGACAGCAGTTTGCACCAGTTCTGTAGAATGGCTCCTATATAATTTTGTTATTTATTTATTTATTTTTTAACATTTTTGTATCTGTTTGTTTATTTTATTTGTTGTATACATCCATAAACAGTCCTTTAATAATGACCAGACCTGGCAACACCACAGTTGTCTTACTAATCTTAACCACACTGCAATGTGAGAAATTTTCCCTAGTTCAGACATGCAGCTGTTAGTTAGCTTTTCCGACACAGCTGTCAATGCAGAGCTGCAAAAGCATGTAGAATCATAGTCTGTCAGGTAGCTGACCGCTAATAGACAGAATAAGTTGTCACTGAAGCTTAAGCTTGGCTTTTCATTACTTACTCCCTAGCACCCACAGTGGCCTAAGTGCTGCCATACAATAGTGGGAAAAAAATATGATTTGCGTGAGTGTTCATACTTTAATAGACTGGATATATTCTCCAGATACGGCTATTTCTCCATACATTAGGCATTCAATAAAGTAGCACGAGACGTTGAGTGGAAGCATGACTGACCGATAAAAATGACATTGATGATAAGTGTGAATAAAAGATGATTAGTTTAAAGGATGTTATGAGAGCGTGAGCTTGTCCATTGGCTCTGTGTGAATGTGTGTGGTCTTCTTCGGTAATGTAGGGTAGGAGGAAACGGATGGGGTTCAGTGTGCTTGGGATGAGGCTTAATGAAGCGATAGGCAGCACCTGTGGCCCACTGTCGACCTGGAGCAGTGGCCGGGATGGGAGCAGCTGAGAACTGTTGGCCTGCATAGGGAGCAGAGCAGAGATCAGGGTCCGACCCAAAGCATTCCGGCTGGGCCAAACTGTGTGCTCTGCCTCCTTGCCAGAAATAAGCTCCAGTGGGCCACGAGGCTCCCCGAGTTACAGCGTCTCACATCAGTTCTTCTGTACAGTTGTTCTTTATTTGTTCTGTAGTATTGAAATCTGACAGTGAGCTTCTGACTACATGTCTGGATATATAAGGGCTGACAGATGATCTGGGTCATGTACTGTATGGATGATTTTGCATGTCAAGTGTGTATATATTTGAGACAGGGGGAAACACATGTGGCACTTCTTACATGATTTCAGATCATTCCAGTGGAGGAGAATATTAAGGGTAGACATTTAAGAAGTACTGCCAGTGAGGAAAGCTAAATAATTTACAAAAACACTAAAATAATGCAGCTTTAGACATGAATTTCAGTATATATATATATATATATATATATATATATATATATATATATATATATATTTTTTTTTTTTTTTTTTTTCTAAAGTATCAATAGCCTTGTCTAGGCTATATGATCAATTAAATGCAAAACTATTGTTCCTTATACAGAATAAATTCTAAGAAAGTTTGGAACATAGGTCCATATAAACCCTAGTAAAAAAAAAAAAAAAAAAAAAAAAAAAAAAAAAATATATATATATATATATATATATATATATATATATTTTTTTTTTTAATACATTTATTTCATATTAAATATAGTTCAAATCTATTAAAGGTCATCGGATGCCCATTTTTCAGAGCAAGCTGTTTTCTTGCATGCCGTTTTAAATGCAAATGAGCTCTGCTCACCCCGCCCCTCTCTTCTGAGCCGCTCTCTGAGAGATGGTAAACTTTAGCTACATTCTTCGTGAAACTTGCTAGCATGTCATTAGGAAAGGCAGTTTGCAAAGATTCATAAAAAAATGAATACTCATTTCAGGATCACAAATGATTCGTATGAACATAGATGCATTCAGGTAGATTGGGGATGCATTCCCTTCAGAAACAAAGGTAATCCACTGCGTCTTCAGTGGCTCAGATGTCAGGAGTAAATGACCACTGCTATGTTCATTATTACATCCAACAACAAAACACTTCATTCTTGTCTACATCTGCTCTGGTGTCGAAACAATGGCGGACTGATGACAGTTCATTCAGGGCAGGTCTAAGTTAAGACACCAGTCCAGTCTGTGCTGAAAAACTACTGTCAGTCAAACAATCGTGGGAGGGTTTGTGTCTGTGTGATGTCACACAGACAAGAAGCTGAGAACAGCTTGATTTGAGAAAGGGGTAATGATTTTAATAGATTTTATTATTTATTATTTTATTATTTTTTATTATTTTTATGTGGTTGTGTACACATTGTGTGCCAACATACATTTATGTTCAAACAACATTCGACGACCCCTTTAACACATTTATTTATTCATTTTATTTGTTTATTTAGTAATTGCAGACGCTTTTTATCCAAAGAGGCTTACAAATGAAGATAATAGAAGCAATCAATACCAATAAAAGAGCAACAATATGCAAGCGCCATGTCAAATCTCGGTTAGCCAAACGCAGTACATGTAGCAAGTTTTTTTTTTTTTTTTTTATGTAGATAGAATAGAAAAAAAGAAAGCTAGTGTTAGAGGGTCAGATACAAAGAAGACTAATAGATACAAAGAAGACAGATAGATGAAATAGAATTAGAATTGAGAGTGCTAGAGTCAGATGGTCAAATAAAACATTGACTGACATATTGCTTGAGACTTAATAATATAAAATTATAATTAAACTTTATTTGAAGTACTACTTGTGTACAATGCACATTTCTTAATATTAAGCCTAAAATGTGTTTTAATGTCACTAATGAGGAGGGTTTTTTGATCTTTGAATAAGATATATATATATATATATTTTTTTTTTAATGCAATATATTTAAAGTGTACCTGAAGTATACTTGCAATAGTTCCAATTTAGCACAATTAAATATACAGTTTATTTTTACTCAGACTTCAGCACTACTTCCACACAATTAAAGTGCATTAAGCACAAAATTAGTTATTCCAATTTAGCAAACTTTAAGGATACCAGTTTGGTATACTAAAAGTACAACTGACTGTTCACAAAGAGCTTGATTGACAGACGATCTGAAGAGCCACAAACGGTATTTATTTTTTGGAATTTCTTTAAAAATTACTCAATTTAAAAGCTGAGGGTCCTGAGACCTTGTTTCATGTCAGAAGTAACCTGCTCTGTCTCCTCTGTCTGTGTCATGACAGTTTCCTCTTTGCTCTGCGATGTATTTTTCACGAGCGGCATTGTTTGTCGGTCATGTAACTAAGGGTGGGCGGGTTTTGTGAACGGTCAAATGCAGGGTATTAATTACAAAACAAACAAAACAAAAAAAAAGGTTTAGCGTAAAATCATGCCTGCTATTTTCTCATGTGCAGCCCTCAGGCAGCTGTATTTGATGGGCCCTTTTGAACATCTAGTCATAATATGGACACATTTTACCTTCTGTCACATCTTACCTACTGTCCACTTCTGAAACCGAAAATGTATTACAAAAAAAAAAAAAAAAAAAAAAAAAACTAAGAGAGACATGATTTCATTAAATCTTTGCCTGTGGCACAGTCTGATAATGGTAATTCTCCAGTCTTCATCAAGCTGTCTGTTGTCTACGATTGTAGGCCAAAGTGACTGAGGCTATTTACAAACCCAAATAAGGGTAGCAGAAAGGCAAAGCGTTACAAAAGTAGCCAAATAATTGTTTTCAAAATCATGACCCAAGGAGACAATTACTAAAAAAGAAGTTTCAGCCAAAAGTCTCATTTGCAATATCATGCTCAATGCTATGAAGTGTATAAAACCATCCAATTCCAGAGGGGGAGGTTGGGGGGAACTAGGTTGATTTGGTAGTATTTTACATATTTGCCGTCAAATCTCAAACTCTTGTGATTCATTAGTGATTCCTATCATGTTTTGTGTACATTTTCGAATAAACAGATGCTGATTCGCCCCTGACTGACAGCCACGACTCACAGACAGCACTAGATTGTTAGCACATATAAATACAACACCTTTCAGCATTCTCACACGACAGCGCATGCAAGTTTTCAGTTAATGTTTTGTCAATGTGATGTATAGAGAGCAAACCTGACAGAAGCAGAGTTAAGCCGACATTTGCAACAGTTTTGACTGAAGAATACTTGAAGACGGAAACAGGCAATGCAAGGCAGGCCCAGAAACTTACATTTTGTGAATGTTTCCTGTCTTTAACAGGGGGAAGAAGAAACAGCCTGGTCACATACAGTGCGTCCCCATGCATGATAAGTGTGAAGTGCAGAAGTACTGACATGTTCACTATGTCCTGTACAGTGTGAGACAGCATGATTTGATCAGCACTGACATTGCCATGTGGCTATTGTGCATATATGTGTGTGTTTGTGTGTGTGTATGTCACAGTGCTCCATCTGCAGTCCCTGTGGGGAATGAAGTGTTGAAGAGTTCAGCCAAGAGTCCACAAGAAACGTGTGAATCATTAACAACCTCTTTACCAGCAGAAAGTTCTGGGAAGGTGCCAGTGACTTCTGTAGTCGTTTTCCAGTCCGCTCTCTAGACTTTCCCGTCTTTCTTGTTGATGTCCTTCATCTGTGCTCTGTATTTCATTATTTTTATGGCTTATTTGCCTTTATTAAATAGGACAGTTGAGAGGGGAGAGGAAATAAATTTGGAAGTGGCAAAGGTTGAGGACTGTGATTGAGAAACGACCCGAAAGACATCTGAATTCAGGTTGAAAATAAATAAAAAATAGATGGAATGCATTATATTACTAAAAAAGTAATTTGCATTTGGGATGGGATGTGGATTTTTCCTAATTTCATGCCTGCACTGTGGGGTTAGCATAATTCTGGTCAGTTGACACAAGCACTTATGATAATTCAAACGCGAGAGCAGATTTGACAGAAAAAGGCCTGTTTCAGCCCAACTACAATGGAGAACATTTGTTGAGACAACATCGCAAATGAGCAAGAGGGCTCCCAGGTTAAATCAACAACGTAAACAGAAGCGAATTACATCTCTTTTGAAATTAGTTGCTAACACAGAAACAATGGACAAGACAGGCCCATCTCACGGAGAACACATTAAGCCTTAATGAGACTGAAGGAATTTTTCTGCTGGCACGGTGACTTTGGCGCCGGCTTACGCTGATTAACAATTTACACGTTTCTTTTCCCGCCTCGACTGGGCTCACTTTTATGCATTTCAACAGCGCTGTTTGAGACGAGAGAATGATGAGCCCGTTTAGCTGGGAAGTCTCGAGTATCACTGGAAGTCGCCTGACCTTGGAATCAATCAGGCAGAACTAGTGGAGCAAATCAGAAATAAACAAACCGGACTGCCAGAGTATACAGAATATAATTAGACCAGACCGATTGCAGGATAATATCCACATATGCACCACCTGGGTGCACTGTTCTCAACAGACAAATAACACAAATGGACTCTCAATGTTTCCATCACTTATGAAAATATTCACTTTTTTAAGTCACATATTGTACTTAAGAAGAAGAAGGAAGGAGGAGGAGGAGGAGGAGGAGATGGAGGGAGGATTTGGGTTGGTGAATTGTTGCATTCAGCATTTTCAAGAAAATCAACTGAAAATCAAAATTTACTGAATACATATTGACCTTTTGGGGTAAGTTGTCACAGTAGAAACTGCCATTAAACAGGCTTTTCAGCAACAAGTAAAACAATTGTGAAACATCTAAAATATAAAAATTGTTTTGACAATCAAATATTAAATTAAAAATTAAATTAAATTAAATTAAATTAAATTAAATTAAATTAAACAGCAGTTCAAATGTTTGGAGTCAGTATAACTTTTTTTCTTTTACTTTTAAAATAATTAAAAAAAAAGAATACAAAGAAAACAATTAAAAAAATAATAAAAATCAACAAGTTTTTAATGATTATATAAAATTATTAATACTTTAATTCAGTAATGATACATTAGATAGATAAAAAGTGATGCTGCAAGTGATGTTGTGATGTGAAATATGTCTTGTCTTTGTGATTGCAAGTGTGTAAGAAACCCAAAAAAGTGCCAAAAAGAGATATAGAGAAAGAAAGTTTAAGTCAACAGCCCCCTAAAAAAAATAAATACAAAAATGCTGAAGTGTTAAGCCAATTACTAGCTCTCTCTTTCTGTCTCTCACAGACAAAAAAAAAAAAACACATACACACACACTGACATGTGCAGAACACAGGAAGCGACAGAGATTTATTAGCCTCACAAACGTATTACTCCACAACTATATTCTCCCTCCAAACACACTCACACCCTCTGTGCTGCTCTTCACACATGCTCTCTTTCATCCATATATCTCCAGCCATTTAATTAGCTGAATGGCCAATAAATCCAACACCTCTTTTCTCACTTGTTTTTGAAGAAGTGCTCACTGGCTGACGCTCATTATGAAGCCTGGATGTGTCTTCAGGCCACTGCCGAGCTGCTCTGTTCTGACACAAATCACATCAACAGGCCAAACTAAAATCTCAACAGCATCATTAACTGCAGACCATCCTTTTATAAGAACACATGATTCAATGATTATGGCATCTGATATATTATACAATAAAAGTCCCACTACTTGACAACAATTTATTGAGTCATAAGGGATGTGCCGCTCACGTAGGCTGCACTATTAATTGCTTATGTGTGTGCTTATGACTGTGTGCAAACATTATGTATGCTGCCTTCCATCAACAGAGTACCAAAGAGGGCCTGGAACTCACTTTTTAATGTTTTCTTTTCAAGAAATTTATTACGCTTACTATAAGGCTGCATTTATTTGATAAAACATACTGTACATTAAAAAATAATATTCCAATTTAAAAGATTTGTTCTCTATTTTAACATTTACATGTAATTTATTCTTGTGATGGATGCTGAATTTTCAGTATTATTACTCAAGTCTTCTGTCACGTGATCCTTCAGAAATCATTCTAATATGCTGATTTGGTACTCAAGAAACATATCTTATTATTATTATCAATGTTGAAAACAGTTGTGCTGCTTACTATTTTTGTGGAAACCGTTATACATATTATTTCAGGATGTTTTGATGAATAGAAAGCTCAAAAGCTTTTGAGACAAAAAAATTGAAAAAAAATTTTTGAAACAAAAAAAAAAAAAGAAATATTTTGTAATATTATACATTATATAATATATGTCCTAACTGTCACTTTTGGTCAATTTAATGTATCATTGTTGAATTAAAGTAAGATCTTAAGTCTCAAAATTAAAATCTTAATAACCCCAAACGTTTAAACAGAAGTGTACTTATAAATAAAGTATACAACCACACCAGAACTGTAAAATAATTTTAAATTGCCCAGTAGGTTAGTAATGATTTGATGTTTCTGATTTTAACAAATACCAAAATAAATGTTTCAAATAAATTTCAAAAAAAAAAAAAAGAAAACTTCTTATATAAAAATATATATTTTCTTTACAAAGTCAAACATTTACTGGATAAATAGAAAAATGCTTGAAGATTTAGCTTTCTTGTGAATGACTGAGCTAACATTTAGTTTTATAGCCACGGTTTCTGAGAACTGCTTCACATCTGTGTTTCATGGAGTCTGGCAGCTGTGAACAGGTATTCCAGCCCAGGACGATTGCACTACAGACCACAATTCCTCTGCATTTCTTGGTTTTGCCTCAGAAACAGCATTTTTGATGTCACCCCACACATTTTCTATTGGATTAAGGTCTGGAGATTGGGCTGGCCACTCCATAACGTTAATCTTGTTGTTCTGGAACCAAAGATGCTGGCTCACTTATGTGGTGGTTTCTGCTTATTCTATGAAGAATCACTCTTGAAGTCTTGGAGTTTTGATGCCAGAAGAGAGACTTTATTATCATCAGAGGCAATAAGGCCGAGAAGTCACTGCAGTGAATTTCTATTGAATCTGTGTCCGTACAGCCTATTTATACAGTTTTTCTCTAGGCGTGTTCAATACATTTCATACAATGTCATTTCACCTTTTTTGGCTGTGTCTCCAGCCTGCTTTTAGGAAGTAGACAGGGAGATGAGGAGGCCTGATCATATATTTTGTGTAATGTCTAAATAGAGTGTGCAGCTTCACCATATACTGCAGTTTTGAAATGTCTGCACATTCCATTCTCATGCAGGCCTCTACACACAGGCAGAGACATGATTATATTAGGAGAATAACTCGATACATAAATGGTTATAATCACATTGATTATACTTGATTATTTTATATTTTGATTAATAAAACTCTTCGTCACTTACTGTCAGGGGCACGGGAAGATGTTTTAGGTTGGGGGTGCTGTAAGCGCGCGTGCGCGCGGGGGTATTCACTAAAGAATACTGCTATTTTCACTTTACACTAAGTGAAAATAGGAGTATTCTTTAGTGATATGCTATTTACACAGTGCAAATAGCTTTAGATTCTATTTATTCTATGTTAAAATAGCAGGATTCTGCTAATTACTTATTGCAAATACTGAATAAAAGGGTATGATTAATTGTGGCGAAAAACATTACTTATTGCAAATAGTGGCAATTATCTGCACCTCTGCATTGTAATACATTATAAAATAGTGTTACGGGTTGTGTGGTTGTAGTCAAAGTAAAATGAAGGTAAATGAAAGACGGTAGAACGAAACTGCATCAACACACTTTTCCCATTTATTTTAACTCAAGAACGGACAAATTCACAGGGAGAAATGAGGACATTTATAAGAACAGGAACAAAAGAGCAAACAACGTAATGAAACTCAGGTGGGGACAATGAAACGATAATTAACTAACAAGGAACAGAACTAAACCAAATAAGGACAGATGGGAACTCAGACAGGCAGACACGTGACCATGGCGGATCCAGGGACTCGGGAGGCCAAGGAGGAGCAGGGAGCTTGGGCGCTCAGGACGGAGCAGGAAGCTTGGACGACCATGGCGGATCCGGGAGCTTGGGCGCCCAAGACGGAGCAGGATTCACCGGGGAATAGCCCGCCCAAAAAAATTTTAAGGGTGAAATTAGGGGCTTTCAGTCTTAGTGCGGACACTTGGGGGCGCTCGGGAAGCGCAGAGCTGGACGGGCCCAGCGCAGACTCTTGGGGGCGCTCTGGCAGTGCGGAGATAGGGAGGCGCCTTCGTGGCGCAGGCACTGGGGAGCGCTCTTGAAGCGCGGACTCTTGGATGCGCTCTGGCAGCGCGGAGATAGGGAAGCGCCTTCGTGGCGCAGGCACTTGGGGGCGCTCTTGAAGCGCGGAGCTAGACGGAACCAGCGGAGACACAGGCGAGCTGGACGGGACCAGCGGAGACACAGGAGGGCTGGACGGGACAAGCGGAGGCACAGGAGGGCTGGACGGGATCAGCGGAGGCACAGGAAGGCTGGACGGGACCAGCGGAGGCACAGGAGGGCTGGACAGGACCAGCGGGGGCACAGGAAGGCTGGACGGGACCAGCGGAGGCACAGGAGGGCTGGACCGGACCAGCGGAGGCACAGGAGGGCTGGACGGGACCAGCGGAGGCACAGGAAAGCTGGACGGGACCAGCGGAGGCACAGGAGAGCTCTTGTGAGGAGCTGGCACAGGTGGGCACTTGCGAAGACCTGGCACTGGTGGGTATGACATCCCCTCATACTCCACCAGAATTCCACAGGGGACATAAGCTTCCGTCGGCGGGCTTGCCATACTCCCGGTTGGGTGAGCCGCGAACGGCGTCCGGAATCTCCCCGCGAACGGCGGGTTTGGGAGAGCCGCCCATGGCTGACAATTCTTCGCCGCGAACGGTGGCGGGCTTGGCAGCCGAACCGGCCTGAACTTTGTCCAGGGGGCCGGGACCAGCCACAGACGGCAGCAGCCCGGAATCAGCGGCGACAGGCTGGTGCGGGCGATGACTTCCATTTTTAGTAGCGGTCTGTTCTTCTGTTACGGGTTGTGTGGTTGTAGTCAAAGTAAAATGAATGTAAATGAAAGACGGGAGAACGAAACTGCATCAACACACTTTTCCCATTTATTTTAACGGACAAATTCACAGAGAGAACTGAGGACATTTATAAGAACAGGAACAAAAGAGCAAACAATGTAATGAAACTCAAGTGGGGACAATGAAACGATAATTAACTAACAAGGAACGGAACTAAACCAAATAAGGACAGACGGGAACTCAGACAGGCAGACACGTGACAAATAGTATGCAATAACTTACTGAGTGTAATTTTTTTAAATTTGATTTAAAATTATTAAATGGATGCCACCTTATTGGGACAAAAGCCCTCCCTACACCTACCCTAACCCTACCCGATACTTTATGTTCAACTTTTTGATTATTTCCTTCATTTTTATTAAAAAATAAATGCTTGTCTGATGTGAATTGAAATTTAAAAAGGGAGAAAAAAAGTTTGCCAAAAGGCAGATTCAAACCCCGGGCGATCGTTTTCAAAAGAAGTGTAACACACGCTTTACCATCTGTGCCACTAAATCTAAGGAATGTTGACCGTCTTTTGCAAATTTGACTATCCCAATCATACATTTGTGGGTGTATTTAGCGTAAGTAGCCTCTGCCAACAACATGGCTATATGCACTTAAATAGACACTATTTTTTTTTATATTCCCAACAATTAAATAGTTGCCCACAGAAAAAAACAGGGGGTGCTGCAGCACCCTCAGCACCCCCACTGCCCACGCCTCTGCTTACTGTTGTGTTTGGGGTTGTTGTCTTGATGAAACACCCATTTCAAGGGCATTTCCCCTTCGGCATAAGGCAACATAACCTCTTTTATCTCTGAAAATGAAGTATTTTAATGTACTCAAACTGATCCATGATCCCTGGAATGCGATAAATAGGTTCAGCACGTAGTATGAGAAACATCCCCATATCACGATGCTTGCGGGGCTTCTTGCCGATAGCTTGGCTTCACATAGGCATCTTCTAATTGTTACAGTACTCACAGGTAACTTTACACTTTCTTTGATCACCATGGAACTGATCATTGGCTGAGTCGTTGCCATTTTGGCAATTCTTCGATCCATTTGAATGGTAGTTTTCCATTTTCTTCAACATCTTTCTGATTTTGGTTGCCATTTTAAAGCATTTTATGGTTTCACTTTATTTTGATGGTCCCTTTAACACATTCTATTGACTATAAGTAACATTGCACCTACATTTCTACTGACTCTCATTAGAGTGTTAGTAGTGTATTAGTTGGCTGGTAGGGTTAGGGTTAGATTAAGTTGACATGTTCTTGCAAAGTTACTTATAGTCAGTAGAATATCTGTTGAAAGACCAACACAATAAGGAGTTAGTAGATATGAAGCAGACAGTCTACTAATACTCTTATGAGAGTTTGTTGACATGTAGTTGCAACATTACTTAGTGTCAACAGAATGTTCAAAAGGGACCATCAAAATAAAGTGTTACCCATTTTATATCATTTTAGCTGAGCAGCCTATCATTTTCTGCACTTCTTTATATGTTTTCCCCTCTCTAATCAACTTTTTAATCAAAGTACACTATTCTTTTGAACAATGTCTGGAACGACCCATTTTACTCAGATTTTCAGAGAGAAATGCACAGTACAACATTTGCTGCTGCTTTCGTCCTTAAATAAGGGCCACTTGTTTGACACCAGTTTTTTCACAGAATGATTTAACTCTCTAATTAAACTCCACACTGCTATTATTTTGAACACACCCTTTTCAATTAATAATTCAATTACGCTATTTTGAGTAGGATTATTTCTTCCGCATCTCATCCAACGCCTCCGTTGCTAATTCCAAAATGTCATTTTAAACTGGAGACCTGAACCGTTGATAGCAGACTAATGCAGTTAATACAGTTAATAAGTAAGTTATGAGAGAGAGATAATTACCTCTGTGCATCTCTCAATAGTGTTTGGCAGCAATGTCTCTAGTTATAGTGAAACTTAGTTCCTTTTGTTCACAAACAGCGCCGTTGTTGTTACCTCGCTTGTGAGCAGTCATGTAGTTTTTAAGTTGTTTACTGATAAAATCGTCAGAGTAGCTCTAACAACATTAGCACGATGTATGTTAGTGTGTGTGCAAACTGTAAATGTTATGTATGTGCTGTCTGTGAGGGTGAGGGAGCGGGAGAGAGCGAATATGTGTTTTCCGTACATAATAAAGTGTAATTTTGTGGCAAAAACATGGACATGATCTGTCATTTTTATCCTTTTGTTTACTATATTTATTTGTTTGGCCAGTGTCATTGTGGGTTTTGGTCATTTTGCTTTTGTAAGACCTTTGAAATAACAGAAATCATTTGGCGAAGTGATATGGTCATGTAATGCGGTCAAGAGCTGCCTGGAACTACGTTTGCCGTGCGTTTCCCTGAAAATAATTGCACAACTTAGAACGTTCGTCAGCCAATCAGATTCAAGCATTCAACAGCACCATAGTGTATATATATATCAACACTACGTTTTATTTAAAAAAAAAAAAATGTCATTATGTGTCTTCCTCATATAGAAATAGTCCAAATTATGTTTACATTTTAAGGAATACAATACTATGGTGAATTTATTATTGGTAAATGAATTAAAAATACTTTATAACTGCAGTTAATGGAATATAACTTCAACAGATTCTAAAATGTCAAGCTACTTCAACTTTTACATTAATAAACAAAACAAAAACAGCAGTCTCTAATATTTAAAACAAAACAAAAAAAAAAAAACAATGTGAAACAGAAACTGAAAATTGTCATGCTCTCGCTCTTTGTCTCAGAACAGAGGATGTAAATAGAGTGATCTACTTGAAGAATGATGGAAGATGGTGTTTGTGGTGAGCGCCACACCTGTCAGATCTGTGTGTACAGTCCATTCCAGCAGCATTCGAGCATGACCAAGCCCCATCCAAAATGTGTGTGTGCTACTGCTTGACCTAATGAATTGTAGGTCTGGGCTTTGACAGATTGTGTAGCATCATTTAGAACGCAATGAGCTGCCAACAACCTCATTGCTGAATGACATATGTGTGTTAACCCTCCTGATGGCAGATGGATCGACAACACAGACCGTGCAAATGTCTATGCAAACATGCGCTTCCACAGGTTCTAATGGTCATCTAATGCTGCTATAAAGCTTAACAGGCATTACATTCCTACATTCCTACATATAAACACATATCCTCAGCCTCCTCACTGTTGGCTAATATTCCATTAACATACATTAAATGTGCCATAGAATGCATTGATACAATATTTTAAATTGTTCTCTGATATCTACATAGTAAGTATGTGGCTTAGGTAAGGGCAAAAATTATCCAGAGACGGTTTTACATGTGCATTTACAACCCTAGGATTTCTCCCTAGAATGAAATGGTCTGTTATTGGCTTATTTGGAAGAGTCCTGAATAATAACGTTGAGCTCTGCTCTGATTGGCTGTTTCACAGTGCGGCTCATTTCAGTAGCTCACAGCAGGAAGGAAACACAGGCAGGAAAATATATATTTCAATATTTTCTCGTGCACTTATATTGTCGGGTAATTATACTGTATATAAAATGCGGGCATCAGGGAGCCGCTATTAATATGCAGGGCACTGAAACTGCTTTCAAATGCACGATCGCTTTTTACTTTTACCTTCACTTTCGAGATTTGCGATAGCATGTGCTCTGTGTAAACTCCAGCGGCAGTACTTCCCACACATTTTACAAGATCAGATGCTTGTCAGTGGTGCTCAGGATCTGTAAATCATTCGCCATCATCCTCAGTCATCTCTTCTTACTCTGTTTATGTGGTAAGTGAAATCTTATGTACTCCATTGTAACAGGCTACCGCTAGCAAAGAGCTTACCATGTCCCTTTAGTGGCTCGTGTTATTTTATTAGAACACATTATTTGCTTTCCGTGCCTTTCTGAATACAGACACCAACCCATCCCTGCACTTCACATCCCCTTAACAGCCTGGAATATAACATTTATTTCCATGATCTGCCATTTTCGCTGTTGTCCTCGCTTGTTTCTTCACAATACTTGCAGAACTATTAGTGATCCCGACTGTTACGTCACAGTTGGTGTTATGTTCAGATTTGCCTATTTTTCAGTGGTCTTTTTTATTCACGAGATTTACATAAGAAGGAGGAAACAATGGTTGTTTGAGGCTCACGGTATGTCATTTCCATGTATAGAACTCTTATTATTGAACTATGCCAAGGTAAATACAGTTTTTCATTCTATGGCACCTTTAAGCATGTCTTTTCTAAATCTCTGCAGTAATGGGAGCTGTTTTGCCCACCGATCTCCTGGCATCATTTAGGGGCAGTAAAGGTAAAAAGCCCATGGGCAAGATCTCATAAAACACTTAGTGCACACTAAAAGTTAAACACTTGCTTATATGACATTATATTGCCGATCACTCTCTCAACTCACACTCTATTAAGACTCATAAAGCCTTTTAGCCGAGCACAGTCATTTCAATGGAAAATTTCTCTAAAACACAGCAGTTCTCTATTCTCAGAGGTCTATGTCTGAAAATGAAGCAACCTTTTGATGAAACATATTTAAGAGGTGAATATAAAATGCTTAGTGTAATATAATATATATAAAAAGATATAAAAATATATAAATATAAAAAAGATTTGTGTAAGACGGATGGAAGCAATACAGATATGAGTTTTAGACTCAAATGTAATTCCATTATAGAAATAAAATGAAAATACATTTTAGTCTGACATTGATGCTCTTTTCTGGGTCTCTTGAGTGTGTGTGTGTGGATTTGCTGATGGAAAGCTATTACACACTCATTAGTTCTGTTTCAGTGGTTTGGGAATGACACACAGCTGACCCCCTTCACCTCCAAACACACACCCCTTCCCCACACCCACTGAAGACGGATACATTCTTTCCTCTATATTCAAATCTGTTTTTCATTTAATCTTTCACAATGCACGAAGGACATTAAAAGACTTTCGTTTAGTAATTAACTTCTTCACCTTGAACAGCACATTGAAAAAGAAAAAAAAAATCAATACACTTTTATTACAGTATGTGCAACAGTGCTCTAATATTGTTCATATATAATATTACTCTGAATTATAATGAACAAAACATCAGTCTATTCTACAATGCGGAGCTCAAATAATGAAGAAAATGAATTAAACAATTAACATTTGCTTATAGTTTTTAGCCAGGACTTTTTAAATATAAGTTTGTTTGTTTTGTTTTTTTTTGTTTTTTTTTAAAGCAAATCAATTTCAAATTAGGTTCCATTTTTGTACAGTGTATGTCAGTCCTCTTCACAATGAAATGCAAGTCTTCAAGCTAAATACATTATGTGCAAGTGGAAATTAGGATCATTTTCCTTTTTTTTCATCCTCAGTACACTGTAAAAAAAAAAAAAAGAAAAGTTGAGCCAACTTAAAATTTTAAGGCAACCAGCTTCAGCAGATTTTTGAGTTTGCTCAACTTAAGACGACAAATTGAGAAAACTCAAAAATCTGCTGAAGCTGGTTGCCTTAAAATGTTAATTTTTACAGTGTATAAATTGCTTGCTGTTCTGGCATTTATACAGTTTCACAGTTATAAATTATTACTTACCCCCTACAATGTTTATTAATCTAGCCACTCTGAATCAAGTTAAAACTGAAAACTTGATTAAAACTCAAGTAGAAATGCTAGAAAATACTGGGATGAGTCAAATGGATGGAAACAAAGATGCTGGTACATAATGATTAATCATTTTTAACAGTGCACACTCAAAATTCTGTTATTTCCTTTTTCTGTTTTGACACTTTGTGTTGTTTTTCATTTTTGATTTAATGAACATGCAATCAAGATTTGTTAATATTCATAAGCTCTCTACACAACCCCTCTGCAAATGGGAGGGATGATCCATGTTGCTGACAGGTTCATCAAACATGGGCGGACATGCACAGGACTTCATGGATATAAGTGTTTCTTAGCAACAGGTTGATTCCATTAAAAGGGTGGGAACGGGGGCGTCTCTATTACCAGCCCTAAATGAAATGATTCTGCGGCTCATCTTCAAGCCGGTGTGTTGCGGAGGTCGAGTTCATCTCCCTCAGCCGTGTCTGCAGCTCTCTCGAGGCTGGGCAGGAGATGTTAGACTGACTGAGTCAGAGCTTGCATTGCATAATGTTTGTGTGAAGGGAAGAGGTAACTCCACTTTCAGTGAAAAGTACATTGGTATCAGTCAAATTAGATGACTAGAACTAGCTTGTATGATTAGCGCATTACAATACAGAATACATGTCACAATGTGCAATCTACAATGTATAAAGTAGAGCAGTGGTTCAAACTGGTGCAATGGCATCTGTTGACAAAACAAAACTAAAAAAAACTAAACTAAAATCACATGATCCTTCAGAAATATTTGTAATATGCTGATTTGCTGCACAAGAAACATGTCTTATTATCATCAGTTACAACAGCTCTGTTGCTTCATTGTTTGTCAAAATTGTTTGCTTGTTAAAATGTCAAAATAATTTAAAAAGAACAGCAATTATAAAAAATAAAATAAAAACTTTCTGACCCCAAACATTTAAGCAGTGGTGTTGTGTGTGTGTGTGTGTGTGTGTGTGTGTGTGTGTGTGTGTGTGTGTGTGTGTGTGTGTGTGTGTGTGTGTGTGTGTGTGTGTGTGTGTGTGTGTGTGTGTGTGTACACACACAAACACCACTGTTTAAATGTTTGGGGTCAGAAATATATATTTTTATTTTTTTTTAAATAAATTACAAAGATCAAAAGAAACCATAAACACATTTCTAAAGTTACAAAATTTACAATATATATGGATAAATATACAAATATATACATAAGAATAAATAAATAAATAAATAAATAAATAAGAAAAATGACAGATGTCAGAATAAGTGATTACATTTTCACAGCTCTGTAGAAGTGCATGAGAACAGCTTATGCAAAGTCCAGTTCTTGAGATACCTTAGAAAATAGGCTACATGTTGTTGTGCTTTGACACATGGTATTTTTGTCCATTCTGAAAACATCAGGTTCACTGTAATTACATCGAGTCACATCATCGATCTCCATCATACACACTCACACATCTGGTGGATGTGTTTGTGATATTGAGTTTCTAAATGTGGAGATATTTCAGGGCGCAGCATGACGCAGAGGTTTCTACATGCTGTGTTGCGTGTGAGTGTTCAGTCAATGTCATGAGAGTGCATTCACTCGTGAAATTAAGCATGTGTCAAATATTTAAAGCTCCAAATCTGTTTTGTGGCCTCATGAGCATTTGACATGTTGATGAGCAGATGGCAGCACCCTCATGTGTTGAATTGTTAGAATCTTCAATAAGAACAACACATCAAGTGTTTCTGTCTGCACCCTGCAAGACTATAAACCATTCCTGCTACATCTATGAGACTTCTAGAGAACGGTCTGTTAGTGTTCCCATTCATGTCAATGGTGCAATTTTTGGACTTCTCAAAAATTTGTTTTGAAATCATCTTTGCTTGCAGGCACTCTATTCTGGACAATACTGTTTTTGAGCCGGAGCTCTATAAGTTATGAAAACACTGACTGGCTGATGCACCACAAGAACAAGAGATATGGTTCCCAAATATGAGTTA
>CM071956.1:17250000-17597500 GCA_036784905.1 Acrossocheilus fasciatus | reverse complement strand
GGAAGAGGAACGCGACACCGCGTCTGTGACTAAAATGGCAGTGACACCGGAGCCCGTTCACAAAATGGCGGTCACAACAACACCCCGTCCTGCCATTGCTGCCATTCATGAGCCACGTCAAGTTATAGTCAACCTACAGGAGCCAAGTCAAGTCACAGTTAATGTCAGAGAGTCAAGCCAAGTCACAGTTGGTCGTCATCAATCGAGTTACGTCTCCTCAGACTGTCCAGAGTCACAGTGGCACGTCTCCGCAGACCGTCCAAAGTCACGGCACGTCTCCGCTGACACACCCAGATCATCAAGGTCAGTCTTCCACTATCCCAGTTTGATGTCTAGTTTGAGGGATGTACCGCTGGTGTCTGCACACACGGCTGGTATCCCCAAACCAACTCACTCTAACCCTCCAGTTCTTCTGCATATTCCCCTGTCTGAGGCACTTCCCCTGATGGGAATCGCTTTGTGTTTCGTTTGGGCTGCGTACACCACCGCAGAACTGCCCGAGGTGGAGTCTGTGCACTTCCGTTCATTCACCACCAGAGGTCACTCGCTCACCACATGGACTTTCACACCACACATCACAATGGACTCCATTTCCCATCATTCATTGCACTGATTGCACACAGCTGTAGGCACTGATCACACAGCATCACTAATCACCATTTGAAGTTCCATACCTGTTTGCCATTGCTCGACCCTGGCCAAAGCTTGCACTTGGATCCGCATGTCTCGCGTCTCGTCAGCCCCATTACATAACTACATTACACCTTTTTTTTTTTTTTTTTTTTTTTTACTCCCTCAATATCCTTTAAAATGCTACTGTTAAAAGTCCGGGGTTAGTAAGATTTAAAATATTTCTAGTTAAATTAAATGCTTTTCTTTTCATCAACATGTCCTGAAAAAAGTGTCACTGTTTCCACAAAAAGATTAAGCAGAACTGTTAACAAAACTAATAATGTCAGCATATTAGAATGATTTCTGAAAGATCATGTGACACTGAAGACTGGAGTAATGATGCTGAAAATTCAACTTTGCCAAAATATGTTAAAATAGACAACCATTATTTTAAAGTGTAATTTTCACTGTATTCTTGATCAAATAAATGCAGCCTTGAAATAAACTTATGTTAAAAAAAAAAAATAATTAAATAAAAATCCTATGGACCTGAACGTTTGAACGGTAGTATAAATCTCACAATGTGACTAGTTATTTTAATCCTTATCTCACAATTAGCTGTTTAAGTTTTCCCTATATTGTAGGTTGACTATATTTCCATAAAATTACCTTAGAGTAATTGCTCACAGCTGAGGTATCACTGAGCGCTTAGAACATCACTTTGTATGCTATAATTTTTAAAATTTAAAAGCAAAGTTGGTCGTAAAACAACAGTTGCTGTCAAATTAACAGCTTTTCACTACAATTTGCAGGTGCTATATGAGGCATTCACAGCTAAATGTGTCATTTTATCTCTTTAGTTTGAAAGCATTGCTTTTAAATGAAAGTTGAGGTTAATTTTTGTATAACCTTCAATCAGTGCAGCATCTGTACAGTCACACGCTTTTACGAGCAATAATCTTCCAACTGAGTTTGTAAATGTTAGGATGTTCTTGAGTGTTTGCCAAAAAAATTTAAACTGGAATTATAAGTGGAATCTTATGAAATAGCACAGTAACTATTAGTTTCATCTTTTTTTATTATTATTAGACACCAATAAAACCTCATATCTTTATCAAATTATATATATATATATATATATATATATATATATATATATATATATATATATATATATATATATATATATATATATATATATATATATATATATATATATATATATATATATATATATATATATATATATAATTTTTATTTTATAATTTTTTTTTTTTATTTAAGTTTAACTCCAATTACACTGAGTAATGCATTTTTTTCTGTGGTCAAAATAGTAGCTTGATCTATTAGTTAACATGGTAAATGCTAAAATGAGCAATTCAGACCTAACTGGAGTTTAATACTATTTTAAATTAACCTAACATGACAAAAAGACTAATGTGCACCTCAAATATCTTTCTCAAACACACACACACACACACACACACACACACACACACACACACATAGACTTGTGTGGACACACACCAATGCACCTGTCGGCCTGCAGGTACATTTGACAGGGGGTTAAAATAATTGAACTTCCCCGAACGTGTTTATAAGGGATGACAGATTATTGGTTGTCTCTGGGCATTCTGGCCTAATTAAAGAAGACACCGCAGTGAAAGGGCAGCGGCGTGGCAGGCCTGACTCCAAACAGATGCTACAATGAGATATGAAGGTGAGCTTCCCTTAGACACCTTCCTAAACCTGTAACACTGTCAGCCCCAGCGGCTTCTGCTGGCCATGAACCTGCAAATGAACACCCAGCTCAGCGGGTTCTCTCTCACATGCAATTTAGACACAAACCACTGGATTTTTGGAATACTGCATTCTGACCATAATCAGGTTGAACTTGCTTTTATATACTAGAAATTCTATACTATATCTGATATTAATTGACTGTGTTTTCAGGTGTTAATTTTGATGTATTATTTAATTATTACCAGTTTTATTTAGAGGTTTTCTTATTGACATCAAATGTTTAGTCATTTGATATGCTTAGGATTTACTAGATCAAATAACAACTGGAAAAAAATAAATAAATAAACGTTTATGGAGACTACGTTTAATGTATTAGTTATTTTACTTATTATGACTTACATTGTTCCTTATTGACATCAAATGCTTGGTCATTTGTTTTGTTCAATGTTTACTAGATCCACTTTAATCCAATTAATTAATGAAAAAGTATGTTTATTTCTGCAGATCGTGTTGAATTAATTAGTTATGTAATATTAGTGTGCCATATCACGACTTACATCTTTCCTCACAGTATTTGGACATTAGATATGTTGGATCCAATTTAATCCAAATAAATAATGAAAAATGAATAATTATTCCAACATATTATGTTGAATTAATTACAGTTGTGCTATTTAGATACCTTAATATCTTAATCCACACACAATTTTGTCTTTGTTTACAATTTTTGTAAGTCATCTTCAAAAAGGTTTTTTAAAAACCCACTCAGGTCAAAGTTTTTTTTAAAAAAATTAAAAATATATGTGTGAATGAGTAATTAGTAATCAGCACAAGGAAGCTTGGTTCTTTGGAAGTTGTTTTAAGTTTTTTGTATTATTATTTTATCTCCCTGAGACTTCAAAACACAGAACAATTTCACTGGAATGGTCCAATTAAAAAGCACAATTTCTTCTTGAGCAGACCACCTGCAGTCGGGCAGGTAATTATGGTAATTTTGAATTAAATATTCATTTGAACAATCAGAACTGTAAAGGTTGTGTCGATGGGTGGGATGAGACCTGATATAGTCACTGTCATCAAAAGAGCGACCTTTTGTTGCAATCGTGAAATTATATTCCCTCTCTCTTCTTATGTATCCTATGTTTTTTCTTTCATTTTCTTACCCTCATGCCAATTACTAATTATCCCCCCTAATAACAACACACCACATCAAACACTGAGAGGAGCTTTGACAAATACATGGCAACCACAAGCATTTACTAGACTCATTATGTTTAAATATTGCCAGAACAGCGAAGGTGGCCCAGCATGGCCCAATCTCTCCTCAAGAAAGAGCACATTTTTGCTGTTGCCTTGACAACATCAGGTAAGCCTAGCTTGAGAGGACCTAAGAGTTTTGTTAAGGGAATTTCCAAATGCATTCATTTCCCAGCAGGTCTGATACGCATGAAATCAAGGCCCTGTAGCACAGTGGCAGGTGTTCATTTCAACAGGGGATGATTCAAATCTTTTTGCTTGTGAGAGAATCATGAATGATCAACATATGCAGTCGGGGACAATTCCAGTGTCTCTTGATGACTGTGAGCATTAACGAAAACAGAGGAAATTGACGAAATCTGGCTGTGTTTGCTGAACACTACAAGCCACAGCAGATATGTTTTCTTCTTGAAAACTCCATCCCTCAAATTTAGGCTACAGACATAATCGATAAAATGACAGCAAAATGGACAAGAAATCCCACAGGATTGCACTGAAAATGGGCACAAAATACACACAGTGATCAGAATAGCAACAACAAAAAACACCCTCACAACCCCTATAGCAATACCATATTGACTATATAGAACCAGTGTTGTTGTTATGCTATAATACTAACACTAAATATTTTTTTTTTCTTTTTTTTTAATTGGTAATTGAAATATAGCTGAAAAAGCAAAAACTAATTTTAAATGAAATGTTTAACTAAACTATAACTTAAACAGTTTGCAGTAATACAATTACTAAATTAAATTAAACTAATACTAATACTGAAATAAAAGTAATTTTATTACAATTAAAATGTAGAAATATGTAAAATAATAACAACAACAACAATAATAATAATAACAACAACAAAGGCACATAACAAACCTACAAAAACTAAATTAAAACTACCTCTAACTGTAGTGGTGTTTTGCACAAGAAACACAGATAACACTATAATAACTGCATGCTATGAATCATTAGTAAGTAGTCAATTCATCCTTTATAATGCAATGGGTAACACTTTATTTTGATGGTCCCTTTTGAACATTCTGTTGACAGAACAAGTATTTGTTGCAACTACATGTCAACAAACTCTCATAAAAGTATTAGTAGGCGGTCTTCTTCATATCTACTAACTCCTTATTGTGTTGGTCTCCCAACAGATATTCTACTGACTATAAGTAACTTTGCAAGAACGTGTCAACTTAATCTAACCCTAACCCTACCATTCAACTAATACACTACTAACACTCTAATGAGAGTCAGTAGAAATGTAAGTGCAACATTACTTATAGTCAATAGAATGTGTTAAAGAGACCATCAAAATAAAGTGAAACCAAGCAATGTTCCAACATTAATAGGTTTTAGTAAGCAGTTTCTAAATACAGCTTAAATGTTTTGTTCTTGAGCATATCTAATGTTTAATAATTGTATTTACATACTTTATTAATGATCAATTTATCATTTCTAAATTATTACGTTATTTACAAACCAGTTATTTAGGAATTGGCAGTGGTTCATAAGATCATTTAGAAAGTATAAGTAAATAATTAATAAACTATTTAAATGTACATTTTACTATTTAAATGTACAATCTTATTATTTAGACATGATAATAGTTGCTCAGTGGGTTAATTAATGCTTTATTAACACATATTCCTGCTGTAATTCATGATTAAGTCAGGTAGTTATAAAACATTTAGTAGTTGCCAGCCATCTATTTTTGTGAGCTCATATAAAGTGTGGACTATTCATACCTTTTAAAGCATTTACAAAGCTCATTTATCTTCCAAACAGAAAAGTTAAATTTGGCGTTATCGCTCTCACTCTCTCATACTGGTCACTGGAACTTCAACATGGCACCTCATGGCAAAGAACTCTCTGAGGATCTGAAAAAAAGAATTGTTGCTCTACATAAAGATGCTGTAGGCTATAAGAAGATTGCCAAGACCCTGAAACTGACCTGCAGCACGGTGGCCAAGACCATACAACGGTTTAACAGGACAGGTTCCACTCAGAACAGGCCTCGCCATGGTCGATCAAAGAAGTTGAGTGCACATGCTCAGCGTCATATCCAGAGGTTGTGTTCGGGAAATAGACATATGAGTGCTGCCAGCATTGCTGCAGAGGTTGAAGGGGTGGGGGGGTCAGTCTGTCAGTGCTCAGACCATACGCCGCACACTGCATCAAATTGGTCTGCATGACTGTCGTTCCAGAAGAAAGCCTCTTTTAAAGATGATGCACAAGAAAGCCCACTAACAGTATGCTGAAGACAAGCAGACTAAGGACATGGATTACTGGAACCATGTCCTGTGGTCTGATGAGACCAAGATAAACTTATTTGGTTCAGATGGTGTCAAGTGTGTGTGGCGGCAACCAGGTGAGGAGTACAGACAAGTGTGTTTTGCCTACAGTCAAGCATGGTGGTGGGAGTGTCATGGTCTGGGGCTGCATGAGTGCTGCCGGCACTGGGGAGCTACAGTTCATTGAGGGAACCATGAATGCCAACATGTACTGTGACATACTGAAGCAGAGCATGATCCTCTCCCTTCGGAGACTGGGCTGCAGGGCAGTATTCCAACATGATAACGACCCCAAACACTTGCTAAAGAAGCTGAGGGTAAAGGTGATGGACTGGCCAAGCATGTCTCCAGACCTAAAGCCTATTGAGCATCTGTGGGGCATCCTCAAGCGGAAGGTGGAGGAGTGCAAGGTCTCTAACATCCACCAGCTGTCAAATGATAAATCGCGATTAATCACATCCAAAATAAAAGTTTTTGTTTATGTAGGCTTAATATATGTGTGTATACTGTGTATATTTATTATGTACATATAATTACACACACATACAGTATATATTTTGAAAATACATACATGCATTAAAATGTGTATATTTATATTTATATAATTTATATTATATATAAATACATTTAATATACAAATATAACATTTTTCTTACAGGTATACATGCATGTGTATGTATTTAGATATACATAATAAACATACAGTACACACATGTATTATGTAAACAACAAACTTTGGTAACACTTTATTTTGATGGTCCCTTTTGAACATTCTGTTGACACTAAGTAATGTTACAACTACATGTCAACAAACTCTCATTAGATTATTAGTAGATTGTCTGCTTCATATCTACTAACTCCTTATTGTGTTGGTCTCCCAACAGATATTCTACTGACTATAAGTAACTTTGCAAGAACGTATCAACTTAATCAAACCCTAACCCTACCAGTCAACTAATACACTACTAACACTCTAATGAGAGTCAGTAGAAATGTAGGTGCAACATTACTTATAGTTAATAGAGTGTGTTAAAGAGACCATCAAAATAAAGTGAAACCCAAACTTTTATTTTGGATGCGATTAATAACGATTAATCATTGGACAGCAGCACTAATATATACATACATACATACACACACACACACACACACACACACACACACACACACACACACACATAGCAAATAAAATATGACTTTTTCGAAGCTGCTCTATATAAAAAAAACTGATAGCTAAAGTTTAAAGTTTAGTTAAAAATCCTGGAGCCGCCACTGCCTACATGAAAACATTAACGTAGCCGTTTTAGCAGACATAAGATAACAGTGAATGTTTGTATATCGTTATATTTCTTCCGTAATTTCACGTGTCTAAGAAAATGTTTTTTGTTTTTTTAACTGCGAAAATGTATATATATATATATATAATAATAATAATTATTATTATTATTTATTTTATTTTTTTCTGTGATCAAAGCTGAATTTTCAGTAAGTCTATCATTAGCCCTACTCCAGTCTTCAGTGTCACATGATTCTTCAGAAATCATTATAATATGCTGATTTGCTGCTTAATTATTTTCAATTATTATTTGTGCTCAGTTATTAATAATGGTTCTTATTATTAACAATACTGAAAACTGTTTTTGTCTCTTAATAGTTTTGCGGAAACTGTTACACTAACTTTTTCAGGATTATTTGTTGAATACAAACTTAACAGCATTTTTTATATACAAATAATTTGTAATAAATATATCTTTACTGTCAATTAAATATATTTAATGCAACCTTGTTGAATAAAAATATTGTTTTTTTAATATTTAAAATATATATATATATATATATCTTACTCCAGACTGAATGGTGATGGCCATTCAAAATTGCAATTTTCCACAAAAATATGAAACAGTACAATTTTTTTCAACATTGGTAATAATCAAAAATGTTTCTTGAGCAGCAAATCAGCATATTAGAATGATTTCTGAAGGATTATGTGACACTGAAGACTGGAGTAATCATGCTGAAAATTCAGCTGCGCATCAGAATTTTTGGTAACACTTTATTTTGATGGTCCCTTTTGAACATTCTATTGACACTAAGTAATGTTGCAACTACATGTCAACAAACTCTCATTAGATTATTAGTAGACTGTCTGCTTCATATCTGCTAACTCCTTATTGTGATGGTCTCTCAACAGACACTCTACTGACTGTAAATAACTTTGCAACTACAAGTCAACTTATTCCAACCCTAACCCTACCAGTCTACTAATACACTACTAACAATCTAATGAGAGTCGGTAGAAATGTAGGTGCAATGTTACTTATAGTCAACAGAATGTGTTAAAGGGACCATCAAAATAAAGTGAAACCGAATTTTTAATTTGTTTTACTATATATTTGCATTGAAAACAGCTATTCTAAATTGTAACTTTATTATTCACATATTACAGTTTACTGTATTTTTCATCATCATAAAATTATTCATCATATATATATATTAAAACAAAATAAAAATCTATTGTCAATAAATTGAAAGGCACACTAAAAACAGTCCACATTCTGCACATTCCAAGTCGTAGAGCACAGCATTGTTATATGGACTGATATTATGGTAGGCATTTAACTTTAGTGACATTAAACTGTCCCTCTATGTAAAAGAGATGTGTAAAAATAATATTTACAAATTCCCATATAGGCTACACCAGGAAGACAAATTATTATGTAAAGAAGTATGACAGTCATTCATTAATGTTAATGAAAATATTTTTTTAATGCATTTTTATTTCTGTATTGTGTAATATCTGTATGTTAGTAAGTGGTGTTAAAAATAGCTCTAATAAGCTGGTGGGTTTATGGTGTGGTGGGCCGCTCTGTGCCAAAAAGTCCAGGGCCACTTTTTAGCCCCAGTCTGCCCTGTTGACGAGCACTTGAGCGCCGATTGCCAACAAAACACAGATATTTGATGCCGTTTCACTTACCATGTGCAGTTCTGAATCATGACCGGGATCTTTAATAGCTGGGACTGCTCCATCTTTCAGTATCAAACCATAGACTAAAAAAAAGATGGATGATGCACCTTCACTCACTTCCATTGAAGAAAAGTGAAGCCGCCATCGTCCCAATAGGGCCAATGAATTGCGCCATATTGCGCTTAGTGGAACTACAGTCTGAGCAGTAGTGAGCGAAGTGGAGCCGCGTCCCGTCCACATTCCCGCTGGGTCGATCGCAAGCACACGCCTCTAACTCTTTTTTAAATTAGCCTGACTGCTCCAATTTATGTCTGCTGATTGCCATATAAGAAGCTTGTGTTGAAATAAGGTAAATACAACTCCAATCTCTTCCTGAAGATCCCGAAAAAGTCAAGTTTGTGCCTCAGAAGGTGTCAGTCTGAGCTGTCAATCATGACATCACACTCCCTTGAACTTACATAAGCATGATAAAATCTACATCAAATTACAAAAGCCATGTTTGAAAACAAAATATTTGAACTGAAATTAAATTATTTAGTTTGTCTCACGTCCCATTCGATTACATGGAGAGGGTGGGGTTTAAAACCTATACTGGGACCAGCCACCTGGGGGGCGATCGAAACGCGATGCGGCACACTTGTAGCCTGACTACGTCAGGCTTCGTACTTCCGCTCAATTTTATTTCGCTTCTGTACTCAGTCTGATATAGCAGACCATCTCCCAGTTTATCTCCGGCTCCGCAGCAGCCGGGCCAATCAACGAACAGAGGGCGGGCTGAGAGCCGAATTTAAGATTGTAGTTTAGGTGGGAGAAATCTAAAACGACAGTGGACATGGAGACACGGGATGCTATTCCCTCTGTTGTGGAGAATATTCCCGGCATTTGCCAACTGAAGCCCGAACAAGAAGAGTGTTTGGTTCACATTTTGAATGGAGGTGATGTTGTGGCCCTACTCCCGACAGGTTTTGGGAAAAGTTTTATTTATCAACCGATCGTCAGCGAGAAACTGGGGAGGCCAAAGTCCGGCAAGGCGATAATTGTGGATGCGTAGATTTACTTCACATAATCTGCAAAAGTCACTCTGGAATTTCGCTCGATGGTTTTGTTTTTGCCGCATACCTGTGTTTACAGTGGAAGTTCGAGGCGGCCGAGCCGGCGAATAACATACGTCATAACCAACCGTTATGTGATTGGCTTACAGGTCCACCAATTATTTTAGTGCCCGCCCACGAGAAAGTAAACGCTTGTCATTATGCCCTTCCAGACTCTGTCTATGAAGCAAAGCGAAGTAGCAGAGTTTGGTATTACCAGGCTAGCACACTTGTATCAAACGATGTGCAAATCCAGCGTCGAACTGGGCCTTGTTTATAAAACGTTCGTCAACAAACACACTTGAGAAACTCTGTTGCTGCCCCCGGAAAAAACAAACTGCATCCAGTGTTTACGTAATGCTGGGTTCATCGGGAAGCTATCTTTCCATCATAACCAAAAACACACTTCTTTAGAGACATTCTTCCCGAGCTAGTCCCTTGCAGTGCAGCCGAATGAAGTGCGTTGATGGGCGCGCACTTGCTCTCGCTCTGGTCTATGCATGCACGGGCATGTTCTTCCGGGAGAAATGCCCATATAAGGAGTTCCACCCTTGTTTACGTCATGTAGAGCCACGATCGAAAAAAAAAAAAACTCTCTGAAACTTGTACGAACCCAGAAGTTAGATTTTTGGCACAGAAATACTCTGTTATACATCCAAATTGTTTTTTGAACAATTCTTTGAACATAGAGTCCTTAAATGGTTACTCCACCCCAAAATGAAAATTTTGTCATTAATCACTTATCCCCATGTCGTTCCAAACCTGTAAAAGCTTCGGCGATGTTTTTTATACTTTTCTGTGCCTTGACAGTGTAATTTACTTGGCAGTCAATGGGACAGTCACAGACCTCCCGGTTTTCATCCAAAATATCTTAAATTGTCTTCCCGAGGACGAATGAAGCTTTTGCGGGTTTGGAACGACATGGGGGTAAGCGATTCATCACAAAATTTTCATTTTGGGATGGAGTATCCCTTTAAGAATGTAATGTTACCTTTTAAAAACTAATTGCAAACGTTTATGCAAAGTGTAAACTGTTAAATCTACAGATCATGCAATACTGTACCACTAAATAAGTGTTTTGAGGGCTTGGCTAAACAGGCCAATTACGAGACAATTACTAATTCAGATTACATTTACATTCAGATTTTTAATTAAATCATTCTTTCATTTCACTAATAATTTCTTTTTTTTTTATTAAACACAAGGGGTAATTAATGATGCTTACATTATAACGTGCAAATTCACACACAACGTATCTTTAATTTGGCCAGAATTGCAGGTGCCTGTCTTAATATCCAAGAAGGTTTAGAGAAAATATGAACTAAGTTTAATGTTATTATAGATTATAAAGTGTTTTATAATTAAATACATCCGAATGGTAATGTGAAATTACCATTATTACCCCCATTATTATATTATAGATAGATAGATAGATAGATAGATAGATAGATTTCAATCTAATAAAGAAGAATTAATATACAGATACAGTATTTAGAACATTGTTTAATTTGAAGAAAAGGTGAAATACTATTAAACACTGTGGTAACATTGTTATTCTGTAAGTGTTCTCTGGAGCAAACAGGTGACAGACTGCTTCTCGCAACATCTAGCTCATGCAAAGATCAGTCGTGTTTTTCCATATGTGTGTGTGTGTGGGTGGATGCCTGTGTGCAATTAGATCTAATGAGCCTTGCATTTCACTGACCTCTGTCACAATCTTGACACTTAGTATTTGATTAAGTAGCCCGCAGAAATGAACTGGGCGCTTGGGACGTTCATCGTTTAGAAAGCATTTCAGATGGATGAAAACTTCCAGTCGTCCTCTAGCAAATGACACAATGACACTTTACACAGCAATGCTTGAACAAAAACTTGAACTGCAGAGGCCGCAGGCTTGAAAGGTCTGTACAAAACATTTTCAAGTCTAAGTTCCATAATGCAGCCTCTCAGACTACATGAAAATACATGCTGTATAAAGATTCACAGCACATAATATATACACAAAAATGGCACTGTTTCAGCATCTGCCAAATGCAGAAATATTAATGTAAGGTGTCAGACTTGTGTCCCTATGTCTTGTGGTTCTCTCCCTCTTGTGCCCATATTTGGTTAGTTCCTGACGAATTCCTTGTCTCCTCACTTCCCTGGCTCCAACGTATCATGACAGAAGACCGGACCGAAACATATGTGAGTGGCGCCTTTTTTCCCCCATTTTGTTTCCGTTCTTTGAATACTTTTTTGTTCAGTTTTTTTTTTTTTTTTTCTTCCCCCACGGCATGGAAGCTGCACGATTCGCCACCCAGTGCAGGCTCCAGCCCCTGACCAGAGTTCAGTGCAGGCTCTAGGCCCTGACCAGAGTCAAGCCATGTCCCCTGAAGCCATGTTTGAAAGCCTTGTCGTGTCCACAGGAACTATTCTAGTCGGTCTTGTCTTGTCTGTGGGGGTCCCTCAGAAGCAAGTTGCTTCTCTTGTCTCTTGTCTCAGGACATTCCTCCAGATTTTTTTTTGTTTGTTTTGTTTTTGTTTTTTTTGGGGGGGGGGGTATAGTATGTAGTGGCTGGGCCGAGGGGCGAGGCCAAGGCCATGGAGGCCACACCGCCATGGCCTCCCGAGCGCCTTGCTCCACCGTGGGTCCCGGAACGGGCGCCGCCCTGGAGGTCGTCTGTCCTGTCTCCGTGTCCGTGTCCGTGTCCATGTCCATGTCCCTGTCCTTGGATGCCTCCTGAGCGCCCACCCCCACTCCCCATTGGATGTTATACACAGTCTTGGGAAGGTTACTTTGGAAATGTAATAGGTTACAGATTACAAGTTACCCTATTAAAAATATAATAAGTAGTGTAACTTTTCAATTGCTTTATTAAAGTAATGTAACATTACATTTGATTACTTTTTGATTACTTTTTTAAGTTTATAATATTTTCAACTGTTAATCATTTTGAAACATTTAAAGCAGGCAGGGTTAAACTTACAGTAGTGCTCAACACTGATTACTGTCACTTTCAAAATCCTTCATCACTTGAATTAAGATTACAACGAATAATGGATAATGTGTGTCTTTATTTTGCGATAACAACTGGCTGGATGTACATTATCCTGCTTATAACACGGCTGCTTGCCACAAAAGTAAATAATTAGACATGAAGCACTGATCTGAGTAGAAATATTTGAACACAAAGCTTCCATGAAGAAAGCAGTGGCTTGCTAGCAAGCAGCAAGTTTAAACTAGACAGACGGGATATGGTGCAGTCATACCACTTTTATTACACAACATTTCACCACATCAATACTTAAGTACTAGTACTTACAGTACTAGTTTGTTAGTTATCTTATAATCCATTACAGTGTACGAAACAAAATGACAGCAGCTGTTTGTATGAAACGAGAGAGCAAGTCCACGATACCAGGTAAACAGAATTAAAGGGGTCATATAATGCCATTTTTGTACAAGCTAATATGATTCTTAAGGGTCTAAATTGAAAGTTTGTAATATACTTTAATTAAAAATTCTCATTAGTATTGTAAGAAAACACTCATTTTACCTGCTCAAAAACAGCTCTGTTTTCAGCACACCGTTTTAGTGCGTGTTTTTTTAAATGCTAGTGAGCTTTGCTCGCCCCGCCCCTCTGTTCTGTGGGGCGTTTTTGACACAACACACGTGGAGTGTTGCCTTGACAACAGTTGAGGGTATATTTTGAAGAATGGCAGTAAATATGTGATCAGATAACATAACTTATTCTGGCATAATATTGAAAAACATCAATTAGAGTATTTATAGTCTTGGATCATATGCATTTGCAGGATGTAAACAGTATTTTGCAGGTATTGTGTTACCATTAATTTTCATGCAGTTATAACTGTTTTTTATTTATTTAAATTTTTTACATTACTTCTTAACAGACACCGTTATAAACCATCTACAAAAGTAAGCTTAGTGTAGTGTTATCATGTTAACTTTAATACCTGCGTACACAGTTTGTAATAACACAATAACCATAACGTTTTGTTCATTATAAAGGTGGGATTATTAATTATATTGAGAACGTCGTGAATAGAAAACATGCATGTACCCTGAATGTAAACATTAGCCACATACATCGTGAAGCGTGCTAGCGATTTGCAAAGATTAATATAAAGATTAATATAAAGGTTAATTAAACGTTACACTCACTTCTTCTGGAGGTTCAGCAGGAACACGAATAGTTGGTACCGATTCTTTTTTCAGGAGCAGCTTCTTAGCAAAACCAGCTTTATACTGATCTTCATTTATAAAGCAGTCTGGTGAAAAATGATTCGCGCAAACATGAAAACATTGCCGTTGCTCGTGGGGAATATTCCCTTCAAAAGCAAAACTCAGCCACTTCAGTGTCTTCAGTGTCTTCAGTGGTTCGGACTTAGGAACATCAAAATGACTGCTGTGTTCATTATTGCACCCGAGAACAGAACACCACAATCACTTAGACGCCATTCTGCTCATAGACAGCTCCAGCGTATATCAACAATGATGCGCGGACTATGATTGACAGCTGGCTCACGAGCAAGGGCGGGTCTGTGTTGAAACACTGCTGTCAATCAACCATCGTGGGAGGGGCGTCCGACCGTGTGGCGTCACACGGTCGAACGGCTTGATTTGAGACAGGGTAAAACAAATAAGGAGATTAAAAAAAAAACACTGGATGGATTTTTATCATTTTATGATAGTTGTGTACAGGCACTGCTAACACACATTTCAGTACAATCAACTTGTAAAAGTGCATGTACCATTATATGACCCCTTTAAGAAATTGTACACATACTATTGAATTGAGTTTTCATAATTGTTTAGCTTACCAAACGCAAAGCTTCCACCAAGAAAAACTTTTCCTAGCAAGCATATAGCACCGACTTAAGTTACCTGGATGAGTATGTGTTATTAGCTTTTACTGGCTGTTATAAAGGAATAACATATCTTGGAATGTCACGACTGACCAGTCAGAATCAAGCATTCCACAGAGCCGTGTAATAATTTAATTTAAAGCACAGCCACCACAAAATAAGACTTAACACCTCCTATTTACTTTGAGATCATTCTGAGGTTAAATACAGAATTAAAATCATAACAATAAATTGTTTATTAGCTATAATACTGGTTTTGAATTCAAATGTTTGCATGATTATGTCAGTAAACACTGGCATATAAGAATGCCTTGGAAAAAACCTTTCATCTTAAAAAATTATTGAATAAGCATGTGTCCTGTTCTGTGTCCTAAACTCCTGAAACATTGCTGTCTCGTATTTTAGAGCATTCAATGCAATTTATGAAATAGGGTGTGTGAAAAAAAAAAAAAAAATTCAGATGTAACCCCCTTTGTAATCAACATTTTCAGAAGTAACTGTAATTTAATTACACTTTTTTTTTTCTCAGTAACTGTAACTAATTACAATTACATTTATTTTCAGCCTGATCTCACAGAATTCCGTGTAATGTTCACGGACTTAATTAACCGAAAATTCTGTGATGGGCTCACAGAAGGCATCAGCCGTGGTCCATGCACGAATTCACTGGTTCAACGTAAAAAGAGTGACTCCGATGCAGTTATACTTTCACTGGAGTACCTGACAGCCCCTACCCTAAACCTACCCAGTTCTGAACAATAATGATGACGATAAATGTCCCAGTATCGCGTCGGCATATTGATGCTAAGGGTTTCCGTGCGTGGAGCACGGCTGATGCCTGTCACTGACTTACATTGGTATCACTTCTGTGAGCCCATCACGGAATTTTTTCTGTGAGCCCATCACGGAATTTTCGGCGATTCCGTGATGCCACCACAGATTCAGAGGTTAATTAAGTCCGTGAACATTACACGGAATTCTGTGAGATCACGTTGTTTATTTTGTAATTAAGTTACGTAATTCCATTACATGTAACTAGTTACTCCCCAACACTAGTTATATGTCGCAAGGACGTGCCTTCTGGAGGGGTGCGTGATGTCAGAATGGTGTCCCTACACTGTAAAAAAAAACTAAAAAGTTGAGCCAACTTAAAATTTTAAGGCAAGCAGCTTCAGCAGAGTTTTTGAGTTTTCTCAACTTGTCATTTTAAGTTTAACAAAAATTTGAGAATCTCCCACAATGCTAAGGGTTTCGCTCAACTTTTTTTCTTTTTTTTTTACAGTGTATGTCTTGTGGTTCCCTCTCTCTTGTGCCCGTATTTGGTTAGTTCCTGTTCCTGTTCCTGTCCCTGTTCCTGTTCCTGTCCCCGTTTAGGTTATGAGTTTATTAGTACCCAGCCGTGTGTCTTTAATTATCTAGTTTACTCCTCATTTAGTCCCCTTTCTTAAGCCCCGTGTTTCCCTGTCTTTAGCGTCTGGTCTTGGATCAATAAAGATTGTGTTGAAGAATTCCTAGTCTCCTCGCTTCCCTGGCTCCAACGTATCGTGACATAAGGCATGTGAAAATACATACGTGACCTGCTCGATAATAAAGAGTGGTTTTGACCCATAAACTTGTGCATTGTTTTCTGCATTGATTAAAAAAGTGTCATCTTTCTAAAGATATAATTAAGTTTCCAAAATGTTGAGAAATAATAATTCAAATGGTGGAAGACTGCTGTCAGTCCTGTCTTGTGTTTCCCCTCCTCTCGTGCCCATATTTGGTTTGTTCCTGTTCCTGTCATTATGAGTTTATTAGTCGCCATCCGTGTTTGATTTGCTCCCCACCTGTTTCAGTTTTCCTCCCTTGATTTCCTCGTGTTCTTAAGCCCTGTGTTTCCCTGTCTCTATGTCAGCTGTTAAATGTCAACTTGTCTGTTTGGATGTTCCGTGTCTCCTATGTTAAAATAAAATCTAGTTTTTGTTATCCCTCGTCTCTTCGTCTCCCTGGATCCCGAGAGGATCGTGACAGAACAGCTGACCAAAGATTCAACAGTGGCCGCGCCAGTTTACCCCGGTTTGTTTTTCCCTTTTTAAAAGTTTTTTTTGTTCCTGTTTTTTGGTTCCCGCGGCGATGGAAATCGCCGCGCAGGTCTTCGCCCTTGCCCGACGGAATCTCCCCTTCTACGAGTATGCGGCCGAGTTCTGTAAGCTCGCGAGGGGAATGCCGCTGGAAGACGCGGGCATTCTCCATCTTTTCCGGCTCGGAGCCAACCTCCACCATCCCATGGAGCTCCCAGACACCACGGGACTGTGTTGGAGAGAGGCTATTTACCGGTGTCTGGGAAGCGTCCGGGCCCGAGCCGGAACTAGCCCGCCATCCGCGGCCCCCCCTCACCAGCCGCCAGCCGCAGCTCACGGAAGCCCGCCGCCGTCCGCGGCTCACTGTCCCCAGCCGCCGTTTGCGGCCCACGCAAGCCCGCCGCCGTCCGCGGCCCCCTCTCACCAGCCGCCGATCGCGGCTCACGAAAGCCAGCCGCCGTCCGCGGCCCACGCAAGCCCGCCACCGTCCGCGGCTCACGCAAGCCGGCCACAGGTACCCCTAGGACTATTGGTGGAGTATGAGGGGATGTTGTGCCCACCTGAGCCTGCCCCTCGCAAGTGCCCGCCAGAGCCTGCCCCTCGCAAGTGCCCGCCAGAGCCTGCCCTTCGCAAGTGCCCGCCAGAGCCTGCCCTTCGCAAGTGCCCGCCTGAGCCTGCCCTTCGCAAGTGCCCGCCTGAGCCTGCCCCTCGCAAGTGCCCGCCTGAGCCTGCCCCTCGCAAGTGCCCGCCTGAGCCTGCCCCTCGCAAGTGCCCGCCTGAGCCTGCCCCTCGCAAGTGCCCGCCTGAGCCTGCCCCTCGCAAGTGCCCGCCAGAGCCGGCCCCTCGCAATTGCCCGCCAGAGCCGGCCACTCGCAAGTGCCCCTCTCCGCTGGTCCCGTCCAGCACCGCGCTGCAAGAGCGCCCCCTTGAATCCGCGCTGCAAGAGCGCCCCCTTGAGCCCGCGCTGCAAGAGCGCCTCCCTGTCTTCGCGCTGCAAGAGCGCCCCCTTGAATTCGCGCTGCAAGAGCACCGCCCAGAGCCTGCGCCACGAAAGCGCTTCCCTGTCTCCGCGCTGCAAGAGCGCCCCCTTGAATCCGCGCTGCAAGAGCACCGCCCAGAGCCTGCGCCACGAAAGCGCTTCCCTGTCTCCGCGCTGCAAGAGCGCCCCCTTGAATCCGCGCTGCAAGAGCGCCCCCTTGAATCCGCGCTGCAAGAGCGCCGCCCAGAGCCTGCGCTGCCAGAGCGCCCGCCTGCGCCACGAAGGCGCTTCCTAGAGTTTCCGCTGGTCCCGTCCAACACCGCGCTGCCAGAGCGCCCCCCAGTGCCTGCGCCACGAAGGCGCTCCCTAGAGTCCGCTTCCCCTGAACCCCAGCCCAGGACCACCTCTAATTTCCCCAGGAAAATTTTGGGGGGGGGTAGTAGGGCTCCTGCCAGAGAGGCCGAGGTGGGGGCTGGGGCCGAGGTCTCGGAGGCAGACCCGCCATGGCATCCCAAGTCCCCTGACCCGCCATGGCCGCCGGACTCCCCTGACCCGCCATGGCCGCCGGACTCCCCTGACCCGCCATGGCCGCCCGACTCCCCTGACCCGCCATGGCTCCTGGAAAGGGCGCCGCCCTGGAGGCCGTCTGTGTCTCCTGTTCCCTAGAGGCCTCCAGAGCGCCCACCCCCCCCTCCCCATTGGATGTTGCTAGGCGCGGGACGCGCCTTCCGGGAGGGGGGAGTAATGTCAGTCCTGTCTTGTGTTTCCCCTCCTCTCGTGCCCATATTTGGTTTGTTCCTGTTCCTGTCATTATGAGTTTATTAGTCGCCATCCATGTTTGATTTGCTCCCCACCTGTTTCAGTTTTCCTCCCTTGATTTCCTCGTGTTCTTAAGCCCTGTGTTTCCCTGTCTCTATGTCAGCTGTTAAATGTCAACTTGTCTGTTTGGATGTTCCGTGTCTCCTATGTTAAAATAAAATCTAGTTTTTGTTATCCCTCGTCTCTTCGTCTCCCTGGATCCCGAAAGGAACGTGACAACTGCTTTGTTTTTTTGTTTTTTTTCTTGGTTTTTTTTTTTTTTTTTTTCTTTTTTGCTGTTGTTAGTGACAAAATTGGGACATATATTCAAATAAACAAAACAATTTAGACACAACAGGCAAAAAAAAAATCTTATTATTATTAATAATAATATTGTTTTAGCACTTTATGCTCTATGATATTTTTTTCTGGCTATTGAACTGTTGGAAATTGAATGGGTTTCCTGAGTTAAATACCAGGTATGTGTTTGTTCACATGCTATTTTAATCAGGGCTGTAAAAAAATTGAGATTAATAATTAATCCAAAATAAAAGTTTGTGTTTGCATAATACATGTGTGTACAGTGTATATGTATTATATATAAATATACATGCGTGTGTGTGTGTGTGTGTGTGTATACATGCATACATACATTATATTATATTATATTATTGCAACTTCTGAATCAAAATTATATAATGCATTGCATATACTTTAAGCAGTAGTTCACCCTAAAACATATTTTTACATTAAAATTATATTTAATGCTTGAATTTCATAATAAAACTGACATAACTGGTTTGGAATGATGGCAAAATTTTCATTTTGGAGACTATTTTTCCTTTAAGCAAGAACTAGAACTAGAACATTCTCATGTCATGAGAGAGAAAGAGAGAGAGAGAGAGAGAGAGAGAGAGAGAGAGAGAGAGAGAGGGAAGCCACAAACCTGTTGTGTTTTGATTGAATCAGAAGGAGGCTGCAGGAACTGCCGGTCAAATTGCGTGTGTCTGAGAGAGATAACATTGCTGCGAGTGCAGCCCCTTTCAGCTCCTCTCCTGGAGTAAAAAGCAGTTACTGACTGTCTACACCCCACGATGAAAGCCTATAGAGACTGAGTCACCCTTAAAGAAAAGCCGAACACGATACCTCTTTCAAGCACTCTGCAGACATCTGGAGAGGGGCGACATCGCATGAAGTGTCCCGACACAAAGAGAGAGACATCTGTCTACAGGAAGAAACACAAGCTGAGATGATAGAGCTGCGGTTTATTAAACATGTATTCATGGCATAATGGCAAAAGCCTGTTAAACGAGAGGAATGAACCAATGCAAAGCAAAACACTGAACAAAAAGGCACAGAAATGAAGCTACTCACAGTCTTTTATAATAGTGTTGTTGCTAATAAACAATTACTTTTAATATATGCAGACAGTCTTTGAAGTGGTGACGCTTGGCCACTTTAAAGCATCTAGTTTAGTTTTGGCACTGCTGTGCACTGGAATATTGCAAATTGAATTTGACACTGAATGTAAGATGGATAACTAAATACAAACTGTGACTGTAAACATTGTTTAGCTTCCTCATCTACCTGTTTTGATTCGCAGTGCTGAGATAAAATGAAATGCATCAATATATGAGGTCTGTGACAGCAAAGGAATAATCTAAAGTTGATAATAGTCAAATCAGAAAACAGAATGATCAGTTCCACACAAAAGATGAAATGTTTTCTATATTTCTTTCACTCTCTCTCTCACTGCCTGTCTATTTCAGTTATTCTCCTTCTCCTTGTCACTATTGCTTTTCCCTCCCTCTCATTTTTCCTCTCTCATCATCTTCCATTCCTCTGTTGACTGCCATACATATTTATAATGCATCAAACCTTAAAGAACACACAGTCTCTCCGTTCACAAACTCTGTGTTTGTGTGCACATGTATAATGTGCAAGTTGTCATTCTGCTTCAATGTAATGGTACTGAACATGTGATGGCAGCTAAACTCTCCAGTAATATCAATGAAATGACTATCATGTACGTCTAATCTCAGAGGTTCGTGAGCAGGCACTGTTCATATTCGATCACAACAACCAAGTTTCTAAGAGATGAATTATCGGTTCCTTTGTTCCTCTACCTTTCATCCCTTTGTATGTGGATCTCTGTAGTTCCTCTGTGGTTTCATAAGAATCTACAGCCTTTATAGCATGCCAACAGAAGTTTTGCATCTGTCAAGTTAACAAAGAAATTCACATTTACTCAAAGTTTTTTTTTTTTTTTTTTTTTATTAATTTTTTTTTTTTATGAATGTACAATAATTCATTAATCTGATCCATTGTGACACTCTGCCATCAAATATGTTGTGTAATCATTGGTATTTGCCCGTTGTTCTTGACAACAGTTGTTCATCTACAATCTGCTAGTTTATTGAAGTATGTACTGTCTCATTTCAAAATGAAAAAAAAAAAAAAAAAAAAACATGTCTATGTATGTATATTTTTAATTAATGTGCAATTTAAATGAAATGAAATTAAATTATGTAGCTAGACAATATAACAGTGCTGATCATTTTGTCTGGGTCTATTGTGCAATAACGACCATTATCCCTTATCATTATCTAGTCAGTTCATCCTCAAAAAGGTTTGAACTATGAATATTAAAAATATACTTTCCACACAGGGCATAGCCAAACACTATGCAATATGTTTGACACTGAGTTTGAAAACAACTAACATTACCATTGCCTAAAGCGAATCTACAGTGTGAATTTTCACGGAGGACATGATTGAAATGTCCATTGCCTGAAGGAAATCTGCATATGTGAGCAAACGCCTGAAACTTGTGTAGGCTCCCTACATAGGTAATATTCTGATCTCTAGCCTTCAAATCAATGAGGGTTAGAGATTTGCATTTAACCTGCATAAGTATACAGTCAAGAGCTCTATTTGATAGTGTGCTCATAAGATCCAAGATTCATAAATGCTGTTCACGACTATGGCAAAAGTAGGAGAGTTTATTTCATGATAATACCTACCTTTCTGAAAACTGAGAGACTAAAACAAGATCACTCACTTTAGTCCAGTTGTTTTTCTACGCCATTTAAAAAAAGCATATATGGTTGAAATTTACTGTGTTTTTCACACTACTCTTTCATCTTAAAAGATCAAGGAAAATTTAATTTCTCATGATATGACCCCATTAAGTTCAGCAAATACAAAGTGCATTCCAACATAGAGTTGTCTGAGTTTTTTTTGAGATGTATAATCCAGTTTCCATTAGTGATCCTCCACTAAAAGCCATCACTCAAGTGCCGAAATTGGACGTCGTTACACAATGCCTCTCTATTCAACACATTATTCATAGTCCTTATTTAATCCTTTATGAATCTTTTATGAGTCTTGGGTAATGCCCAGAGGCAAACTGATTGTCAAGCATTTTCTCTTTTGCTGTTATCAGCCATTGTTATTGAAAGCAGTCTGAACATGATTTTAAAGGCAAAATGAAATTATATAGAAGGGAAACAATAATTTGAAGGATTGAATTGTTCAAAAAAAGAATGTTACCCAAGTTGTGAAAATACTTGAACACAGATATGGATTTTTATATAGAAAGAACAGGATCATATTTGAAAATCCTCTGCATCACCTTATAGAGTTTTGTTAATGATTTCTGAGGATGAGAACATATCGTTTCTACCTAGTTAATGTGTGCCACGAGGTGGATGCTTTTTTCAGCAATAAAATACACAAAATAAGCTTTTCTTTGCTATCCTAACTGTTGAACATATTAATTAAAAGGAGCAATTGTATGTGGCTCTGTTTGCTCTTCCCTAGTGCCTCCCTCTCTCTCTGTGTGCAATAATGATGATGTCTCTCTGATTCTCACGAGTGCCTTCTCTTTTCCTGTGCTTTTGATCTGTGGTTTCATAGGTCAGGAGGCATGCTAAGAAATCTCAGTTGCAGTGAGGGTCATTTGTCAGACACCAGAGAACATGTGCTCATTACCACAGAACTTCACAGGGACGTGACCCTTGGTGCCGTCCAACGTTTGCCCGAGAGTATACTGGATATGTACTGAAAGCAAGTGTTCCACAACTACAATACCTCAAAATGAGCTGTGTGTGAAGACAGAAGTATATTTTGAAAGCTCTATGTAACATATGCACAGATTAAGAAGGATTTAATTACATTTTTTCCAAATTTCAACTCACTGATCAATGATCCAGTCAGTTCACTGCATGAAGGAAAAGATTATACTGTAGGTGAACAGTGCTTGGTCTGTTTCTCTCACAATGTGGTGAATGGTTTCAGAAGACTTGGAATATAGCACATTAGATGACAATGTTCCAATACTTATGGATTTTGAGTTTCAGAGATACACTTGAACAGTCTCTGAAAACCAGAGATTGGTTTTGATAAAAGGTCTTGTTGGACTGGTACATTTTGGTCTATTTCTCCCACAAATTATTGAATGGTTTCAGAAGACATATATTGGATTAGTTGTATGGAGTAGTTTTATGAGACTTTTTTTACTTTTGTGTGTGTTTTTTTTTTTTTTTTTGAACCTGGAAACTGTATGTCCTCTATTTAATAAATGGAAAAAGAATAATCAGCATATTTCTTCAAAATCTTTCCTTTTGTGTTCCAAATTAGAAAGTAAGTCTTTTGAAGGGCATGATGGTGAGTAAATAATGACAGAATTTTCATTTTTGGGTGAACTATTCCTTTAGTAAAAATGGGGGAAAAAAGTTTGGTAACACTTTAGAATAGGGAACATATTATTCACTATCAACTACAACTCTTCCCTCAGTAAATTCCTAATTTGCTGCTTATTAATAGTTAGTAAGGTAGTTGTTAAGTTTAGGTATTTGGTAGGATTAGGGATGTAGAATAAGGTCATGTAGAATAAGGCATTAACATGTGCTTAATTGGTAGTGATAAATGGCTAATATTCTCGTAATATGCATGCCAATAAGCCACTAGTTAATAGACCCTAAAATAAAGTGTTACCAAAAGTTTCATCACAAAATAGTAGTGTGAAATGCTGCCACTCTGTCACACACTTACATTTTTGATGCAAGCTGGCTCGGAGTTGGCACTATCACATTTCTGCTTTGATACTTCTTGTCAGAACACAGCGCAGTGTTTGGTTCCTCCGCAGTTCTCCGGCTCTGTTCCATTCTCTCAGGGAAAAGAGGGTCCTGTTACACAGTACTAGTGCTTAGATGCTGGGGGGCAAACTGCTCTGCCATTACCTAGCAGGATATTGAGCTGGATTCAGACCAGCGATGTGCACTCTGGCATGACACATGCAACACACCACTTACAATTTTCTGCATCACATCGAAGACCTATGAGTTTGTACATTAGCATCTTGGTGACTAAGTCTTGTCTGATGGCTGTGACCTACTGTAAGATATTTGTAAAAGCTGGAGGGAACAATCCATTATAGCATTCCTGTTCATCATGAATGGCAGCTTCCTGGCTGACGCATGCAGACCTGGATATATGTAACAGTGTTGGGTCCAAGTCCACTTTGTCGAGTCCTAGCTTTTAATCAATTGAGTTTAAGTGGGAGATGTTTATTAATGTCTTTTTTTTAATATTAATTTTATGTTGTTACTTCTATATATATATATTGCCTGCATCCAAAATATCCAAGTCCAAGTCCACCTGAGTCCACCCGAGTCCGTCCAAGTTCATTCACAGCTGCAGTCTGAGGCCGAGTCCAAGTACCAAACTCTGATATGTAACCTTTTTGTTTTGTTGGCATTGAGACTTTTTTATTTATTTATAGAGCTGTAATCACTAATTGTATTTTTTTTTCTAAAATCATTGGGGGAATTTACAGTAAAGTGCCCATATATATGGCTATATGTTGGTTAAAATAAATGAATAAATAAAAACAATAACAAAGTCACAATATGAGTCAATCCATGTTACAAATAAGATGAGTGCATATGGTTTTTTTTGTTTTTTCCCCCCCCCATTGTCACATTAGAGATGTGATATAGTGAAAGCATTTTAAGTGAAAAGGTTCAGCAGGTTTGCTTGACAGGACATCCTTAATCATTTTTTCTCCTGTCTTTATCCTCCTGACCTTTTCACAGTCCAGGGGTGTGTAATCCAAATATGTGGGGTTTTTTTTTGTTTGTTTTTTTACAGATAGATAAACAAACAAACAAATAAAGCTTTTTTTTTCCTTTTTTTTTATCCTCTCTAGCTGAACCATTTGGGCAGCAGCCGTTTGTACATCATGGGGCAGAAATAGATCTGTCACTACAGTACATCAAGGGATTTGGTTGACATTAAATCTTTTGATCTTTTGATTATTATTTTCCCTATATATATATATATATATATACTGTGACGGGAGGAGCCAACGACAGACACAGTGGGTGTGGCGTCAGGCCTCGGAGAGGCTTTTATTAAACAAAAATGATAAAATAAGTGTTCAGGGGGAAGAAGTGTCCATGAAAACGGGGGGGGGGGGGGGGGGGGGGGGATCTGGTGTCCTCGTTATGCTGCGGGGCTCGTGAAGGAGGGCAGTGTTCCAGAGGGGAAGGAGGGGTCCAGGGAAGGGGCGGAGTCCGGTGGCCGCACACGCTCCCGCGGTCCTGGGCACGAGGGGCGGCGGCTTCTCCTGAGCGGCGGCTCTTCCTCTTCTGCCTCTTACGGGCAACGGCGGGACTTTGGACGGCCCGACATCTCTGGTCCGACGGCCGTAATACGGGTGCGGCTTTTCTCCCGGACTCTGGATCCTGCTGCTCACGACTCCGGTGGCGCGACGTCCCTCAACGCACCCTTCCTGGACCCACGAGGACACCAGCGTGCATGCACGGGGGAAGAGACCGGTCTCTCGAGGAGAGGCGCGCTCGGCATTTAACGGCGGCGGTGATGAGGCTTCATTCAGTCCAGCTGTGCCTCATCACACGCCGCCAGCCCACGTTGGTCCCACGCCCCTCCTCTCATCCACCCACTCCAGTCGGGAGCCTGGTGAAGGGCGGCGAATAAGGGACGGGGTGGTGATGATGATGAGGGGGAGGGCCACCGATCCGTCACAATACTTTTATTCTGAAATGACATAATAACAGTAAAGAAGTAATGTTACAAAGTTGTCATTCATTTTTTTTAACCACGTACACTGTATTGTATTTATACACACATGCACACACACAGACCACTTGTATAGTTGTATATTTATAATAATAGAGCCATGTTCATTGTGCTATCCAGGTGTTTCGGTCCCTATAGCATGCATTTCAGAATGAATAAATTATTATTCTATTTTCTTTTGTGTTTTTGTTTTTGTTCTCACTTTTAGATACTTCACTTGCTCAGAGTTCAGATTTTATTTTATTTTTTATCTAAAATTACATATTAATTGTCACCACCATTACTTTTTTGTAAGTTTTGCAAGTAACAATCTCATACTCAGCTTACCATAATAAGCATGACAAGCACCAAACTCCCTTAATTGTTGCAATTTTCTCATAAAGACAAAGATGTGACTTCCCTGTAAACCAGTTGGCAGCAAGCTTCCACATTGAGGATCAAGGTTAACGGTTCTCCTCTTTTGGCCTAATACACTCAAATCATCTCCTTCTGTTCTGTCCTTTATGCTTCAACACACATTGCTTTAAAAATGTTAAACATTTTAGAGATTCAATGGTTAGTCTTCTGGACTGTAACATGCAGCTTGAGAGTCTCCCAGTGGATTTCGACTCCTTAAAATAATGGAGGCTGCAGCAGACAGACGCCCACATTGGGACTAACCGTATATGTAGTGTTGCAACACCAAATGCTATATTAATGGACTATATGAATAACTTTATGGTAAACTGTTATCAAAAGTCAACTTCAAGGGAATTGTCAGCAAATACTGAACAATTTTGTGGAACCTTTCAATGAATATGAAAAGTTGAACAGATTATTATTATTTTTATTTTTATTTTTTTTACTGTGAAGAACGTTTTAATAATCTCAAGAACCTTTTCTACCATAAAGGATTTTTTTTTTTTTTTTTTGGCAATGAAAATGTTCCATAAATGTTGAAAGGGACATTTTGTGTCAACTCCACCAAATTACAGAAACTTTGTCAGCTACAATTTTTGACTTTGTTATTTATTTATTTTTTCAGCAGAAAGACAAAAGTAAATAGTATTGAAAGCCACAATTTTAAATATCATGAATGAATATTTACTGAGCAATCCACTTTTAAATGAGGGTCAAAATGACATTTTTCACCTGAGATTTGGAAAAAAATAACATAATTATTTTATGTTTTGCACAGTGACAGGTAGGTCTATTACCACAATCTGTTGACTTTAGCAATCTTTGTCTCTGCATTATATGTCAATGGAGACATATGGAGAAAAAGAAAAAACGTTTTTATTTTATTTTTCCTCCCTAATGATTGCATGCCTGTAACTAAGTGTATTAAATATAAATGCATGTACTTTTAGATTTTGGATCCTTGTAGATTTTTCTTTGTCATCTTTTGATATTTTTTGCATTTTTAATTTCCAGATACAGGGATTTTAATGTATCTCCATGAGTACACTGTTAAATTGTACACATTTGAAGTGGTCAAAAACCAAATGTGAGCCGCTTCACACTGCTACTTTTTTTTTTTCCATGTTAAACAGGAATGTCTGAAGAACAAATATTGTCATTTCTTCATAGAAATATAAATGGCAATAAACAACCTTGAAGTTTAAGTGTGTAGGTGAATAAACGGTGACAACAAGACTCATTTTTGACTAACAGTCAGTATCCTTATCTCACTGATCCATTTATTGCTTGCAGCTGCAAGAAATGAGATGTTTGGTGCCAGCTAAAGTCATCAGCAAAGGACACATCTGGTTGTAGGCTGCCCTCTGGGCTCATAACACCTGGAGGAAGCCTTGGGGCAGCTGTGTCTACTGGCCGAACCTTTACAATGGCCTCTGGTCTATCTGCAGTACTGTACACTACATTATAATTCACCTTCAGTCACAATTACACAGCTCGAGAGTAACCACACACTACTGTAAACACTTTTTAGAATGTCAACTATACTTCGGTCTTAATCTTAAACAGTCGTTTCTCAGCGAGAATAGTAATTTAAGAGTACAAGTTCATATTTGTATGTGTAAAATACATTCGCTGAAGGACTGTGGAAGTTGGCTGAAGTGAGACATTAATGTGTTTTTCTGCCAGGGGCAGAATGAAAATTAAATTTATATTATGAATATAAGAGCAGGGCTGCATTCAGAAATTTCACTTTTTATTATTACAGGGTCATTATTCACTTCGATGGAAAACTGTTATGTGGATGTTCAGTATGATTCTGAAGTTTAAATTATGACCTCACGGTCCGGGTAATTTAGACATGTGACCTCATTAGCATTCGCAATATTTGTTGGTTCCAGCAAACATACATGTATGCATTTTTAAAAATGGGGTAACAGTTTATTTTAAGGTCTAGTAACTAGCTGCTTATTAGCATGCATATTACTAGTATATTAGCCATTTATTAGCAGTAATTAAACACATATTAATGTCTTATTCTACATGACCTTATTCTACATCTCTAATCCTACCCAATACCTAAACTTAACAACTACCGCACTAACTATTAATAAGCAGCAAATTAGGAATTTATTGAGGGAAAAGTCGTAGTTAATAAGGAATATGTGTTCCCTATTCTAAAGTGTTACCAAAAACGGAAATGAACCACTTCTTTACAAGACAAAGCATTATGCTTCCTTTGAGGTTAAAGATAATGAATTTAATGGAACTCATAGGTTGATAGTTTTGATAGTTTTATTACATGTATAATTGATGAGAGTAATTAAATGTTAAATACCGTACAACACATTCATTTAACACAATTAAAGCCCAGAGCTAATTTAACATCATAACACTTTCATTCTGTGCTGTATGACTTTCAAATTCTCATATCGAGAAATATAAACATAAATCAGTAAATGTGTAAAATGTGGTAATCACTTCAACATTGATGCTTTTCCACTTATATTTCATACTTGTTGAGCTTTCATCATAATTACATTCATCCATATAAAAGGTGCAAATGACTTTACTTTCATTAGGCCCATCTGGATTTCATTTATACATAATTTTGCCATTAAAACATCTTTCCCAGACAAAGTTTCTCTACCATTTACTGATAAATTATATTTTTGCTTTGGGATCAGTTCCTTAGGAAATGTTCTGGCAGTTTCAGTTTAACCGCACTATTGGTAAACAGTTGTGTGTGAGAGTGTGTGTGTGTGTATACATATACATAAAACAAATATATTTATTTCAACTACAAAATGCGATTTTTAATAGTCTTACTTACAAGTTAGCAATAACAACGCTGATGTGTAGAAGTTTATATTACAGATTCAGACCCTTTTTAAAGGATGCTAAACTTAAATGCTCAGACTTTTAAATGCCATCTTGAAGGTAATCGTTGCCTTACAAAACCTTTTTCAACATCAAAATGGCAAGTTTGCACACTCCCGCTAAGAGCATTTCAGTGTTTTACCTTAGGTTCTTCCATTCTTTGGAGGTATTTAAACCTTTGTGACGTTCGGCATTCAAAACACGCATCCCCACCTAAACAGCAATGAGAGAGAAGAGACACAAAGTGTGTTATTGCCCTCAAGTTGCTGCTAAAATGGATTGCACTGCCCAAGTGCCATCATGCAACTAGCTACAAGGACGTGGAAAACATTCTAAAGAACATCTTAACAGCTCGAGGTAGATACATATCTCAGTGACTGACATTAATGGGAGGTGTTCCACATGACGCTGTCACTCAAACATGCTCTTTTTCCCTGCCACTTCAGCTGTATGTTGCACGTTAAACGGCGTTAAGTGCCGTCAGCAAGGTGCAAATGCATGTTAAAGAACTGCCCCATCGTGCTGATGAGGTTCTTAATGCAGATCGGGCACGACACTTGACTCTGGCCCCTGGATGTTTTCCAGTGCATTATCAGCCTTATTCACTGTTCCAAACACTGTGTCTACATTAACCTTGGAATGGAAGGAGTCATCCAAGCATATCAGGAGCAGCAGTGGGTAGGAGATAGTGGAACAAAATGGCTTCTGCATTCAGAAACTCATGCAAATCAAGCCTGTATGTATTCATAATCCAATTCCCTCCAGGTAAGGATTATTAAAAGGGACGAAACCCAAGCCATAAGGTAGTTAATTATGTGATTCTAATGTTTGTCCTTTCTTTTAATCTATTTGCAAAATGTATTGTACATACAATGGCTTGAGTAAACCTTTCTTGTTTTTCATTTATATATATATATATATATATATATATACATACACACACACACACACACACACACACACACACACAGAACAATAACAATAATTCCTATTACCGTCACAATATGTCCTATATCAAATCAATTCATGTAGTAATTACCATATGATATTTAATGTCATAATTACCATAATTACTTGATGACAACCCCTGACTTTCTACTCTAAGCTGTTCATGTCCTCCGACTTGGAATTATATGTTTCTATGGCAACATTATTAATGGCAAAAATGTATCTGTGTAATCAATAGATATCACCGTTATACAACAAGTAAAGCAAATGCTTTATTAATAAACTTATTACATTGTTCATTTCCAGATTATTCCTGCAATATTAAGACATTAACAGCATCCAATCAAAGGAATTATTAAACATAGACTAAATATTACATTCCACTGCTGAACCTGCTGAAATTTTGAATATTTTCACATGACGTTGCAGTGGTCAGGTGGCACAATTTAAAAAGAGTTGTTATGTTATGAGTTCTGTGAGGATGTGAATGCTTTTTACAAAATGGAATCTCATAACAACGCACCTATAAAATGGCAAGTGATGTGACAGGACCGAATTTGGTTTCACACCAGAAACTGCACTAATTTTTCCTTTGTGTTCACATACTCCAACGTGGTTTAGTTGAATAGGTTTATGGGACCTCTTCTTGTAATAAAAATGCCTTACTCAATAAAGGGCACCCAACTCAAAGAAAGAACATGGTTTCCTCAGAAACATCAGGAGACATTAGAGTCAATGCTGATAGTAATCCTTCTTGATTATGACTTCATAAATCAAATCCAACCCAAACTATAACTTCAGAATGATATGAGGCATCGCAGCAACAACAGACTACATAAAGAAGACTCACAAAAGCGCTAAATGCATTTTCAGGTGGCGTTAGTTACCTTGTTTCTCATTCTGAAGGGTTTTGCTGTTCTTTTCGACCATGATCCTAAAGAAGACCTCAAGCTGTTTTAATATTGCTCTCACCTAACGGAATATCTAGGGGCTTGGCAGAACTATAATTTGTTATTGATTCAGTGGTACTATATTCACTGGAGATGCACACTGTGCTCGTAGAGTCTTAAACTAACACATTCCTGCAAAGGACAAGGAAAAGAAAACTATATTGGCACTTTTGCACTATGCTAAATCTGCCGCAGTGTTAACATGTCACATTGAATGGACCACATCTGGATTTACACAAGTCAGGATGAAATGTGATGTTTTTGTTTAATGGTAAACTAGCACAAATTTGAGTTTGACAGACTAAGTGTGATCGTAACCACCAAACGTTCACAATTAAGTCTCAAAGTTTTCCCCAGAGAAACGCACAACTGCCCACATTTGCCACACAAAGCGAGTGTTGAAAACAAGCAAGTTGAAATTGATTTCTGGTTCCTTATCTGTGAACAAACATTTACACTTGAAACATTAGGAGTAGATATTATACATATTTACATGTTTCTCTCTCAGCTAATGATATCACATCAATGTGCTGTCACTGAAGACGACATTTGTGAATAAGCTAGTAGAACATGCATGTCTCTTTCTATCTATCTCTAATTATCACAGGTGCAGGTGTCTGTGAGCACATTAGTGAATCTTAACACAGAGCGATGCAGGAAGGCCTGAGGGAAATCTGTGGCGCTACTGAAGTGAAGGAGGAATGAATCGTAATCGTCATCTTAAACCCATATTACGTATGGAAATTGACTCTGTGGTTCGTTTCTCTGTAATTGTGTTTTTCCTATTACTGCATGTGAAGATTCGAGAAGGAAGGGTAAAAGAAGTTATCATTGTTGTTAATTGATTTGCATGTATTCCCATGACACAGAAAGCTTCAATCTGGTTATGAATAGAGACATCACTGCTGCAATGGAGACATAGTGATGCATCACTGCACCAAATGGGGCTATGGGGAAACAGTGAACTCAAACAATAGTGCTCGATAGTACACAAGCAAAAGATCTATTGATGCTGACATTGAGATTCGATTGTATTCAAATTCAATGCTTTCCTATTGCCAAGATTTAAGATTTCCAAACACGTGTTGTGCAGTATATCTGTATGTCTCCATATTGGATAACAACATTTTTTTTTTTTTTTTAATCTCAGTCACATCAATTAGTTCTGTTTAAGTGGATGTTGTTGTTTTGTCATGTCTTGTGTATTGGCTAAATTCTAGCATGAAAAACCCCTTTGCCCCTTTAACTAACAAATCACACTTAAAAAAAAAAAAATGTTTGTAATTTTTACAGAAAATTACATTAAAAATGCTACAGCAAAACCTGTTAAGTAACCTTGATTAGGACCTGTTAAAACATGGATAAATATTACCTTACCATTTAAAAAAATTGTAAATGGTTTAACATCACTTAATATGTAATTTTACTATAAAATAAGACAGCAACTATTTGCACTAAGTGTAAATAGCGATAGATGTTAATTAGATGCTATTACACTAAGATAAAATATTTTCTTAGCGAGAAATGCTATTTACACTAAGTGCAAATAGTGATGGATGCTATTTACACTAAGTGAAAATAGCAGTATTTTTTAACAATATGTGACCCTGGACCACAAAACCAGTCTTAAGTGTAAATTTTTCGAAATTGAGATTTATACATCATCTGAAAGCTGGATAAATAAGCTTTCCATTGATGTTAGGATCAGACAATATTTGGTCGAGATAAAACTATTTGAAAATCTGGAATCTGAGGGTGCAAAAAAATCAAAATATTGAAAAAAATCGCCTTTAAAATTGTTCAAATTAAGTTCTTAGCAATGCATATTACTAATCAAAAATGAAGGTTTGTTATATTTACGATAAGAAATTTACAAAATATCTTCATGGAACATGATCTTTACTTAATATCCTAATGATTTTTGGCATAAAATAAAAATCGATAATTTTGACCCACACAATGTATTTTTGGCTATTGCTAAAAATATACCCCAGCGACTTAAGATTGGTTTTGTGGTCCAGGGTCACATATGCTATTTACACTAAGTGCACCTAGCACTGATGCTTGAGGTGCCTCTTCTGTAATGTCGACTACACCAATTACATGTTGGTGGGCAGAAGTAGTGTTAATAGCCTCTGCCTACAAGACGGGCTATTTGCACTTAATGTAAATAGACACTACAATAAAACAATGCCAAATGTATTGTTTTTGCCAGGAAAAAAAAAAAAAAAAAACAGTAAAAGCACATTCCCAGAAGTCCCTGTGTGACATCACATATGATACAATTTTGTTTAAAAGTTTTGTATTATTATTATCAGTAACGTACATTAGGGTGTCCAGGAAATAATTTTGGTGGGAAACAATCACACACTTACATTTAATTACACACACAATTAACAATATGAATAGATATTGATATGAATTTTGTAATTTTGTGGTATTTGTCCTAGTCTAAATCATTCCACAGTTCAACAAAAATACAGAAATTGTTCTAATATTAGCCATAATTACAAACAATGATGTTTAAAGAAAACTGCAAAACTACCTTCAAGTTGATCCTGTTAGAAATCCTGTCAATACTGTTTAAATAATCAAGTTATAATAAAGTGCCAGAGCTTGACCAAAACTAATTTATTTTTAAACATTTCATTTGATATTCATTTATTTTTTTTAAGTGAGCTCAAAACATACTTTAAGTATTCCTTTTTGAATGCAAAAGTACTTTGCCTTGTTCTTGTGAGTCATTTGAATAACTATTAAGTGGAAGTACCTCAGACCAAATGAAGCTATTATGTTTTTGTCAATAAATAATGACTTTTAGCAAACACTGAGTTTTTTTTGTTTTGTTTTTTTTTATCCGAAACATTTCCCATTAGTTTCACACAATGCAAAGAGACCTGATTTTAATCAGGTCTTAATCTGTCTGTGTATTATTCAAAGTGGGGAGGTGTTTTTGGCTTATGTTTTGTACAATTTTATAGTGACCATGACAAATGTCCAAATCGTTCTGCGGTTCCACGAAAAGATGGTCAACGCATTTGGGAAAGAGTTTGGACTTTGCTCTGAGGATTTGGGATAGGTGTAGCCTGCATAATGTTCAATCTGGCCAGTCTCTAAGCACAGGGATGCAAAAAAAGGAAGCACAGTGTCCCATCCCTCTAGCAGAGATCTGCAGTAAGCTTAAAAAAAAGGTTCAGGCTGTGAAAATGTGCCAACCATCCTAAGCCTTGTCTGGTCCTTTTATGTCCTGAAATAATTTTAAAAAAGTTTTAAATGATCAGCACAAGGTCTTAAATGTGGAGATCACGGATACATTTTTTTTTCTTTCTATTGTATTTACAATAAAATAATTAATAATCAGAAGAAACTGATTTTTGTATTGTGTAAACAAGAAAGACCAACCTAAAGGGGTCAGCTGAGAACACTGTCCCAGGCCTTGTGATGGAGGAGTCACTAAGGCCCTCTATGTTAGTCTTTTCCAACTTTTTTGGTCCATTCTAATACTAAGGATTAAACCAGAATCGTGTCTATATTAATATTATATGGGATGTCATTTAGCATGCCACTCTTTTTAATGAAATGCCACAGCTTATTTGTCTTTCAGAACTTTAACATTTCTGGGAGCAGTCATGGAGAAACTTTACATAAATACCTAACAGCTAATTTTTTATTTATTTATTTATTTTTTAAATCCATATGGGACATATAATAAAAAGTAAAGTCATTTACAGTTTTTGTATGGTAAAATGTAATTGTCATTTAAGTGTAATGAGTATTAAATATCACCCATGAGACCAAACATTTGTACAGATTTTGGCAAATCAGTAACACATGTAAGATTAAATACATAAAGTGCAAGGGAGGTTTTATTATTTTAGTATTGCAAATTTGCACTGAGATAAAATTGAGAATTACAATCTGAGTTTGTAATTTTATACAGGCATTATTTGACATTGGTTTCCATCCTTGAGAGATGTGATGGAGAACATGACAGAATGTTGAATTATGAAGACATAAGTGTGACTGAGACAAGTAAAGAGCAGAAATCCATCTTTGTCTGGAGTCTAAGCTTACATAATCCCACAAAAATTGGGGGGGGGGGGGATAAAAATGTTGATTAAAAATCAAATGTAAACCTGGAAATTAACAATACAACGAACAAAGAAACACTGACATGAAATATGAAACATTTCAGATTCTGCACTATTTTTAAGTCACTAATCAAACATTTGTAATATGATCATCAGGTTTTACACAAACTTGGAGTTTATGCAGCTCTGCCAAGTGCTTCTGCCATTAAAGCACATTATTATTGTTGTTGTTCTTTTTCAATTCAAAAGTTCACTTAAATGACTGTGATGCAAATCATTTAATACAAAATAATAAATCACAGAAATACAATGAATAATTTACTAGTGTTCTCAGACTTTTGGAGCCTATTGTATATTCTGTTTCAAGTGTCATCAAATGAACAAACCTTTGGTGACACCTCATTAATAATGATAATATACTGACCAATCTAATATATATATATATACATATATATATATATACATATATATATACATATATATATATATATATATATATATATATATATATATATATATATATATATATATATATATATATATGTGTGTGTGTATGTATGTGTGTGTGTATTTAATAGCTTTATGTTTCTGTTTAAGTAGCCCCTTGCGTACATGGTTGGGTATCAGAGCTCTATGGTAATGTCCAGCCCGGTCTCATGAAAATACGTATAAATATTACGCCAAAAAAAAAAAAAACGAAAACTCGTGGTATTGATACGCAAAAATGGACTTTGGCGTGTCTATGCTACGCGCATTTTTGGCTTGCATATGATACGCAGTTTTCGCGTGCATATGATCCGCAATTTGTTGGCGTGCATATGATACGCAGTTTTCGCGTACATATGATACGCATCTACACCACAACCCTAATCCTACCCATCACGTAGCATAGACACGCCAAAGTCCATTTTTGCATATCAATACCACGAGTTTTCGTTTTTATTTGGCGTACTATTGTACGCACTTTCATGAGATCGGGTTGTAATGTCTGCTCTACAGGCCCAAGGCAGAGAAAAACACAGAAAGCAGGATCTGCTTTTGACATCCGGCAAATAGAGTATGATGGAATTCTTCATCACATGCTACTGATGTTTGATTTATGACCTTACACAGCAAACAGAATATTGAGGACCCTGCCAAAACTGTTATTTTCACATCATTCAAACCTCCGTTTTCATAAAGCATTGAATCAATAACCAACACTGTGGAAAGTTGTGGATTTTCATTCTCTCCCTCCCTCCTCCCTCTTTCTCTTTTTTTGAAAGTTATGTGTACCCAAGGGCACAGGAAGGTCTGCTGTACCTTCTGCTTTTGGAATAATGCCTCACTTTTGAAATGCAGTCTGAGTGTGTCTGAGGCGTACCTGTCAGTCACACACCTAAGCACAGAGGTGCAATCTCCACTCTCCTTCTTTACCTCTCCCTCCCCTGTCTTCCTCTTCCTCTCCGCTTCTTTATCATCTCGCATGGATACAACAAGTGCAAAAGTCAAGTCGAGTGAAGCCACAAGAGCTGTTCATCAGCAAGACACATTCCAACATCTCATTTGCAGAGTGTTCACTGATTACCACATCACTGTAATTTCACTCCCACCATTCCCAGGGAAGAGGAAATGCAGATCATAAGCACTCAAGTCACAGATCAACAGATCACGATAATAAATTCTTACATTTGGGAGTAAGACAGTGTTGGAAAAGCTGCTGTATAACTGTGATGTCAATCAATTAAAAAAATAAATAAAAATAACTAATTAATTGCATTTTTTTCCCCTGAAATTGATCACAATTAATCTTACCTGACATTAAAGTTTTTTAAAATATACTTGTATATTAATAATTTCCAAATTCAATCTTCAAATTAATGTAGAAACAACATAAAGACAGTATATTTTTACATTTGTTTAATTTCATCTTCAGTCATAATTAAAAAAGATGAAATTAAACAAATTATAGTCAATGGTTAAAATCATAGACTATAATCATTCAACATTACAGTATAATTGAGAGCAATACATTTATTATACATTTATTATACTTTAAAAAATAAAAGCTTCTAATTTAAGAAAACTTAAAACATAAACCCATTATAATAAATGTTACCTGTGCCCTTCAGCAAATAGGAAATATACAGAAATTGAGTAAAGTTATCAAACACTAAATTCTAATTTAAATATAAATGAATCCTTAAAGCTACAAAAGTTATTGATTTTGTCTTCTTTTTTCCTTTGATTAACAGACATCACAGCAGCTGGGTTATTAGGTTATTTTGGCTGCTTTAAGAGCTGCCACTGCTGAACATTATGTGGATCTGACACGCATTGTATTTTCTCACAACTCTTTACCTTTTCTGACCCACTTCAGGACTTGACGTCTCTACTTGAATCGAGTTGAATCGGGTGTGTTACATGAGATGCTCAAGGACAGTTTTGAAAATCACTGCATTTCAGATAAATATTCTTAAATGTGACACACATATATCAAATACTTACATTATATATGCAGAGTTTTAAAGCAGCTTTAATCGCCTTTTTGGTAACTTAATGACTTAACTGATGACATAGCATACTTGTAGTTTCATTTGCGCTTTAATATGAAATGTTATACAGTGCACAAAACCGTATTTGTGTATTCAATTGAAGAGCATGTGCTACGAGCACAGTACAACGGCTGACAGGACAGGAGGATTCGTTTTTACTGACATATGGCCTGACAACATCTCATCTGACCACAGTTTATTGTACCTTTTCTATGCTCATTTGATTAGCACCTGACACTGAGGCAAAGTGGAGTGCACATCTGAAAAGTCTCCTGTTTGATGTGGTTATAAAAATGTTCTGCATCTAAATAAACGCAATTCTTGTCAAGAAAAAAAAAAAAAAAGAGAGAGAGACAGAAGCAGTAGTTGTGAGTGGGGTGGCCAACCCTAGCTCCACCCCTGCATTAATTGTGCTAAATATTTTTAAAGTGTTAAACTGAAAAAAAAAATAATTGCATAGGCTAACATGTTAATTTTGATAGCACTAATTTATATACATATACAGTATATAGCATTAATGCTAGATTATTTTCATCCTGGCATATCTTTATCAAATCATTCTTACAAAACTGCTACATTTTGTAGGAAATATTAGCCTAGATAAACCAACATCGACTAAATAAATCAGACTTCCCAACATCATTTGCGAGTAATAGACATTCTAGGTTAGCACTGTTGGGCCAAAGTGAAACAAAGTGACACAAACAACAAGGTAAGGCTGTACCTCGCTGTAACCCACTGCAAGCTACTTTTTGAAAAAAGAAAAAAAAAAAAAAACAGCTTTTGACTGGAAATACTACTCTGGAAATAGATGAACTACTGCCATGCTACTTTTAGTTAGTTGCTCCCCAACACCAGAGTCAGGGGGTGAAAACATTCCCCTATATCATCTTCAAAAACGTGAAGTCTCCTACTTACAGGCACAGCAGGATGTTCTGAATGGCATAATTGACTGCGAGGAGGCGAATGATACAAATCTAATGAGGAAGAAGAAACAAACATATTGTGCAATGTGTGTTTGTGCGTGGGAAGCTGCCATTTTAGTAATGGATGTGTTTATTTGTGGCATAAGCAGGGGAACGTGTTATGCAACTGCGCATAAAATGTGGCGCAGATGTCTGGGCCGAGCATCATGCTTAAATTAAGAGAGGAATCCAATGACAGATATAGGGCTCGGGGAACATGACAGAACCGCACACAAACACAGATATCTGCAAATAGTGTTTATTATTACAATTATTAACAACCACGTCAGTTCTGACAACAGCAGCAAAACTGCCTGGTGTGGGAATGGAGTTGCTCATCATCATGGTGCCTTTTGCCTCAATTGTGCGTTTTTAAACAAAAGCAGTGAAGTGGAAAACAAGAACAAGAAGGGGAAAGATTTTGAATAATAAGGGCAAATTAGACTCCTGCCTGTGTGCATTTATCTGTAATCAGAGAGAGCTGCAGTGTGGCAGCCGCTCAGGATGTAAGAGTCGCTGCTGATTGCGGAGACCGGGGCCGCTTAAATGAAAGCTATTGTTTCTCTTTCACAGATCTGCCTTTCTCTTCTAGATCTATCTTAATGTACATCATACTGTAGCACCAGTGTTGGGGTCACATATTATATGTAACATGCATTGTGTATTTTTTTTCCCCAAGTAATGTGTTAACAGTTATCAAATAATAAGTTAATGCATGTTGCACTTAAAACTAACAAATGCAATTGTTACAGTTCCAACAGTTTGCTGTGATTTATTTATTTATTTATTTTTGCATAAATGCACTTATGGTCCGTTAAAATTAAGTGTAACCATTTGTGGTATACAGTAGTCTGTATGTCATTTTTTGTAAATTATGTTTATGAGATAAGGTCAAATGTTTGGAGTCAATGAGATTTTTGAGTAATGACTGCTGAAAATGCAGCTCTGCATCACGAATACATTATATTTTACAATATATTAAAATAGAAAACAGTTATAAATTGTGAAAATATTACACAATACTGTTTTCACTGTGTTTTTTATGCAGCCTTGGAGACCTCTTTCAAAAACCTCAAACATTTGAATCATAGATATGAACGACTGCTTTTTAAGCTATCACTATCCACAGTTTAAATAATGTGGGAGGTTATGTACATATAGGCTACAGTGAAATGACATGTTTATTTACTCAAAATGTCAATAATGTGTATGTCAAGATGAAATCATATGCAAATGGAAATGGAATCACATCTATATAATTTTCCAGGAGATTAAAAATGACAGATAAAAATAGAGCATGACAGAAAATGTATAACCCAGTCCATCAAAGTGATGTTAATGATTATTTGCAGTATAACATATTCTAAAACAAACTCTAGTAAGTTTTTTTTTTTTTTCTTCCTTCATGGGCCTTCAAATGAGATTACTATACCGGATGTTCTGTTATTGCCACCCAAAGCTGCAGAGATTATGTTCGATTAGTGTACCATCCCCCTTTGAATGTGAATCTATAAAAGGCAACATGTTCTTGTCTCAACTTCACATTTAATTAATATCATAAAAATTGATTTGCTTTAGAGAGTCAATAAGGCATGAATGGAACATCTGGGAATGGCTTCCTGAATGACTGTTACAATCGCAATGATTGTGGAAGCATATTAAAAAATGCTAATGAAACAAATCCAAGTATTACTTTCATTATGATTTATTTGGAGTTCATCCATTGATTGCATTGAGCATGTTTTAACAAAGGCTTTAAGATCCATGAGTTCTCCAGCACTTAATATGATAATCATGTGGTCTTCAGTTTTCTTTTCTAAAGTATTTTTCTTTCTTTTTTTTCTCTCTCTCTGAGTACTTTAGTAGTAGTAGATTAGATTCTAATTTTATGTAAATTATGGTCTGATCCATCCTATTTGCTATAGGCTATAGTTAATCCCAGGGGAAACCCTGTGAGATGTTAATATATATTCAGATCATAATTTTCAAAGTGATGCGCTTCACATCCAGTCTCTACTGGAAGCAGGTCCCATGACAAGACAAAGCAATATACCCTATTTTATTCAACAAATGGTGTTCTTATGGTGATCTTTAAATCCCTTTTGCATGACAGAAACAGTGCTTATCAGAGACTTAGCATTTTTAAGAATAATATGAGGAAGGAAGAATCAAAGATATGAAAGACCTGCTCTTTAAGAGGTATGCATTTTATGACCTCATATTAAATAGTTTGTGACACTGCAGGACAATTTGAACTCCAAAAAGTCTCAAAGAAGCACTGAAAATGTATAGCCTAGATTCTTGATGTTTAAACTCTGAAGACAACAGTATGAAAGTGCTTTGACAGATAAAGAGGTTGTCAGTGAGGTGCCATTGTTGCTTTAACCTCACTGCTGACATTAGCTGAAATACAACATCACCATGTAACACACAACAGCCTAATGTGGAGTTCATCTTGAGGCATCTGACACAACGAAACAAATCGCACACAATGTTTCCACTTGCTAAAAAAAAAAAAACAGCAAAATAAGCTGTAAATGAATCTTTTCACTCTGTAACACTGCTTCATGTTAGACTTCATGTAAAATTGAAATAAGTCTCTTCTGCTCACCAACACTGCATTTATTTGAACAAATATGCACTAAAAGCAGTAATATTGTGAACTATTATTAAAATGCAAAATGTCTTATCCATATGCTGAAAACAAACTTTAAAAAAGTTTTAGCATCATTTTGGAAATCATGTTTTAGTGTCACTTTTAATGTCTTTAAAAAAATAAAAAATAAATAATAATAATAATAATAAATAAATAAACTTACCCCATATTTTTGAACAGTATTATAAATAGTTTTATTTTTTGGACCCCACTTGTATACTTAACTCATACAGCAATAAATGTCAAATCATAGTCCAGTTCTCACGTCCAGTTAAATTAAAATGAAAGTGTTTCATTTTTGTGTCATAAACATCATCTCCATGTGTTTGAGTTTTTCGGAATTGATGATAATTGTTAATTGGGTAAAGGGTCTTTCACCATTTAAGATATTGATTTGAAACACCATCAGTCAGCAGCTTAATTTAGCAGTTAATTCATGGAAGTGCTATTGATTTTATATGTCATAGTCTACAAGGCTAAATGTGAGCAAATGCAACTCCAAATGTCCTTTTCACATCCCTGCCAGGAGAACGGACTGAGATTTCCTATAAATATTCCAAGGAAATTAAAATCATAAATGCAAAGCTAAATTAAGCAAGCAAGTTCCCTGTCGATACTCCACTCGTACTGCGTCTTGATAAAGACGCATATGGGAAAAAGCCTTTTTTCTCCTGAACTGAAGTCTTATTCAATCAAGCAGTGAAACTGCGCGACTATTGGTTCGTGCAGTGTGTTAAAAACGAACCAATGTGTCGGCAGCGGAGCTGCACGAGCCTATGGCGACGAAGCCCGCCAAAGCCCGCCAGAATGGGCGGGGCATCTGGCTATATAAGCGGCCGCTTCGCCATAGAATCCTCAGATTTCTTCTCCTTCAGTGACGACGACTTCGCTTCGCTGATCTTAGAAGCCTGCTCGCCGTAGACAAGCCTCGCAGCTCGCTCTCGCCACACAGAGAGGTTTCTCCCGTCCTTTTTTCCCAACGTGACCAGCGTCCCTCTGCAAGTGCGAGCGATCTGGTCTCGTTCGGGGGAAGTGACGAAGAGCTGGCCGATGACAACATGTCATTGGCAGCTTCGGACAATGAGGAGCTGTCGGGCTCAGTGGCTGACCCCGCCCCCCCGCGTTCGTCCGCGCCCAGCGCCGCCAAAGCCGGGATGGATACCGAGCTTTTCCGTGTCCTCTCAAAGGCGGTTGAAGAGCTGGGATTGGAGTGGTCTCCACCTGAGGAGCCGTCTCGCAGCCGTCTCGACGAGTGGTTCCTGCCGGGGCGCCGTCAGGCCCCTCCCCAGCGACCCTCGCCGTTCTTCCCCGAAGTTCACGACGAGCTCACGAGATCTTGGCGCGCCCCCTACTCTGCTCGCCTCCGTACTTCCGCTTCATCCGCCCTCACTACAGTTGACGGCGCTGAAAGAAAGGGGTACGAGAGGATGCCTCAACTAGATGAATCAGTGGCTGCTCACCTCTGCCCACCCACTGCCATCGGTTGGAAAGCAAAAGCCGCCCACCCGTCCAAGCCATGCAGGACCACTTCAGCGCTCGCTGGACGCTCCTACGCTTCAGCTGGACAGGCGGCTTCAGCGCTTCACTCAATGGCGGTCCTACAGGTCTATCAGGCCAAACTCCTCTGAGCCTCTGAGTCTGAGCCTGATCTTGCGATTCTCAGGGAGCTGAGAAGTGCAACAGACCTGGCACTGCGCGCCACCAAGACCACCGCCCAGGCGATAGGAAGGTCCATGGCCAGTCTAGTGGTGCTCGAGCGCCACCTGTGGCTCACGTTGACAGAGATCAAGGACGCAGACAAGGTCCCCTTCCTTGATGCCCTGATTTCCCCCAACGGCCTCTTTGGACCTGCGGTGGAAGGATTTGCTGAGCGCTTCACAGAGGCACAGAAGGCGTCACAGGCCATGCAACACTTCCTGCCAAAGCGATCCAGGTCCGCAGCTGCTTCGAGTCGCCCTAAATCTACGCCGACTCAGCAGCCAGCGAAGCCTGCACCTGCCGTTCTCGCCCCTCAGTCTGCCAAGACTCAGCAGACGCGAGGATGTTCCCGCTCGGCCGGACGCCACCCCTTTCCGAAGCGCCAGGGCCCCCGACCCAGGATAGCGTTGGACCCTGCGCCTCCGGCGTCTTCCTGATCTACAGGGCAGGAAGAGGAGAGGGCCAAGTCCCGCCACGGCCGGACCGCCCACCAAGCAGCCTCTCTTAAACCTCTTTTCACCCCGTTCATTTCCGGGTGCAGAGGGAAGTGTGTTTGTTGCAAATACAGGGCCCGTACAAGCGCCCAAGCAACCATCCGCTGTGATAGTGGAAAAAATAAAACACAAACATTTTCAAAAAGAGAGCAGATTTCCTCTTCCGCCACTCACGAGTGCCCTGCCTCCGTGCAGTCAGTCACTTGAGTTTATCCAACCCCTTGCCACGCGGGCCGAGGCCTGGCAGGCCATCCCCGGAGTGTCAAAATGGGTTATGGGGATAATAAAACGAGGTTATTCACTCCAATTCGCTCGAAGACCCCCGCGCTTCGGCGGCGTGGTCTCCACCTCAGTACAGGGCAAGAACGCTCGCGTTCTGCGCTCAGAGGTGATGACACTGTTGGGAAAAGGAGCCATAGAAAAGGTTCCTCCAGCTCAGAGCGAATCAGGCTTTTACAGCCGTTACTTCCTCGTTCCCAAAAAGGAAGGAGGCCTCCGGCCCATCTTCGATCTCAGACGCCTGAATCACGCCCTCATGAAGAGGCCGTTCAGGATGATCACACTGAAACAGATCCTCTCGCAGATTCGCACAGGGGACTGGTTCTGTTCTCTGGACCTGAAAGACGCATACTTTCACATCCAGATAGCCCCCCATCACAGACGATTCTTGAGATTCGCCTTCGAGGGAGTGGCTTATCAGTACACGGTCCTCCCCTTTGGACTGTCTCTGGCCCCCCCGCACTTTTACGAAGTGCATGGACACGGCTCTTTCCCCTCTGCGACAGATGGGAATCCGCATTCTCAACTACCTCGACGACTGGCTCATTCTGGCCCAGTCAGAGGTGGAGCTACTCTCACACAGGACCCTCCTCCTCAGCCACTTAAAGTGCCTGGGGCTCAGGGTCAATTTCGCCAAGAGTGCACTGTCCCCCAGACAACGAGTATCGTTCCTGGGAACAGTTCTGGACTCGGCTCAAATGAGAGCGGTAGTAGCGCCAGAACGCGCCCTGGCCATTCAGAAACTCGCAGCCTCCTTCAAGAGCGGCACCGCTCGCCCCCTCAAAGCGTTTCAGAGAATGCTGGGCCTCATGGCCGCAGCATCGCCAGTGTTACAGCTGTGTTACTCGCTAAGGGCAGCACACTTGCCGGGCAAATTGAACCAAAGAGCGGATATGTTATCTCGGAGCAATGTCCCCTCAGAAGAGTGGATGCTCCATCCGCGGACGTTCAGATGATCTGGAAGATCTTTGGCAAGGCAAAAGTAGATCTTTTCGCCTCCAGAGACAGCTCTCACTGCCCAATTTATTATTCAAAGGTCAGGGATGCGTTGGCCCACGATTGGCCCAACCTCCTCCTTTATGCATTCCCTCCGATCGCCCTGACCCCTCAGGTCATCAGGCGGATCAAGGAACAAGGACACAAGGTTCTATTGGTGGCCCCCTTGTGAGAAAACCAACCTTGGTTGTCAGAACTGGTTCAGCTGCTCACAGCAGCCCCCTGGCCCGTGCCCCTGAGACGGAATCTCCTCTCTCAGGCGAACGGAACAATATGGCACCCTCGGCCCGAGCTGTGGGCTCTCCATCTGTGGCCGCTCGACGGGAGCCTACAAGCCTCCCAGAGCGAGTATTAAACACCATTTCTGAGGCTAGAGCCCCGTCCACGAGACGTCTCTACGCCCTTAAGTGGTCTGTTTTCTCCACTTGGTGCCTAGACCGTGGTGAAAACCCGTCTACTTCCGAGTTGGCGGTGGTTCTGTCCTTCCTGCAGGAGCTGCTGGATAAAGGACGTTCCCCCTCCACACTCAAGGTGATCGTAGCAGCTATAGCGGCCTTTCATGCCCCTATAGCAGGCCAATCAGTAGGCAGAGACAACTCAGTTGTCCGTTTTCTGAGGGGAGCCAAGAGGCTGAATCCACCTCGGCCCCTCACCGTCCCTACATGGGACCTGCCCACTGTATTTAGGGCCCTGAAGGGCCCTCCTTTTGAGCCGCTTCAGTCTACGAACCTTCGGTCGCTGTCGCTGAAAACTGCTCTGCTACTAGCACTAGCATCGGTTAAGCGAGTAGGAGACCTACAGGCGCTCTCTGTTAGCCCTGCCTGCCTGGAATTTTGGCCCAACGACCCCAAGGTCGTCCTGAAACCAAGGCATGGTTACGTACCCAAGGTACTTTCAACTCCATTCAGAGCTCAGGTCATCACACTCTCCGCGCTTCCTCCTTCTGAGGAGGACCGGGAGTTGTCCTTGTTATGCCCTGTCAGAGCTTTGAGGATCTACTTCGAGCGTTCTGCCTCATTCAGGCGTACAGAACAGCTCTTTGTCAGCTTCGATAACTGCGCCAAAGGGCATCCGATCACGAAGCAGAGGCTCTCTAAGTGGATAGTGGATGCTGTTACGCAGGCGTACTCTTCCTTGGCAGTACTCGTTCCGTATTTCAGGGAACCGAGGTTACGACAGTAACCGAGTACGTTCTGTAGAGGTGTATTTAGTGAGAGTTGTTACAAGTTTTCCTCTGATTGCTTTTGTTATAGTTGGCAACTTCATAACATTGCTAAAGTTACTAATTTAGACACTACTACAGATGATGATAAACCTGGAACAGGTAGATTTAAAATTTGAGAAAGAAATTCATTTATTCAAATTAATTCAACATCTCAGTAACACCATTTTAGGGTCTCTTAACTAATTGCTTATTAGTGTGGCGGGTACGAGGGAGAGGGGAATCAGATATATGTGTTATGGACTAAGCCAAGTATGGCAGTTTCTATTCAAAGGGGCTGAAGTATCTTATCACCAAATAGCCCTCACACACACTTCGTGACTTAATCAGGCCGCCACAAGGGGCCCGCTATACAAACACCGACTACGCCACCCTGTTTTAGTGTCCGGGGAACACACCTTTTTCAGAGCAAGGCTCACAGGTTCGATACGGTTGAGTCAGGTATCAGGCCGAGCGGAGTCAATTGATAAACTTTATTTACAATAATACAATACCATCTTTATTAATATATGACAAGCTCAGGAGAAAATCAAATGAAACTATACTAATGTCAACCCTTCAGAACTTCGGGTGGCACACCTAGACAGGATGGAAACAGCAATCAACAGTGCACACTCACACCACAGCATACCACACGGCATTCAGGCAAAAAGCCCACCGCCACACACAAAGGGAAGGCTGCCCCTCCGCAATTGGCCACCCGGTTCTAATGAGGAACAAAAAAATAAATAAAGAATCAATATCTCCAACACTTAATTAGATTTAAAACACCATGGTCAGATCGCATATACAATACACAAGTTAAAACATGAAAAGTATTCAGCGTCTCAGTTCTGCCCAAATAGGCGAAAGATCGCGTCCAGCACACTACAGCTCTGAACGCGGGCTAGAACCAGGCAATCGCAAACTGGTTACAATAAAATAAAACATTCCATAAACACATCAAAATAAACCCAGAAAAAAAAAAAAAAACACAGAACACAATCTTCATTTAAGAGTCGACCAAAAAAAAAAAAAAACTTAAAGGACGGTGACGCAAAAAGGCCGATCGTCTGTTATACACCGCTATAGACTTTAATTGTAAGGTTTCTGTCTCACATTACTCACCAGTGTTGGGCACGTTACTTAAAAAAAGTAATTAGTTATAGTTACTAGTTACTTCTCACAAATAGTAACTGAGTTACATCATTATAAAAGTAACTAATTACCAGGGAAAGTAACTATTGCGTTACTTTAAAAAAAAAAAAAATCAAATAACTTTGGATGCCCCCAATATTAAATGTTAAATTAAATAAGAATAAATTATTATTATAAAACATTGTACATTAATCTACACTATTTATCTACTGACACTTAGCATCAGTCAGTGAAGCATTATAATATAATATAATGTTATATGACGATAGAACTTTAGTAATTAGAATAACCAAGTATGAATGCATATTGGTCATCAATATAAAACGCACTAAGGATTAATGAGCTGCTGGGTTCATGAATATTAATCACGTTGTCTGTGTTTGCTCAAATTGATTTGCTGAAATCAAAACAGGGACAATAATAGGTGAGCGCCAGCCAATGAGATTGTCGTTTGCGCATTAGTTCCGCCTACAACCAGAGAACCCGGCAGTTCTTAAAAGCTGAAGAATCCCAAAGGAACTCCGTTATTTTGACAGGAAAATACAACAAAGAATATCGTTTACATGTTGCGCGTCAATTCGGCATGTTATGAAAGACTCTCTTGCTCTGTATCTTTCTTTGCGTGCGTGTATGTGAGAGAAAGCGACAGCGAGTCGTGCGCCTTCACACGCGAGTTTACGGTACGTCAAATACAGCTACACTGCGCATCCATTCAGATGAACTGAAAAATTAAATTCTAATAATATAATATAGTAACGCCACATTTTATTGTCAGTAACGGTAACGGCGTCGTAACGGAGGAAACAGTAATTTGTTTGATTACTCGTTACTGAAAAAAATAACTATGTTTATTTATAACGCCGTTATTCCCATCACTGCTCACCACCCATCAAAGGAGTGATAAGAACGTCACACCCCGGTCCAGTTGATCATGTGAAAGTTGAACACAGTCAATGTACTCAGTTTATAAAGGAAAAGTGCACTTGCGCAATCCAACGACCGGTTACTCGAACCGATCCGCCAGCTCGATTTGACTACAGCATCGTACGATCCCGGGCAATCGAGGTGATAATCCCGATGCTGAGGCACAAGGCCCCAGTATGGGAAAACAATTTGCGGCCACTGGAACAGCCAATCATCAAGCCTCCAACATGAAACAAGCACCTAGCCAGACACCAGCCCACTGCAACACAGCACACTTGGCTCACACCTATAATATAAAAACACACGCATTTTGACGAGCCAAACGCTAAAAGCACTCGCAGCAGATTAAATTTACCTTTAATGAGATTCACATAATAGTCGCGGTTATGTTTCAATACACCTCCATACAGACTGCCATTACTGCCGACATCCCATACAGCTCCTCAGTCCACCCTTTGACAAAATGAACCCATGAGACCAAATAAAGAAAGTTCACCATACAGTCCCTGTCAACCACTCCTACCTCCCAATGTTCGCACACCTCGCCGGAAGTGAGTTACCTCGCTCTCGCGGACGCAGAACAGATGCACACACAGACGCAACAGACTACGGCCACTTTTATATGCTATTCAGTTAAATTACCAACCACTCCCCCTCCTCCTATTACAGAGTGCGTCACGGGCAAACAGTACTGCTACATTAGCGTGCTTATTACTAGAGTATTAGCTATTTATTAGTAGTAATTAAGCACATATTAATGCCTCATTCTACATGACCTTATTCTACATCCCTAATCCTACCCAATACCTAAATTTAACAACTACCTTACTAACTTTTAATAAGCAGCAAATTAGGAATTTATTGAGGGAAAAGTCTTAGTTAACATGAATAAGTCTTCCCTATTCTAACGTGTTACCAACATCTCTTCAGCTAAAAAAAGAGGTTTTGAGATTTTGGCAACTAAAAAAAAAAATATAAATAAATACCAACACCTGTTTCATCTCATTACAAACCATCCCAAATGCTTTTCCAATTCTACAAATTTTCAGGAAACAACATCCAAAGAATCTGTTCACATACAACTGGCAACTTTTTCTTTGTAGGACATTGATTCTTATCGCATATCCATCAATGATTCATGAGGATGTTTCAAATGTTTCATCATTTTATAAACTCCAAAAACAATCAATGTAAGTTCCTGTTGGTCCCTCAGCTACGGATACATGTGCTGGCAGCTTCTTATCTTAGTTGGTGTTTAAAGGAGTCCAACAACTCCAGGTGCCCACCACATGCCCATATTTCAAGCTGTCAAGAAAAGCAAGAAGAATGAATGCGGTGGGGCTGTGTATACGGCTTTAGCACGTCAAAACTTGGTGCTACAGGTAGAGCACTGTGCTGTCAAACCACAGCTCTCTGCAGTATTTGCATTTTGGTCAGTTACTATGAAATGGTGTCACATCTCCATGAATATTTTTACAATTCTGTGTATATTAGCAATTATAATGTAGTGTCATTAGCATAAATCTCTTTGAGGTACATGCTTTAAAAACTAATAGCGTACACTGTTAAATTGATGTAAACATGTATAGACATAATTAAGAATTGTAAGATTGATGAATAATCATGAAATTAAATTAATCAATTAATCTTCAAAAATCTCTCATGTTTTATTAAAAAATATCTCCATATGTGTTTTGAAGATTAACCCAAATCTTATGGGGTTGGAATGACATGAAGGTGAGTGAACTATCTGTTTAAATTTAGTTTAGTAAATTTAATGTAAATTACATTTCCAGTTATCGGGGGTATATTTAATTACTTTCAATTTGCTATTTCATTTACCTAATTGACATTACCTGTATAATGAACACCAAAAGGACAAGATTAGTTTTCAACAAGATGTGGCAGGCAGAGCTTAAAGAACTTTTGAACGTCCATCAATGAAGAAAGATGCTTAATTTGTGAACAGATGGTGTAGTAAGGGCTAACTGGGTTATTCCAAACCCTGATACCTTATTTGGAACTGGATGCATGTATTTGTCTATGTAAAGCAAGCACCTGGACATCCTGCTCACTGTTCTTTTACGGTTTGATGTTTAATTTGATTTAGTAACATTAAAAGTCATATTTCAGTTATCTCTTGTACTCTCCACTGCTTTTTGCTTCAGTCGATTACAGTATCCTTGGCAGATGGTGATGGCCAACACATAGTCACCATCTACAGCTCCAGTGATCTGAATCCAGAGTCACACAGATAACAGGTGCAGCAGAGTTTGAGTGCTGTATTACCTCCTGACGTGTCAGTCTCAATCAAACCTCTCCGCTCATTCTCTCAGCAGCTCTACACCTCAGCCGCTGACATTCAGAAAACTTTCTATGTTATGTCAATCAATCTAGTATTTTATTTATTTATTTATTTTTTGGACACAGGCATCAGTTGATTCACACATATGACTGGCTCTTTATGAAATTGTGAAACAGTATTGGGCTGTTCAACGGCAGACTGATCACAGATATTATGGAATTTCTGATATTGAAATTTATATTTTAAATTACAATAATCAGCTTAGATGTCATGACAATCAGTTGCATTTTTTCCTGATAATGGGGGAAAAAAAACTTAAAATAATAATTTTTAGTCCTACAGATAAGAGAAATACATCATTTGAAATGGTAAATGATCTACTTTTATTTCTATAGACTCACAATAACAACAAAATGTTACAAAATATTTTAATTTTACAAAAAAATGTGTTTATCGTCAATATTAATAACAAATGTTTCTTGAGAATGATTTCTGAAAGATCATGTGACACTGAAGTCTGAAGTAATGGCTGCTTAAAATCGCTGCTTTGCCATTACAGGAATAAATGACATTTTAAAATATGTTAAAACAGGAAACAGTTATTTTAAACTGTAATAATATTAAAAAATATATATATAACTATTCTTGATCAGTAAACATTCTTACTGACTCTTAACATTTTAATGGTTGTGTAAATGATTTAAACCAATACATATTAAACTTTTTTTTTTTTTTTTTTTTAATTAACCCATCGGGACATAGTTTAAGAAACACCCTATTATTTCCTTGAGTAAGTGTGTTGTGTAAGTGAAGAGCAGTTGCATGTAGTCAGGCTTGACTGGACACTAGATGTGTCAAGTACAGACAAGATGTTGAAAGGCTACAGGAGAGGCTGTCTACTCAGGGTCACTCACAGCACTCATGTAAAATGCTGAATCAAAACAAATCAGTCGAAATGGAAGCAGCGAGAGTGGAGAACATGTTTAACAAAAGGGACGAAGTCTCTCCTGACCTCACAGCTGGCCAACTAAACAGCATGCAAACATCTAGACCCATCAGGGAGTTGAAGGCCTTGTCATGAAAAGAATTTCAATCGCAAACATGAAACTACACTAAAAGCTTTCTTGTATCAGAAGTGCATGGCCTCTCTGCACCAGCAAAAGTAATTTTCCTCAACGCTGACCCCAAGGGCCGGGTTACAGATGTAAAAGCAGGGTTTAGAATCAGGTTCTTGGCCATCACAGACAGAGGGTTGGAAAATGGTGGCAGTGTGAATGAGCGATTACTGTACTTAGTTCCCTGCCCTGTCATAGTCCTCAGTGTTTGAATTGTGTCAGAGCTCAGGGGAGGGTGAGTGCAATCATTTAAATAAATGTTCTGGATTCAGCGTTTACGGCGTGGTTGCACAAGAAATCTCAATGATCAAATTGTGTTTTATTTAAATACATATATGCTCTGCATGTTTCAGAGTGAAGCGTGGTACTGTGTTCTTTTACACATCGTAGCTTACACAGCTCATGATCCGTTTTTTTTTTTTTTTTTTTCTTTTGAAAAATGCTGCTCCACATGAATTTGGGTCATATATAATCACCATTTGGAAACTGAACATGTCACAACAACCTTCCAAACATTTTGATGAGAAGCACGTCGAGGCTGTCAAAAAAAAAAACCTCTTCCTGTTTCTTGTGGATTTCCACTGAAATAAAAGCTTGATGGTTTAACATTTGAAAATGAGATTACTATAAATATTACTTTTGTAATTTTAAATTACACTGTGCATCAAAATAGTATTATAAATAAATAAAGAATTATTATTATTATTATTATTATTATTTATCATCATGATATAGCAGCCTATAAATCAAAACATTTTGGCCAAATTGTGCAGCCCTACAAACAAGCACAGCAAACCTGAACAAAAGCATTTTAAAACCCCAATTTATCAGAAAAAAATAAAAATAAAAAAATAAATAAAAAATCCATTAAACATTAAAATACTTCAAGTCTGCATGAAATCAAAATTTACTTTATTTACTTTACTAGCGCACATTGCTAGTCTTGATGTGAACAATTAATCCGTGCCAGTTAATCCGCTGAAAAAAAAATGTTGGTAATCTTTAATCCAAATCTTAACATTTGCTTCCGCTCTGGAATGGCATGCCTTCTCTAATGACGTCAGTTTGATGGCTCGGGCAGAATATCCTTAAACACACCCCTTCAACCTTTAATTTGCTATGAGTGAGAGAGACAAAGTGGAGGAGCGCAAAAAATAAAACAACGCCCTCTATTCAATATTCAGTTTCAACTGGAAATATGTCACTACACTGAAATAAAGTCGGCAGCAACTTCCGGTTCACGTGGACTTTAATAAAACATTAAAATGTTTAATAATTTGTTTTAATAATACAGCCAAGACATAAACAATATGTTAACATTATTTTAGTGTGAAAAACAAAATCCCTTAACTTTTACTGTGTAAAATTTCAAACTTCTCCATGACAATGAAACACCTAAAATGACTGTAAGAGTTATTATTTAACAGGTTTTTTTTTTAGCTTAAATAATAACTTTTAAGAGCATTAATATGCTTCTATAAAATAAGCTTCAAAAAAGCCCCCATTCACTTTAATTGCAAGTAGCTCGCTTTAAACTCTGAAAAAATGTTTAAAGAAAACGAGAGATGAGTTTAAATAATTTTATGATAATCAACATTATGCCACAAATGCTGCTGATTGACACTGCTTCATTTTGCACACACAAAGGCAGCTTCCTTAAATTACAGTGTCTCAGAAGCTACAGTGATTGTCATTTGTAACGTTAGTCCCTGCGAGAAGAACAAAAGCATGCCTAACAAAAACTTTCGTCTGTTCTGGTGTCTCTGTGGAAGCAGTCATCATGTCAAGTCGTGAGAAACAAGTAGCAGTGAAGTTAGGGAAGTATTTGCATTTCACACACAAGTCAGGTCTCATCGTGTTTTGTCTCTCTCTCTCCTGCCCCCTGCCTCACTGGCAATCCCATTCGCCTGAATGTCTCTCTTTGTGACTTTGATAGAGATATCAAAGTAGAAACCCTGCCATCCCTGACATTCTACTGTCACACTTCACATCTAAATCAGATTTTCATAAAAAAGTTATGTGCGATATTACGTGTTTTGCCACGCTGAGCATTTGTCCACATGAATTTGAGAGCACAAGTTTGCACACGTGTTCATTTATGTGAACAAGCACATAAACAAGACTTTCATGGCCTTAGGCGTCAAATACATTAGATTGTCTCATAAATTTCATGTCCCCTGCCTGCTCTTCTCATACCACCCGCCTTGACTGACACCCGGTGTCACTTTGAAGCAGCACATTTTTAGCACGTCACCATAAGAAAGCGGTGGGCGTGCGCTGTCACTTGATGAAGTCGCTGCCGTTTCTTGCCTAGCGAGAATGAAATTGACAGGCAAAACGTCGCGACACAAGGGGAGGTAACACCAGAAGCGAGATGGCATGGACTCAAGCTCATCTAGTAAATCCTATTAATTTACAATGCGCACCTCCTGCCTCTCACCTATTAGATATTCTGATTAAAATCAAGGCTCTGAGCAAGACAGGGCAAGAGAGGATTTGGCGCTCCACCAGGCTGAGAGTTTGAGCCCTGAACCCATCGCTAAAACAGATGCTGGGCATTGTGGGTTCAGTTATTATCTGCCGCTTTATGCAAGTGCACACTGGGGTGTGTGTGTTATCATTCTAGTGCTAGGCAGGAGAGCTATTTACCTCATGGTATTTGTGGACCTGCTGCCACATCTATTTTATGTTCATTTTTTAATCAACGCTTCAAGAGGGAAAACAAGTTTCCTTACAGGTAGTCGGAGCTCTAACTGTGACCTAAAATTAAGGGTTCACTTGCTTCCAACAGAAGAAAGTTTGTTCGGCAGGGTAGTGCCTTCATAGTATACTCTTAAAGGAATAGTTCACCTAAAAATGAAAATCCTCAGGATTGAAAAACAGCAAACTTTTTAATGTGTGGGACCCCAAAACTGAATGATCGTATCACGGCAGCCAGAGATACTTAGACAAAATTACATGACAAAAATTGTAGTTAGTAACATAATCCATTACATTACACATTTTAGGTAATGTAATCAGACTACTTTTTGATTACTTTTAGATTGCTTTTGACCGAAGTCATTTATCATATTGATTTAAATAGGATAATCTTGTACCATATTGATATAAAAATGCAAAGAGTAAGAAAATATATTCCATTTGTTGTAATTAACAACATGTAATACATTACGTCAAGGTTTTTCAAACGGGGTTTCATAAATGGGCTTTGTGAGTTAAATGAAAAGCTAATAATTAATTAAATTATAAAAATGTAAAATTAAAATAAGTCATTTTAGAATAATATCAATTAAAATAAAACAATTAGTAAAAAAAAAAAAAAAAGAAATATTTTATTTGTTAATCTGCGTGTCATGTGACCGTTAACCAACAGAGAACCATGAACATGCAAATGTGATATTTAATTATTAAAATATTTATTTTAAAATCTCAGGGTACTTCAAGTAAATATATAGGTGAAAGACATTCAGATGACAAAATAAATTTGGGAATGCCTGCATTACATGTAAATGAGAAATAATGTGAATGCATGCATTTTAATGTGTCCGAAAGACAAAAACCTTCCAAAGACATTGTAATACATGATTAAACAACCTATGTGATAATTCAAATAAAAATGTATGTGTTCATCAGTAGTTGAAGCAATGTTCAAACACTTTTTAAACCTGAAATTATTATTTTTTTAAATCAAGTGGTCAAATGCTGTTTAGCCACCTACATAGCATGAATAATATGTAATAATGTAATCAATAAAAAGTAACTGTAGGCTGATTCAGAGTATTTTAAAATGTAATGTTTTTACATAATCCAGATTACATGTAATCATTACTACCCAGCTCTAGTGGCAACCATATATTGTTACTTATTAAAGATCCATTTACTTTGCGAGGGAAACATTTAATAATCATATCCTCAAGACATGTTTCCAAAATGAAGTAACTGGCTTTTCTGTTGTGATTGTATTAAAGCCAAAGAAAATAAAATTATCTGGGGATTTTATTTTATTTTTTCATTTATTTTTATTTTTTCTACCCACATATGTTACTGTATATGATTAAAAAAAAAACGTATTTTCATTCTGTTTAAAACTAGTCACGCCACTTTCATTTATATAGCGCTTTACACAATATTTGTTTCAAAGTACCTTCACAGTATTAAACATTAACAGATTCAGTGATGCAGACTTCATCAAATATAAGAAAAACCTAAATTCTGCTTTAAAGCAGCTCTAAAAACTAATAGTGTCTTCAGGGTTGACTCAGTTCAGTTCAGTTCAATAACTGTGAAAAGATCATGAATTATAAAACAATTCAGTGATAAGCAGCTCTACTGAAGACAATAATATCATTACTCAGCTCAAGACATTTCAATGTTGATTAAATTCAGTTTAGTGATATCAATGATGCAAAATTTGTCAATCAAATTCCATTCAGGCTGTCGATAGAATAAAAACATCAGTTAAATAATATGAAAATAAAACAAGGCAAAATAAAACAGCAATATAATCTGTAAACTTTGTTTTATAATATTGTGAGTATGTTTATTAGTATGTTAAGTATGTTTTATGCTACCTGGTCTCAAATTTCTCCCTCAGTGCTCCATGTTACAAATCAATATGCCTTACAGGTTTGGAATGACTTGACACTATAAGAAACTGATGACAAAATCTTTATTTTAAGGTGATTTATACTTTTAATGCTTTGCATCTGTACATTATGCTATACATTCTTTGAATTAGCTTGTGCCTGCACAGAGAGAGGTCTTGAATATATTCTGATGTTTGCCTCTCTGATGGAAATATGGAGGCACTTGGGTATATTGTTGATCTATAAGTGTTGCTCTTTAACCTCTATGAAAGGATCGACGCATTATTCAGCAGGAAACACACAAAATGTTCACAGAAGGTATTGCTTTTTCCAGAGAAGCCTTTTTCACACTGAAAGCAATTTAAAAAACAAAATGAAAGTTCCATGCAATCTGTTACCATCAAGCTATAATTACCTACAATAGAAACTGTGTATTTTCACTACATTTTCAAGGCACTTCTGATACTTGAAAGGCCAGGAACCCCATCATTGGAGACTAGGACATTTGCACTTACTGACTGGAGTGATTTGAAGCATTCCATGTGCAAATGGATATGCTAGGGCAGAGTGCATCAGCTGGATGCATTCGTGTCATATCCCACCCATCATCATCTAAAAATAATCTCATAACAGCAAAGAATGGGGAAAATGTAAGCAGAACAGCTAGGATTTACTGATTTATGCATGCAAGGAGAGATAAAAATGTTCTATATTCTAGATCTATGTGTATTTATATTCCTAACAGCATTGGGGAAATTCAGTTCAGTTCAGTTCAGTTCAGTTCAGTTCAGTTCACATTTATTTGTAGTGCCTTTAACAATACATATTGTTCCAAAGCAGCTTCATCAAAAATGAATGTTTCTACATTACAATTCAGAGTGATCTGTTATCAGAGATGTCACAATAATGTCAATAAGGCAATAATGTACAGTTATAAGACTATGAAAATCATGCAGTTAGTTAAAGTTCACACATCACAAATAATCAACAAAATATTTCCAAAGAGGAATAAAAAGCTAACATTTTATTTCAATAGTCCACTTTAGACATTCTACTAACAGTAAGTAACTTTGCAACTACATGTTAACAAGCAGTCATTAGAGTATTAGTAGACTATCTGCTTAATAACACTTTATTTTGATGGGTCCACAACATACAACATACTGACTATGAGAAACTTTGCAAGTATATGTCAATTTATTCTACTAACCCTAAACTTACCCTACTGAGAGTTAGTAGACATGTAGTTGACATGTAGTTACAAAGTTACTTAGTAGAATGTCTAAAGTGGACTATCGAAATAAAATGTAACCAATAAAAATTAGGGCCCTATGAAATCCATTTTATTTTTTCCCCTCCAAAATCTTCTTTTCTTTTCTTTTTTCTTTACTCATATTTTTTTTTTCTAGACTCAGTTTTAATGGTTAAATTAAATTTGTATTAATAAAAAAGCATGTCTAATTAATTGAAATCATGAAACTTACATAATTGAACAGCAATTTATTAAACGTTAAACACAAATAAAAATTAAGGCCATATGAAATGTTTTATTTTATTTTTTCTCTAAGTTATTTATTTATTTACAAATGTTGTGTTTTCCATTTATTTTTCTGGATGCCTGTCACGGTGCACACAGCAGGGAGGAACGAGGAACACGGAGACGAGGATAAGCTTCAAAATAATAGTCTTTAATGAGGACATCAGGACAGGGCAAGACAAGGCAAGGTTAACACAGACAGGAACACCGGGGAATAACGAGTAGACCAGAGGAAATCTAACTAAACAGGCAGGAACTAAATACACATGACAATAACTGATAATTGGACAAAACACAGCTGGACAAGACTTAACTAATAATCACACTTAACAAGGACAGGAATAAGACCAAATAAGGACACAAGAGGCGGGAACACATGACACACACGACAGAGGACGTGACAATTCCGTTGTAATGGTTGCATTAAATTGTAATAATCAAAAGTATCTCTAATTAATTGATGATATAAATAAAGAAATGTTTTTTTTTTCTTTCTTTCAGAAATATTGTGTTGTGTATTTACATTTTCTGCTAAATAATTTATTGTATTTTTTTTTCTGGTAAATATTTCTTTAAAATAATGTTTTAATAATAATTATAATTAGTAGTTATACTATCATTACAGTAAGTTATATATTTGTCACAGTTTCTTCAAGTTAACTGAATTTGGAAAGGTTGATGTGAAGACCTTTAAGTTTCTTATTAAATATGATATGCCGATATTTTTCTCAAAAGAAAGGATAAAATGCTCATTAAGTGATTCTCAGAGCAGTTCTAGAGATTGTTCATGCATTCATATTCTCATATATTGAGGCGGCAGAGGCTGAAAACACCACCAGCGCCGAACGCTTCAGTACGTGTGTAAACGAAATTCACACAGATGCATGCAGAACATACAAGATTCATATTTAAATAGTCTTTTTTGTGGATTAATATTCACAGACACTAGTCCATATCACATTTTGATTTAACTGTACTGACCTACTTCTTTTTAATAAAGAATTTGGCAAATTTCACAATTTATTCATAGATTTCAAATCTAGAGTGTGGGCACACAAAGGTTTCATAAGACAAAAAAGGTTATTATAAAACACGACAGACCATGTGCAAGGCCCCCTAGAGGCCACTCCATTCACACTGCCCTTGTGTTGACCCCAGCTGCAATTTCAAAAAGTGGTGAGAGATGTATGATAAATAACGAGATTTAGTCAACAGCAGACTCCTGCAGTAGTGCATCACTCTTTTCGACAACATTTTGATATTTTCCTATAAACCAGCATCATAATGTAAGCACTGAACTCACTGTGAGGACAGTCTTCATCACTCTTAGACAGCACGCTAAATATTTATCTCTGTCCTAATGTCTGTCAGGAGCGGATGAACCGACTGTGTCATCTCAAATGTCCTTACTTTTCAGTCAGCATGTCTCTTCCTATCTTTATGCTTCTCTGCTTATTCAAAGACACCATCTTCACCTCTTCAGTTGGTAGAGTATCACGAATAAAACTGGAGAGGTATCTGCCGCAGAGGTAAAGTCTTGATTGAATTTTGAGAGATTAATTAAAAGCCATTATGCGGCAATATCTGCCCATGGGTATTACCGCCCTAAGCATATGGTGCTTAATTATCTTTAGAGCGATTGAATGACATTGTTCTTCTTCACTAAATGTTTACACTCTCAATATGATCACACTGTCTGTCTCAGAAAAAACTTCACATCCATCATGCGCCATACCTGTCAAGTCCATCATTTGCACACCTTGTCTTTCTGTTTCCAAAAAACCATCCAACATCGATAGTAAGGAGTGTTTATTTGAATTAGGCTATATAGTGCAAAGATAATGTACCTTAAACGTAAAAGACTGCACACAGAGAACACATTCTTGTCTTGAGCCATGAAACCATGTCGATTAAAAAAAAAAAAAAAGAAGCATTTCAGGCATTTTGAACACAACAATGTGTCCCGTGTGAAGAGCCCATCAAACCTGTTTTAAAATCAGCAGATATACACAGAAATCTAGGACACAATAATTATTTTTAATAGACTACTCTAATCTTACAGGCTAAAAAAAGAGGGCAGTCAAGACAATGTACTTCCAGGATAAGTGATTCCTTGATTTTTTACAGCTCTCTCCTTTTTACTTTATTTTAGTGGGCTTGTGATGATGGATTTTATCCTATCAGATACTCTATTTATAATAACAGAGTTCCATTTTCTTATTCAAAAGCCAGTTTTCTGTGCTTGGAGCATGTCAATATTGTCACTAAAAAGAGGACATAAAAAGCTTTTGTTCAAAGCAAACTGGCTATGCACACAGATTACACATTGTTTGGGGTAGGCAAGATTTTTGAAAAAGAAGATGTTTTTGAAAAAAAAGTATTTTATACTCACCAAGGTCAAAAATATATTTTAAACTTTTTTTTTTTCATAGCCTACATTTTTAAAATGTAACTTAATTTTGTGAAAGCAAAGCAGAATTTTCAGCAGTCATTACTTCAGTCTTCAGTGTCACATGATCTGACAGGTATCATTCTAATATGCTGATTTGCTGCTTAAAGGAACGTTCTTTTGAACATCTTTTTAAAAACAGCATTTATATCAAATAGATTTTTTTTTTGGAACATTATAAATGCCTTTACTTTGCCTTTTGGACAATGTAATGAATCACTGCTGAATAAAATTATTAATACTTTAATTATAAATGATTCATTATTTAGATAGATAGATAGATAGATAGATAGATAGATAGATAGATAGATAGATAGATAGATAGATAGATAGATAGATAGATAGATAGATAGATAGATAGATAGATAGATAGATAGATAGATAGATAGATAGATAGATCAAACACAACATAATTCAGTGATGGTGCAGAATAAAAGTTGACACATTCATATTCCCAAAAGGAACATCGATGGCTATTTTCCATTCCTTTCCCACTGAACTCCATTGAACCCAGCAAAACCACTACTGCACTAACCACCATCCCTATTTCATACTGACTCTGTTATTGGCTCTTCCATCTGCAATTATTTAAACATATAAAGCACACCATTCATTTATGTCTGCTTCACCCTCCTCATGGTTATCATTAACAGTCCAGGTAGAAATTTGTCTCTTTGTTTCTTGCAGGGCCATGGCTGATACTTCCCGCCCACACAGAAATAAGCAGGCTACTTCATGTAACGACGCCTGGAAAAAAAAAAAAAAAAAAAAAAATGAAGCCTATTGGTACTTAGAGATGGAAATTTGGTTGGAGGAGAGAGGCAATTTCACAGGAAGGTAATTTTATCCAGGCTCACACTTCAGCCGTACACATCAGAGCCACCATCAGCAATCTTTCATGCTATTGTTAGAACACTGAGTGAAAAGTTACACAAAGGTTACTCCATCAACCATTGCAGCAGCCCGGCAAGAAAATGAAGCACACCATGAGAGAGCCTGAAAGAGAGCTACTGATTATTATAATCATTATGAAGATGATGAACGATAGAAAGATGACAGGCCTTAATTCTAGCTTCATTCATATATTCCGTAAAGGCTTTATCAGATGATGATTTTTAAAGATGCTAGTTGGGGGCCACTCTTTGCTCTGTGCAGTTTGCACAAATCCCACAATGCATTTTCAGCAGTTTTAATAGCTTTCTCTGAAACGAGAAGTAATAATATGCTTTTAATGAATAATTTCAATAGTGAAGGTGTATCAATAAATTTGCCCAGTCTTTAAAAGACCAGCTTTTTAGCTGCTATTTAAATAAGGCTTCCCAGAAATCATTGCATTAGCACTACCCAGAAGTAGCTCATTTATTTATTTACTTTTTATAGTGACATTTTAACGTACTCTGTAAACTTGTGGCAGACTTCTGCTAACTCTCTAAATTTTGTGACTTAATGACTTACTGAAGTCTTTATTTGGATAGACGGGAACAATCCTTCAGGTCACACTTCCACAACAGCCATGCAAGATGTGAAATCTAACAGACTTTCTAACAAAGATTCTCATGTACTTGAAGGATTAATGTAAATCGAAAGATTTCTTGATCTCGGTCCAACTCCCTCCCACTCATTCCTCAATACATATTTGAAGGGATAGTTTACCCAAATATGAAAGTGCTGTCATTAGTGCTGTGCACACATTTTGGAAATTCTTTGTTCACAAAGTGAAAATCAATGTGCTCGAATTATGTTCTAAACACTGACTTTAATTGTATGAGCAAATACAGTTTTTTTAAAACACTCTTTCTTTCTGAATATACTTTGACTTATTGAAATACGCTTATCTTCAAACTTTGGGATAATTATTTTTTTTTCTCTTTTTTCAGTGGTATTTTAAAACATTGTTAATAACAATAATTGTTTCTCAAGCACCAAGCCAGCATATTAGAATTGTTTCTGAAGGATCAAAAGGGAAGATTTTTTTTTTTACTATCTTACTATATTAAGTTTATATCTTACTATTCAAATGTTTTTTTTTTCTATCAGTTCTGAGAAAAAAAGTCAGACTTTTGAGATAAACTCAGAAATGTAAGAAGTAAACTCAGAATTTATATAAACTCTTTATTTCTCAAAAAAAAAAAAAAAAAAAAACCTCTACATTTTAAGACAAAATCACAATTATATGTATTTATTTTATTTGTATGTATTCATTTATTAGTCTGTGGCAAAAATGGGCTTCTGTAGAAAATTCAGCTTTGCCATCGCAGTAAAAAAAAAAAAAAAAAAAAAAAAAAAAAAAAATATATATATATATATATATATATATATATATATATATATATATATATGTATATGTATATATATATATATATATATGTGTATATATATATATATATATATATATATATATATATATTAAAATAAAAAATGAAGATTTAAAATTGCAATAATATTTCACAATAATACTATTTTTCAAAATAATAAAAGTAGCCTTTGTGAGCATTAAAAAAAAATTACCATCCACAAACTTTTGACCCATAATGTGTTTCGCTCCGTGTCCGTCTAATAAGTCAAACTGATTTCCTCAAAGTCACTTACGTTATGAGTTATGAGTTACTTCCAATAAATGTCACATGCAAACAATTTCATTTACTTTATGTTTTCAATCAGAGATGGGCATTGAGCTGGCTGCAGGGCTGTGCTCAAATAAAGCTTTATTTAAAAAAAAAGTCCTGCACACAGCTCAAAAACAATCTTGAGCGTCCTTGTTGGACCTTGAAGACGTGAAAATGGGACATGAGCCCACAAAGATTGTGACTAGTTCCTCATGTTTGCAAACAGCCCAGCCATAAACACGAAGACCCATTCAGCCATAAAGCAGGTCACACAACCAGTCTGAGTAACGTGTCTCCACCTCTGTACCCCTCTATCACTGCCTTGACATATTTTTTCCTTTCCTTTGCACCCTTTTCTGTTGTAACTTTGCATTAATAATGTAAACCACATTTATCACCACAAGCCCAGGAGACAGTAGTCTTTCCTGGATATAGAAGCAGTACTTAACAGTGGTGTCACATGGGAAATAAAAGAGCATTTCCAAGGGCTTACTAGAGCAAAGGGAATGCAAAAGTGGCAACGAAGTTTTAAACCCTGCCCCCAACTTACGTGAAATATGTATGCTTTGGTTTATGTGCATGTCAGTATTACATATGTGAGTGTATTTTGAGTCTAAAGGGACTTGAGAGTGGATATGAACTGAAACATGAACTTAATATACCACCGCAACTACACAGCTCCATCTTGACTCTCTCTCTTGCGCATCTACTCTCTTGAGGCCGGCTAAGAAGCCTGATGTATGGTATAATCCACAGCAGGATTTGATTAAAATCTAAAATATCACCTCGCTTGCCTTCTGACTCACTCGGGTGGATGTAAGGGCATTTGAAACAGGCAAACAGCTGGGCATGCAAGCGCTTGCTCCAGGGGGGTCCTTCATGGTTGAGAGGAGGGAAATTAGAAGCGACTAACACCACTTGCCACTAACACCACAAAACACCTCTAACTGTGTTGCCGCAGAGTAAGCAAGCTAAGTGGAACAGCACATGGAATTGAAAGTCCTGGGCCCAAAGTGACCTTTTTGCTACATCTGTCAATTGTGAATGTATAGGAAAGAAAAAAAAAAAAAAAAAAAAAAAAAAAAAAAAAATATATATATATATATATATATATATATGTATGTATGTATGTATGTATATATATATATATATATATATATATATATATATATATATATATATATATATATATATATATATATATATATATATATATATATATATATATATATATAATATTTTTCAGCAAGGATTTGTTTTTATTTTATTCAGCACAGATGTGTGAAAGTGATCAAAAGTTACAGTGAAGGCATTTATATTGTTACAAAAGATTTATATTTCAAATAAATGTTGCTGTTTTAAACTTGCTATTCAAGTAATATTTATATATAAAACAAATCATGAAAAATGCACCAAGGTTTCTACAAAATACTGAACTGTACAAATGTTTGAAAAAAAGAAATGTTTCTTGAGCAGAAAATCATCAAATTAAAATGATTTCTGAAAGATCATGCGACACTAAAGACTGAAGTCTTGAAGCTGCTGAAAATTCAGCTTTGCCATCACAGGAATAAATTACATTATAAAATATATTAAACTAGAGAACTATTATTTTAAATTGTAATAATTCACAATATTACTGTTTTACTGTGTTTTTGATCAAATAAAGGCAGCCTTGGTGAGTATAAGACTTTCAAAAACATTTATTTTATTTATTTATTTATTTTCAGTCCCCAAACTCATGATATAAAATAAAGGCATTAATAATTTCAGATAATTTGGCTGTTTTTATTTCTTGAAGTGGCGCCTGTCACCAAAATGTCCTTTATTTCAGACGGCTGTGCGAGGATTGTTCCACATGTCAGGTCGAGTCATGTCAAATTGTTTATTTGACATATGTACAGCAAGGTTTACTGAGCATTGAAATGCATGAGGTGAGTCTCAAACACTGACAGTACAGGCAATTGTGCAGACAAGCCTGACACTCAGGATGTAGACAGATATTTACTATGTAGACACAAAGGAAAATACTGTTTGTATGCTTTTTTTTTTTTAATCGCTCATTGTCACTTTCATCAGTGAGGGTCGGACTATCATTCTTACAGTTCTGTAAAACAATGTATTATTTTACAGTTCCTTTTACAGTAACTACGACTGTACAGGTATAATTTACTCACCAAAGACGTTAACAGGAAGAAAGAAAGTGCAGTTGGCCTGTGCATTGAAGCTTTCTAAGGCATGAGATGATCTAACACATAATGTAACAATATTAAGACTAAGCTGTTGTCTTTTCCTCCCCAGAATGTGCCATTCCTAACTAAGCCGGAAAGATTGTCTGTGCAAACAATGTGTGGCAGTGATATTTTGCATCACTTATGTTGCGAAGAAACATAAACAATAAGAGCCTTTTCTAATGTCTCTTTACCTTGGCACAGCTTTGCTTTTGTTTCTGACTGTAGGCAGTTTTCATCAAAGGGGAAATAGGCCTCTGCCTACACTGTGTTTAGGAAGCATCCTTATGCACATAGCCATTGAAAGAAGCATGATTTATATTCAACAGTACAGATAATCATATTCGTCAAGTACATTGGGTTTGATCGTTTTTGGATTCAGAAGATTTTTTTTTAATACGAGTCTCAGTGTGAAAACCATGTACCTCTTTTTCCCAGTTATAACTCATTGCACTAGATTCTTCAGAAGCATGCAGGCTGTCTTAAAATATTTAGTGCAAGTCAGACCAAAGACAAATAGCAGCAATACAGTCTGTGGGAAAGTGTTATGATTACATTCTTGCTGGTTTCTTATCAAATCAGGAGAAGCTATAATGCTGTTAAATGTTTAATACATGGGATTTTATGGGTCTATATTAAACCTTTTTTTTTTTCTTTTTTTTAATGCAAAAAAAAATGTTTCTCAATCAGGATTGTCTCATTTCACTTCAATTTATAATTAAATTAAAGACAAAAAATGTGATAAGAATCATCTTTAAAATCACACTAAATTGTTCAAATCAATAATAATAATAATAATAATAATAATAATAAAAATAATAAATTATTATTAAAGTGGGATATGAAAAAAATAAAAAAATAAGATGTGAAATTGTACTATATTATTTAGTATATTAAATTAAATTAATGACTATTATTAAATAATGGGCTAATAAAAAAAAATAAGATATTGTTTTAATAATATTTTATTATATAGTGTGTATATGTTATTATGTTAAATAGTACAAAATTTTACTTCAAAAGTAAATAATTTTGTTTTAAGCATGATACTCTTACTGGAAAAACATACAAAAACACTGATAATTTAATGATAGTATTTTTTTTTTTTTCCTTTTTTAATTAGTAGAGATTGCCTCTATCCTTTTATTTAAAGTACTAATGTATGATCTCCCTCTCAGTTCTGTTGAATGAAATTATAAATGATTATTATTTACACTGCACACTGTGTCCTTTTCATTTTGTCACGACAGTTTTACACCACAGAGTACTGAAATAATTGGGGCATGTGAACTGTACTTCTGGTGACCTATATGTATTTACTCTGACAGGCTATTTGTATTTGCTGTACTCTGCTGAGTCAATGGACCCGTTTGTATGTGTTATATGCCATGAAAAGGGCAGCTGCTAAAAAAATAAATAAAAAGGAAGTAGATCATCGCTTCAGTCAACCTGGTATGTACACAATGACATTCCAGTTTAAAATATGATATTTACCTTTTTGAGGATTTAGTTTTTTGGAGTAAAATCATGAAAAAGAATAACAAACAGCTCTCAGTCGCAGTAAATCTCCATTTGAACTGCTGCCATGGAAAGAGAGGGGCCAACGGGGTAAAAATAACAATAAAGAGCTATTGATCGTCTAGGACTGATGAATATTTGGAGCTCAATGTAATGAGAGGGGCACCTTGCCATGGACACTCAAGGACTTGAACATTGGACAGTGTCTGATGAGGTTTTATTACTCATGATGAGAACACAAAGCCAGCACTTGGCCAGCGACACAAAGTGGGAACAGTTTAGCAGCTCAGTTAGCCTGTCAGAAGGGTTGAGATTGCTTTCCCCTTGGTAACCTTTAATAGAGGTATATCTCTTTGTTCTACTGAGAACAACTGACCTTTTGCTTTCTTTGTCACTGTCTTTCAATCTTTTTGGGCCTCACAAACTCCAGTTAATTAGCAGCATAAGATCCATCTGAGCTTTCTTAATTCCAGACTGACACTGACAGACACAAATATAAGCAGACACATATGCAGGGACATATTATGACGTATGATTGCTGTGGGCACAGATGTGTCACAGCATGTCTAGCCTGGAAAAAAGTATTCAGTGTCAAAGATCTACCGGCAGTACATCTTCCACTTCCACAGCACTGCTGACACCTGTGTGGCCCATCACGCAAAATTTACAAAAATACAAAACTAATGTAATAACATTGAATATGAATAGCAAATTTGAAAATATTTTAAAAAATGATGAAAAGGAACGTTTCACCCCAAAATAATAATTCTGTCATAATTTACTCACCCTCATGTTGTTCCAAAACTAACTAACACTTATGGTTTTCCAAAATTAATGAACAAACTAACTAACCTACTAACTAATCCCTGTGTTGTTCCAAAATGAACTAGTTGGCAACCACCCCCGCCCCTCTCTATGATATCAAAATTTCTGAAATTTCTCATAGACACTTCTTAATTTTCATCAACAGTGCCAATATCACAAAAAACTAATACAATGGGAAAAAAAAAAAAAAAAAAAAAAACTATAGTAGAACAAAAATAAGAAATGCTATATACATTGTATAAATCAAATGTATAAAAACACTACATACATTTTACTGTGTTAATTAAATATATATTTCTTCTTGTTAAAGTTACAAAAGTGATTTAATCAAGAGCAGTGATAGATTTTCTCTCTTTTGTTGTCTGATTAATGTGCATGTCAGATAGCAGGAATATTAGACTGCTGTCACTTTAAGAGCTGCCCAGATCCAATACACTGTTACACATGTGTTTTCTCTCTCAGCTGTTTGGTTTCACTTAAAGTGAGGATATTTGCAAAGACGGGTAAGTTTTCGTGAGCACGTAGCACATCACGTGAGCTTGTGACCGCGATCCAAAATCTCTACATTTATCGTGTCTACCGTTATATCGTATATCGCCCACCCTTTAAGCTTTCCATTTAAAACTTTCACTTCCTTACAGTCACATGTTAGCCGGGATGTTGACATGTCTGGGATGTTTGAGACCCATTAAGAAACTTTGTATTTCATTATATCCACATTATGCATAATAGATTTGCCTATAAATAAAACTTGTAAGTATTAATTGAAGACAGTCCATTTTCTTGCCCTCTTCACCCCAAATTCTACCAGCACCCACATCATCTCAGAGCTGGGATGTGATTATTGAGTTTTCCCACGATCCCCCCACTACCGTTAGTGCCGCGTTCTGATAAACTCCATTACTTTCAGTTGACTGATAGATATCTACAATCCTCTCAGACAGAGGGAGCGGTGACTGAAAGGGGGAAGACTCCTATTTTTCTTTTCTATTGTCTTTTTTTCCCCCCATTTATTTCCATCTCTAATTTTAAGACCCTGCATCATTCTACAACAGGGTGAGGATAAAGACAGAAGCACATATATTTTAGAGAAAAAATGGTAAAGTTGACACCTACTTCTGCTAATTAATAAATAAATATAATCTATTAAATGTAGCATGCATACAATTTGTTGTTAAATTAAATAAAATCTCTTTACAACAAATAGTTTTTATTTCTTTGATTTATTTTAATTTTTATGTCATGTGATTTTAATGTGACTGCAATGACTATCTGCAGATTTAAATAAACTACAATTTCAAAAGGCATCAGATTTAAATGAATACTCAAAATGGCACTGCGGATCTGGAGAAGAGCCTTCTAAACCAAATCACGATGTCAAATTAGTGAGTCAGAGCCTCTTCATAAATTAGATATGAAAGCAGCTGCTTTAGAGGTTTAAGAGTAACCTTTTACGAAAATAATACAGCAGCTCTAAAGGTCTGGCGCTCCTGGCATCTGTATGTAAATGTCATATGGTATGTTTCTCTCTCTCACTCTCTTTGTATTGCTTTCTCTTAACGGTTTAGCTTTACTTTTTTGCCTGCAAGACTGATGCGCAATGCTGTCAACCAATTCTTAGAGGATTTTGTTTACCAGGATCGGTCAGAGAGCACACTGTGACCCCATAAAATAAGGGAGTTAAATTACCTCTCTCTGTGTTTTGAGGTATAGGTGAGAAGATGGAGGGGTGACGTGCACTGGGATGGTGACAGGTGATAATGTGCAGCCTGCCAGGTCTTGAGGGAGGGGCAGTATGGTATACCCATCCCGGCACTTTCAGCCGGTGTTAATGAGAAATGACAGATCACACCCCCACAGACCCTTCGTTTCTCACACATTTCACACTCTACGCTTTGCCTTTCCTCCCCATATGCCGGGGACTTTTCTGCTTTATGGCGTATGTTCAAAACTCATTCAAGCCCATCTAAAAAGCCGGGGTGATGGAATCAGTGCATGTTGCAACAGGTTTACGTGTGAAGCAGCTGAGGCATCTCCGAGGACTCTTGCACTTCAAAAAGTTGGTTATTTTTCAAAAGGGTGCAGGTTGTGCATCACTAGTGGACCAAAACTGGAAAAACATAGATTTACTGAGGACACTGTGAGAGATACAGGCTTGTTTAAAACTTAAAACTATGATGTTGAGTTGCTAAGCTTTTCTAAGTGATTGGTAGTCGGTTGTTCTTAAGGTTATTTGCAGGGCTACGCAAATTTAAGAACTGGTAATTCAAGAGAATTTGAATTGAAATGGCCACACTCCAGAGGAAGTTACATTGGAAGAAACATTTATTTTTATACATTTTGAAAACAGTTGTGATGCATAGTATTTTTATGGAAACCGTGTTTTTTTTTTTCTTCCACAATTCTTTGATGAATATAAAATTTTATGAATATTCTTTTTTTCTTTTTCTTCTTTTTTTTGTAACAGTGTAAAAGCATTTATTGTCACTTTTGATTAATGCAATGCATCCATGGTAATAAAGTTAATAATGGTAATATATATATTTTTTTTATTATTATCAACTATTTAAAAAATGTGTATGTGTAAACAATTGCAAACAAAGTTTTGTGAAGCTTTCTGTGTTAAAAATTAGATTACAGTTAGATTTCACTAAATTATCAATAAAATAGCAATTTTGTTTATTATCTCAAATCACATTCAGGGGCCCATCTCTATGGTTGGTATGCTCATAAGACATAGTAAGACACAGACAGACAAATCTGGGCGTAAGAACAGATCAATTTAAATTATTCAAATGTGCATGAAAGTTCCGTTACAGCAACAGCAGAGTTTTCTTTCAGAATTATCCTAGGTCAATTAATATTAATTGTTGTTGGGTTTATGTCCCCACCAATGTCAAAAGCAAACCTATGCTCTTATGTAAAACGCACCACAGAACCAATTATGTCATGTTTAACATACAAAAAAGTAGCATCACTTTTAAATATAGTCATATTAAACTGATATAAAACTGAAAATAAAAACTGATTAAAATTCTACACTGGCTTGAAAGTGCAAACAGGGATATAAATCCTTTGAGCCTTCACTGAGGTGCAAAGAGAACACTGAATGTCCACTATTACGCACCAGTCCGAAGCGTTAATCATAAGTTTCTGGGGAAAGGGACTGTCATAGCATTCACTAAATGGCCAATTAAATCACCATGAACTTCTCTGACCATTTTCTCCCAGTCAAGCCACTGGAGGAGCAACTTGCCCTGGCAATAAACCTGCCAGTACCCACCCGATCCATTCCCAGCTAATTACATCACATTAATCAAATCCAAAATAAGCAGCAAATAAATACAGCGAATGCCACAAGCTGGGCTAGAGGAAGAAGGCCTCTCCGTCCAGACCCCAATAAATGCTTCCTCATCAAAACAAACTCGCAGTGTTGGGTTTCATTGAGGTTTGCGGAGATAAGGCAATAGCTGCACAAAGGCTCTCTCGTGTTGCTGTCGTGGGCTTTGTAATGGAGCTCTAATGTAATTGCCTTTACCGCTTCATCATAGCTTGTCCACAGTCCTGCTTTTATCAGCTCTGTCAACACAGTCTCTGTGTGCTGAGCATTTTTATGTCTCACCATCCAATGCCTACAAACACAAGCAATGGATCAAACTGTCAGGGAACGTGTTTGCAGCACTACTGATTTTTTGATAGAGCAAATGTTATTTGTACATAAAAGAGGACCTCCAAATTCTCAGTTGTAAGGAGAGTGGGGGTGGGGGGGGGATCTCAAAGATATGTACTCAAATACCAGTTGAAATGAGTGTGTGAGAGATCAGGCTAAGAACACAGAAGCAGAGCTCAGAGATCAGCCAGAAGAGGATGTAAACAGATGTCTGTGATGTATGAAGAATACCAAACGCTCAGAACAGCGCTGTACAGCACCAGCCTCAGAAATCCTATTTACCACTGGCACGCTGAGCAACGTGCCACATTGTCTCCAAGAGCACGACACGTTGTGTATGTTTGTTTGTGTGTGTGTATGTGTGTGTGTGTGTGTGTGTGTGTGTGTGGAGGAGGACAGATAACGAGGTACTGGTTGAGTGGTCTCGCCCGCGCGGGTGCCCTGCACAGGCCTCTATCGGTAATGACTTTCTCCTCACCTCCTATCGGCACAAGTGTTCTGAGTGTGTACAGAACAGAGACAGCAGCAGAAAGACATGCAGGAAGACGCCTATATTTAACAAACCTTTTTAGACGTTTGTGAGCCTTAGTGAATATCTGTCTTCATGTAAAATGGTGTGAGTGGGTGTTAAATAACACCCCAGGACCTATACTTTTTCACGATATATTAGTTTGTGCTCCATGGAAGAAAAAGTCATATACTGTAGGTTTGGAACAACATGATGTAAATTGACATGTATTATGTAAATGATGACATAATATTAATATTTGGGTTAACTATCAATAATTATAAATAAATTAGGGTTTTTTAGTATACATGGAATTTATTACATGTAGTAGGGGGTGCTCAAAAAAATACTCACTAAGAAAGAAAGAAAGAAAGAAAGAAAGATTGGTTTGTGATTAATGTAAAAAATAAAATAAAATAATTTGGAGCTTCTCAAAAAAAGGTTTCCTACTAAAAGTAGAATGGAAAGTGCCCTTTCTTACTATAACACACATATATAAAAATATACAAAGAGTGTCTTTTGTTGTTTTGTTTTTTGTTTCTTTTTGAAATGCTTATCTACCAAATGAAATGCTTGATCGGTATTACTGCCCCTTCAGCAAGGCACACAGGAAGTGGATGAGGATCAGTGTGTCACTCAAAACACACAATTCAGAGAGTATCAGGAGCACCATCGGGCTCTTCTCACTAATCTCTCAGTAACTCAATAGCTCAATGTTTCCTAATATCTATATATCTACTGCATCTGTTCCTTACTTTCACAAGAATTGACCTCTTTCACAACAGCAAATATCACATTGGATATCAAAAGATCTGTCCATTCTGTTCATTTACAAAGGACATTTGAACATCCTTTGTTTTTTAGAGAATAATCACAAGATTATTCCTAAATAAGTACAATTCCATGACATATCAACATTTTGTTTTCAGAGGATATATTTAGAATCAAGTTTATTTTTAATAGCTCTCTACTAGGCAGAAATTATAAATTCCACAAACACTTCATATATACTTCAAATCACATATACAGGATTGCATTAAGATTAATTTGAATATTAGGTGGGTGACGCTTGCCTGCTCTGCGCCAAGCTCAACCATGAGTCATGACCCGACACCCTTTTATTTGACTGAACTGACAAAAGCATTTGTGGAAACTGTGCTCTCCTGTATGCTTGAGCTCGGTGCCATCAGCACTGCTTTAATAAAGAGCTCAGACGCTATCAGCACAGGGCCTGCCATAGCTCAGCGGAAGATTGACGGGGATGGGGAACAAAGACACCATCTCTCATAACGTAAACACAGGCTGACATTAATCACGAGAAGTGTCTGTCCCTGAAACGGCAGAGAGATAAGGTCGAGCAGGAACTGGGTAAGGCCTTCTACTGCAGTGACTCACAATGTTTCATTAATCTGTAAAGGGACAGTTCACCCAAAAATGAAAATCTGGTCATCCTTTACTCACACTCATAATGTTCCAAACCTGTGTGACTTTACTTTTGTCCGTGGAACACAAAAAGTACATTTTTGAAGAACGTTTTGGAAATGTTTTTTTTTTTGGTTACACTTTATTTCGATAGTCCACTTTAGATATTCTACTAACTATAAGTAACTTTGGAACTACGTGTCAACTACATGTAAACTAATTCTCATTCATTTGCAACTACATGTCTACTGACTCTCAGTAGGGTAGGTTTATGGTTAGTAGAATAAGTTGACATATACTTGCAAAGTTTCTCATAGTCAATATGTTGTATGTTGTGGACCCATCAAAATAAAATGTTAGAAGATATTAAGCAGACAGTCTACTAATACTCTAATGACTGCTAGTTGACATGTAGTTGCAAAGTTACTTACTGTTAGTAGAATGTCTAAAATGGACTATCGAAATAAAGTGTTACCTTTTTTTTTTTTTTTAATAATGCCCAGGATCATCAAATACTGAGAGAATTGTCTTATTTTGGGGGATTTATCACTTTAAATGAATTCGTGTTCAATACAAGTTAAGTCTCAATTGCACTTTTGTATATTGTTGATTACCATAAAAATGTTCCTCCTTTTCTTTAAAGGTGTCATAGAATGCATTGATACAATATTTTAAATTGTTCTCTGATATAGAAGGTATGTGGCTTAGGTAAGGGCAAACAAATCTCCGGAAACTGTTTTACATGTCCATTTACAACCCTAGGATTTGTCCCTAGAATGAAATGGTCTGTTATAACCTTATTTGGAAGGGTCATGAATAATAATGTTGAGCTCTGCTCTGATTGGCTGTTTCACAGTGTGGCTCATTTAAGTAGCTCACACAGCAGGAAGGAAACACAGTGAGGAAACTATATATTTCAATACTTTCTCTCGCCGTTATATTGTTGGGTAATTATACTGTATATAAAATGCTGGCATCAGGGAGCCGCTATTAATATGTGGGAGATTGAAACTGCTTTCAAATGCACGAGCACTTTTTACTTTCACTTTCGAGATTTGCGATCACACGTGCTCTGTGTAAACTACAGCGGCGGTACTTACCACACATTTTACAAGATCAGATGCTTGTCAGTGGTGCTCAGGATCTGTAAATCATTCGCCATCATCCTCAGTCATCTCTCCTTACTCTGTTTATGTGGTAAGTGAAATCTTTACTGTGTTCTAACAGGCAACCACTAGCCAGCTGCTAACCATGTCCCTTTAGTGGCTCACATTACTTTATTAGAACACATTATTTGCTTTCTGTGCCTTTCTGAATACAGACACCAACCCATCCCTGCACTTCACGTCCCCTGAACAGCCTGGAATATAACATTTATTTCCATGATCTGCCATTTTCGCTGTTGTCCTTGCTTGTTTCTTCACAATACCTGCAAAACTTCTGATGATTTGGCTGTGCAGGTCCGGCTGGCCTAGAACATGGGCGGGTAAATGCAAATGTTGGGGGCGTACATATTAGTGATCCCAACTGTAACTTTACAGTCGGTGTTATGTTCTGATTCACCTATTATTTAGCAGTCTTTTGCATGCATGAGATTTACATTAGAAGGAGGGAACAATGGTGTTTGAGACTCACGGTATGTCATTTCCATGTACAGAACTGTTATTATTCAACTATGCCATGGTAAATACAGTTTTTCATTCTATGGCACCTTTAAAAGTGCAAAACTCTTGGTTAGAGTGAGGTGCTTACAATGGAAGTAAATGGTACATCTTTAAATATTGATGTTAAAGGAACAGTTCACTTAAAATTTAAATCAGCTGGAAATGTAATCACCCTCAGGCCATCAAAGATGTAGATGATTTTGTTTCTTCATTGGAACAGATTTGGACAAATGTAACATTACATTACATGAGTTGCTCTGCAGTGAATGGGTGCGGTCAGAATGAAAATCCAAACAGCTGATAAAAAAAAAAAAAAACATTACAATAATCCATAAGTAATCCAAATGTCTTGTGAAGCAAAAAGCTGTGTGTCTGTAATAAATCCATTAAGGCACTTTTAAGGTTAAACCATCGCCTTCAGCCAAAGTACAGTGTCCATAAACCATAACGTTTCAGCAGTGAAAAACTCTTTCAGACTGTTTTCACTTATAAACGGTGTTTGATCTGTGCATATTTCTGTCCTGATTTAGATGAAACTCTATTTTCAATGAAGAGAGCAATATTATGGATAAAGGACTCGTTTTTTCACCAGAAGCAAAGGTTTGAAATTAAACAAGCAGCTTTTCACTTCACAGTATGTTAACTGATAGAGTGGAGTCATGTGGATTGCTGGTGGATTATTGTGATGTTTTTATCAGTTGTCTGAACTCTCATTCTGACGGCACCCGTTCACTGCAGAGGATCCATTAGTGATCTAGTGATGTAATGCTAAATTTTCCAAATCTGTTCTGATAAAGAAACAGATTTGGTGCTACATATCTGTGTAGCAACACAAGCAATATTTTGTATATTGCACTTGTACAGTCTCTACCATGTGATCAGGTCATCCACAGAGTCACCATTACTTATTCTCTCTGTGCACTCAGAGTCTTGCTTGATGTGATTGACAGGAGCAGTGATAATGGATTTTAGCCATGTCAGTGTGCTTTAGTACGTTATTACGGATCTATAATTGATCAATGAGTTCCGTGCAATTTTGATTATTACCCAATACTTCACTTTGTTATTTTGCATGCTTTTTTAGCAGCATGTGAGCATGAACATATGGTCATATCAGACAAGCTCACACACTCTGCATAACTAAGCCAATTACAGTGATAACCAAGCTAATAAGGCATGGGTTGCTCTATTTCAAAAGCATGGGAAACACACCTGCAGCAACCACAAGAAAGACCAAAGTGAGTGAGAGGTGTTCAGTATCTGAAATACAGAAAGATTTTCTGCCGATTATAGTTGTCTTTGAAACATTTACATTGACCTTCTATCTCTGCAAATGCTAAAAAGCATTAATGCAATTAGGTACAGTAATCCATGTTCATGCATGGTGGCACTAAGTGCCTTGTCAGAGCCGCTTCGAATGTCATTCACTCGAAGATGAGCACTTAAAGTCTTTTCTTCATTGTCAGTGTGCATATCTTCAATCTAAAGCCTCTTTGCTGTGTTTCTGGCTCTCCTGATTAGAAACTTCTTGGCAACCTCCCATTATGTTTCCCAGATGTTTCTTGAACCGCAAATCTGCTTTGTCTAAATAGCCTAAATAGTGATTTCGGTGAACAAAGCTGAAATGCTAAACAGTGTGTGTGAATGTGTGTATGTGCTCTCTTTTATAGTTACTGTTTGTGTTCTTGTGTTTTGCTTTGCTTTGTTTTCTTGTCTTTGTTAAAACTGTGCCCTCCGCCCCCAAATCCTAAAAGTGAATAACACAGAAAATTATGCAGCTCAGGGGCGAAGCAAACAAACACAGGTGTTTCTTAACAGTCTTGACAAGGAAGGTGAAACTGTGTTGATACGCACATCTGGTGAGCAAGGCTACAAGAAAACTGTTGTTAAAAACTAATGCTTCATTAACCATGATGCTTTTTATTTATTTCCCTCATTTTACACAGTCAATTATACCATCACTATAAACATTGGCTTCAGTGCTTGCCAGAAATTCACTGTTAAAATAAAGTGACAGTTTCAGAATCAGCTGAAATATATTTATTATTAGTATTTATTAAAACTACTTAGTCAAATTATTAGTGTAAAAATGTATATAATATATGCATATAATATAAATATCCCATTCAAAGTATATGGTAAGGCATTAATGCATATGGTAATGAAATTTCCTTTTTTACGGTAGCATTTATTAGCAAACTAATAGCATGTATTAGCAAATTATTTTCATCTTTTTGATATACACTTTGCAGTTAAAAAAACAAACAAAAAAAAAACAAAAAACACTGAACAATCTTCTCCTAAAAAAAAAAAGATTCTCTCAGATCCATTCAGCCAAAAGACGCTATTGAGAGCAATTTTCTCCCAGTGTGTCTTTTACTCATTGGTAAGAGGTTCTCCTCTACTGCTGCACTTAAACTTTCAGTCTCAGCGAGGAGCTCTCAGTCTCATCTGGTGTAGTGCATTGTCAGCTTACCCGCTTCCATTTGGAAACATGTCAATACAGCTAAGAACAGGCCTGGCAAAGCACACAGTCCATTTGGAGCTATTCCTAAGCCATAAACAGTAGGGAAAAAAATGAAAATGAAAAACAGACAAACTCTACACAAACATGAAGCAAGGCAGCAGGCCCTGCCATTTCTGTCAGCCTGGCTGAAGTGATACAACTAAAATTGCAAAACGACAATAAGTGCAATATTTCTGCTTGGCCCACATTGAAAAAAAGAGGCCAGTAAACATAAGACTGTGAAAGTAGTCATTCATTTTGAACTCAAGAGCAGATTGTTAATCTTGTAAGTACTTAAAGAAGGATGTAAGGCCATGAATGTGGCAAATTACATTTACTCAGACACACAAAATCATTCACAAACATGAAGCCTTGGCTCAAGAGCCAGATTGCAGCTTTTAGGCAGTGTTAAGGACAGCGTCCTGGATGTGAGTTTGCCTGGATTAAGGCCTGAAGCTGGACAGACTGTCCTTATGAGAGAAAGCCCATGGGTTACCAGACTGATCCAAGATCAATACTCAAAAGACTGTGTGCAGAAGTGTAGTTTGGGAAATTGGGCTTGCATCCAGCTGTCAGCAACAGCCAGTCATTTCTAGTTTTTTTTTTTTTTTTAATTTATTTATTTTTTTTGCACTGAAAGTGGCAATTTCATACGGACCCAGGAGAATCTGGAGCTCCCGGGAGAAAACACATTTTACATCAGCTTTTGCTGTTTTCATCTTCAGTGATAATATGTAGCAATAAATAAATAAATAAATAAAAATCGATCAATAGAGTAAATCTCACCTTGGGCAAAAAACATATCTGCTGCCATTCAGCATGGAGGTCAGAAGTTTTCTATTGTGTAGTTGCAGTGATTAATCACAGCCACATATACCATATCCGTTCATGCATGTGAGCTTGTGCCAGAGAAAAGGAGAAAAGCAGGGGGGTGTACAGAGTTTTTAATATATTCTGAGCCCTAAGATACTTAGGGAATCCGTATGGTCCTCTCCCAATAGTTGGACCCTGCATTACTGTTGATTGATTTACAATATCTAGTGGCAAATCAAGCAAACAATCAAATAACATAAAATTAAATCTCTCTGCATTGCTATTTAGGGTGTAAATGCAGACCTGCTTTCACAGCATTTCAATATCTGATAATTAAAAAGATAAAAAGTTATCTAAATGGCTCAAAAATAAATTTAACAATTGCTCAGGGGCCAACAAGAGACCCAAATGGAATCTGCAGGCATTTTTTCTGCCTTTTCTGTACTGATTTTTTAGAGTAAATTCTGTATTATAAATTGAAACTGTTTTTATTGAAAGTAATAAAGGTTTCTTGAAAACCAAATCATCATATTAAAAAATTCAGCTTTCCCATCAAATAAATAAATTACAAAATATATTACAGAAAACTGTTGTTTTAATTGTAATAATATCTCAAAATATTATTGCTTGTACTGCAGTTTTGATCAAATAAATGATCAAACATAAGAACATAAGATACCTCATTGAAAGTATTAAACATTTATTGAGCTCCAAATCACCATATTAGAAAATGCAGCTTTCCCAGAAAAAAAAATAATAAAAAAATAAATATATATAAATATATATATATATATATATTAAAGCACAAAACAGTTATTTTTTAATTGTAATAATATCTCACAATATTATTGCTTTTACTGCAGCTTTGATCTAATACATGTAGCCTTGGCGAACAATTAGAAACTTCTTTCAAAAACATTAAAAAAAACTTTACTGGCCATAAACGTTTGAACAGTAGTGTACATCTCATTCTGAATTGTATGCATTAATTAGGAAGTCATACATCTAAATCAATGCATGTCAATGAAAAACATGTATTTCAGATTTTATTTGTTTTTGTCCTGTAGTTTAAATGGCATGTTTCCTGTGGCATCTGAGTATATGGTTGCTGTCCACTGAGTGGTGCTGAAATGAGCTGGGACCATCATCTATACTGATGGAGCTGTCCAGCATTTTAGTGCTGAACTAAAAGCTGACTGGCCTACAAATTAGCACAAATGAGGAAATGCAATTCTGAGGTAGGACATCTTAAGACCCTCAGGCCACCCAAGATGTAGATGGTTAGTTTCATTGGAACAGATTTTCTCACGAATGGCACATTTGCAGTGAATGGGTGCTATCAGAAGGAGAGGCCAAACAGCTGATAAAATCATAATAATATTCTGTTTTCACTTGTAAACAGTGCATGATATGTGCATATTTCTCTCCTGATTCAGATGAGACAACTTTTTCAGAAACAGTGTTTTGAAGTTATAAACATCTTAATGGATTATATCATTACATTTTTTTTTTTTTTTTTTTTTTTTTTTTTTGTATGAACAGGCCTTTACTGTGATTATGCAATTCAGATCCAACTAAATAAACTGACCTAAGAAGAAACAGCATGGCAACATCTGTTTGAGCTGGCGGTGTGCATAATTTTCCTCAGTATTTTCCCAGTACCAATGCCAGGCCTGCATTTTCTTTCCTCTCCTTGGCATACACCGTGTTAGCTAAACTGGCAGGATAGACACTAAATTAGTCAGGTAGTGTTTGTAGGAATCAGCTTTTTTGTGTTGGCACCTGTTGCTTGTTTGCCAGTAGGAATTCAGGGATGCAGCAAGTGTCTTCAAGCATTCCATGAAGAATTAACTGTGCAGCGATAGATTAATATCAGAACTAAACAATTTGCCTGAGGCAGAATACCTCGCACATGCTGGGATAAGTAATCGGAAATAGATGGAAGAGATTTAGGCACGCCATGAAAGATGCAAGGACTGGTGGTGCAGGCAGAACTATCAACGTCGGCCCCTTTAGAAATAAAGCCCCTCAGAGCTGACAAACAATAGCTGTATTTGTTTAGTGTTCAGTCAGTTCTGTCTGTCACTACTCTGCCAATATATCAAGTGATCTGATTGCTATTCAAGTGGTTTATGTTCTCGAATCCTGCCAATAAAAAGAGCTGAGAACGAGAGAGAGAGAGAGACTGTTCTTCATCTCACTATGCAGCACCGTCTGGGAATCTCAGTGGGAGGTTAATGGTCCATCAGTTTCGATCCACATCCATCTACCATGAGTCAGATCCGGGAGGAAAGCGGAATTCCTTGTCCGAGTCTAGACATAATCTAAACACCCAGTTGCAGACGCAGACCCCCCTCATGCCTCGCTGAAGGAGAGTTTACACTGGGAAGAGCGTTAGTGATCCATAAAACTGCACACATTTAATAAAACATACAGGCTTTGTTGATTAATTGCCAGAGTTATTTGGTCTTAAGGGCTCTATCAAAGTAAGCTTGCTTAAAGCACTAATGCCAGAAGGGAATGCAAGGCCTCTGCTTGTCATTTCCTCCCAGTTATTTTTTGCACACACTAATTAGCTGTGTAAAAAAAAAAAAAAAAAAAGATCTTTCATAGTCTGGAAACTGGTGGCTGTTTAAAGGTGTCAGGTCACACCATCATTACAGAGAAAACAACAAACAGCAGCGACAGAGTAGCGTAGACTGAAGAAAAAAACCCTGAAAAAATAATTAAAAACCCACTTAATCCATCATGCAAATTTGTGCCAAACAGTTTGTCCAACACTTAACAAGCAAAAGGTCAGCAAAAAGTTAAATTTCTCTCTTTTACTTCAACCACGTCATTCCAAATCTCTTTGCAGTTATTTTTTTTTCAATGGAGCACTAAAGGAATATTGGAGAAACTTTAAAAATTGGCTCCAAACGGCCCCAAAAAAATCCATATTTATTTCAAGTCTTCTGAAGCCATCTGACATGTATCTTTAAGGAACAGGTGAAAGTTTAAATTGTTACTCACAGAAATCTACTACATCACTGAAGTACACAAGTAATGGGGTTTGTGAGATTATTTATTTATTTATTTATTTATTTTTTGATGTTTTTGAAAGAAATCACTTGCTCACCAAGGCTGTATTTATTTGTTCAATAAAACAATTAAAACAGTAACATTATGAAATATTATTTGATTTTAAAATTATTTACTTTATGCCAGTGATCCTTTAGAAATCGTTATAATATGCTCATTTGGCACTTAAGAAACATTTTGTATTATTACTAATGTTAAAAAACAGTTTTGTTTTTTTTTTACAGTTTTTTCAGGATTCTTTGGTGAATAGACAGTAAAAAAAAAAAACAGCATTTTTTTTTTTTTTTTTTTGAAAAAGAAGTATTTTCTAACAATGTAAAAGTCTGTCACTTTTGAACAATTCAATGCATCCTTGCTGAATAAAGGTTTTCATTTGTGTAATGTAAACCGGTGCATTAAATGTTCATTAACGTTTTAACTGCAAGGGCAGAAAGCTCAATATCTCTTTTAATTTTCATGTTTCTCACACACTTTCTCTTCAGGTTAAAGCGTAGTGGCTTTAAAAATGAAGAAAAGCTAAGCTGAGGGAGTCACATCTGGGGAATGATTTCTAATCAGAATCAGTCACGCTGTATGCCACGGTTGTTTTTCATTTGTGTTCCCGCCTTGCTTTAAATAAGGAGCGTGCCTTCAGGACCCTGTCATGGCTTACAGCCCCAGTGGAGAGCGGCCTGTTTCTCCTCCCTCTGCCCCTCGGTGAACCTCATATCCTGCCGCTGAACCCCTGCACTCTTCCCTAACAGGCGTGGTGTTTGCTCGCTGTGGCTTTATTTCCACTCTTGCCCACCCAGGCCTCGAGGGAAAATCCCTTTAAGGGCTTAGTGAAGGTGGGATCCCAAATTGCAACAATAGCGTTATCTACCAAGCTGAGCCTGTGCATGACCCGCAAGCACAACGCACATACACACAAAAATAAACATGTAAATAAATCATGGATTCTTCACGCACACAAGCTAAGCTGCTTTTCAGATACTCTTCTGAGGGAACACAATAGCACAGCTACAAAAACTTGCACAGACGCATAAAAACGAGGCACCGAGGTGACATCTGCTGCAGCATTTAAAAGGAAGAGACAAGCATATGCGGTGAAAAGAGAACCACAATCCAACACACTAGCACAAAATGGCTTTTTGTGCCCCGCAAATAAGCATTTTCAACAACTGTGAATGCGCAGAGTGAATGCGAAGCATCGTCACGTAACCACGTGAACGTGAACTTGCAAAGAGAGGCAGCCAGAGGAGAGTTTCATGCCACCACTGGATAAATCTGATTAATCATTTATTGCATCTTGCTGTAGCAGATTACTGTAATTTGAGTTTTGTTTGTCTGTACAAACAAAGCACTGAAAACTGCAAATCACAGGAGTTGGCTGTATGGAAATGAAGGTTGACAAGCTTGTATTATTGAGTTCTGCTTGATAATTCGTATGAAAATAACATTAGCGAGTCACAGAACTCGATATAATTATTTATGCAGAACAAGCAGCTCTTGGAATATCTAAATTACCACCTTTAACACCCACATACCATATATCCAATGGTTCACATGTATTTGGGGACCTTTTAGTTTTAGAATGATACTATCATTGAGATACTACTGTAGTTTTTAATTAGAGTTTAAACTAGCTTTCAATTTTGGATTTTCTGTTTTCGTTTTTTCTCTTTTGCCATTTTGGTTGACTATAGTTGACTATAATAACCTTGCCCTACACCATAGTTAAAAAAAAAAAAAAAAAAAAAAAAAAAAAAATAGTGCTTTAAATCAAGGGGTTTCAAAAGAATTTCAAAACTGGGGGCCATAAAAATAAATAAAAATAATGTTATTTTTGTTCAAATTTTACTTTAGGAATTAATTAAAAATGTTCAAAAATAATTTTAACTTCACCCAACATTAACCAAATGTATAGGAATTAATTTATAGGAGTTCATTTACAAAACTACATGTAGAACTATATATCTGCCTTTATATTTTACACAGGGAGTTCCTTTATAGGGGCTCTTTAAATTTGGCATTAAAAATCCTTTCTTTAGATACTAATGTTAACAAGTCAATTATGATTACTGAGAATGAGTGAAGACTCATTATACAGGGTATAACCCTCAAATCAGCCTTTTTCTAGCTCCTAACGTTTCCTAGAAAAATTATTATAATCAGAATTTCAACTTGATTGCGTGCTACCAAGTTCTAATACTTTTGTTTGGGTCACAGAGCACCAGACCTAAACTTTTCACATAATATTCTTTTCTTATTGATGCAGTTCAGCCAGGTTTATTTATTTGATTTGATTTGATTTGTTTTGGGTTTTATTTCTTGATGAATAAAAAAAAGTAATGTCTACTTCTATGTGGCATAATGCTGGGGGTTTTGATTAATATGGAGAAAAAAAGTAAATTTCAACACAATATAAAGATTAATAATAATAATAATGATAATAATAATAATAAAAATTATTACAAATCTCTAACTCAGTTTGTTCAATTTTGCAAAGGCTTTACACTATAACCACACTGCCCAAGGCTATTTTCGCTATACGTTCATTTATTGTAAACTAAAGGCAGTTCACACACTAAAACTCCATAGCAACTACTACACACTCCACAACCTTGCTGTCCACTCTGAAAAACACATCTTGCATCAGGCCTACAGCCCCTGGACTCCTTTCACTCTCCATTACTTCAAACTTCTGTGTGACAGCCTCCAGACTCCAGTAACAAAGCAATTTAGGCTGAGAGGAAGAATGCGGCTCTGAAGATGTAATTGGTGCGCTGGGCTCTTGGATCTCTAAAGCACATTGCTGGGGATATTAGCTTTGAGTGCCTCCCCTCACAGGCAGGCCTCATGGTGATGAATTTGGAAGTAATGTGTCCATTCACCTGTGAAATGCAACCAGCCGGTTTACACTGGACCTGCAGATATGACATATTGAGCAGGGATATACAAACAGTCTGACTCTGGAGAAACAAACACACTGTCAGAGTGTTTGCAGTCAGGCGCATTAGATAAATGCAGTATGGACAAAATTGCCTACTGAGAGTGTAACAGGGAAGAGATATTTTAATGCATAGATATAAAGTAATGAGTAATTTATGCTACTCTAGCATCACTAATGTGTACATACACTGCATCCAGAAAGTATTCACAGCGCTTCACTTTTTCCAGATTTTGTTATGTTACAGCCTTATTCCAAAATGGATTAAAATCATTATTTTCCTCACAAATCTACAAACAATACACCACAATGACAACGTGAATGTAGTTTGTTTGAAATCTTTGCAAATATATTAAAAATTAAAAAATCACATGCACATAAGTATTCGCAGCCTTTGCCATGACACTCAAAACTGAGTTCATGTGCATCCTGTTTCCACTGATCATCCCTGAGATGTATCTACTACTTAAATGGAGTCTACCTGTGGTAAATTCAGTTGATTGGACATGATTTAGAAAGGCACACACCTGTCTATATAAGGTCCCACAGTTAACAGTGCATGTCAGAGCACAAACCAAGCCATGAGGTCCAAGGAGTTGTCTGTAGAACTCCGAGACAGGATTGTATCAGGCAAAGATCAGGTACAGAAAAATGTCTGCAGCACTGAAGGTTCACAGAAGCATGTGCACACTTAATGGAAGAAGTTTGGCACAACCAGGACACTTCCTAGAGCTGGCCTCCTGGCCAAACTGAGCAATTGATGGAGAAGGGCCTTGTCTGGTGACCAAGAACCTGATGGTCACCCTAGTTCAGCTCCATGATTATATATGCAGATGGGAGAAACCTACAGAAGGACAAACATCACAGCAACACTCCACCGATCTGGGCTTTATGGCAGTGTTGCCAAACTCAATTCTCTCCTCAGTGAAGACACATGAGGACACACTTGGAATTTGCAAAAAATAAAACACCTAGAGGACCCTCAGACCAAACAAGAGGTGAAGAGGCAAGGAAAAGCATGGCAGATAATTACCAAAATGATGATCAAAGCTTGTCGCAACATACCCATGAAAACTTGAGGCTGTCATTGGTGCCAAAGGAGCTTGAACAAAGGAGCTTTTTTGTTGTGTGTGCGTGCGTGTGAGATAAATTTGCGGAGACTTCAAAAACTTCACGTTGTCATTATGGGGTATTGTTTGTAGAATTTTTAGGAAAATAATTTTGGAATAAGGCTGCAAAATGTGGAAAAAGTGAAGTGTTGTGAATACTTTCTGGATGCACTGTAAGTGTTAGTGTATAAAATTAAAAAAAACATATATATTGTTCAATCCATTTTGAACCACATGTAAAAATAAGAGGACCAACATATTTATGAAATGGTATGCAGGGTTTTTACAGTTTACTAAAATTAAAACCATTTTTGTTACTTGAAAATTAACTCAAACAAAATTACATTTAAAAAATATATTTCAGCTATTCGCGACGGCAACATTCCTTGTTTTTATTTTGTTTAACTTATCTAAAACTGAAATTAAAAACTATGTAGACATATAGACAAACTATTAAAAGTGGCAAAACAACACAATTACTAAAACTTTAAAATTCAAATGAAAACTGTAAATACAAAAATAAAAACATTAAAAATATTTGTCTGAATGTTTCTGATTACATTTAATCAGACTGCGGTGATGTTGATAGTTTAGATATTTCTTATGTATATATTCAGTCACAAGTCTACAAGAGCTGCAGATGTCTGTTGGATGTTCTAGTCTGATTGCCGTTAATTGCTCACTCCACATTTACACAAATCTCTCTGGCTCTTGAATCCCTCATTACAGGTGCATGAGGCCTGTCCCGCAAACACACTGTCATTCTACAGAAACGTCCACTTTTCTGTCCCTAGACTTTACAGAAATATTACAATTGAAATACACATTAGGGTTACAATTTGTTTTAAATATTTTAAAATGAAACAATTTGTTATTTGAACTATTACACCTTCCTGAGCCATCAATTTATTTATTTTTTATTAGTTCTATAGAATTCCAAGTACCACAAAACTGTTTGTCCCCACAGCCATGTACAGCAGGAAAGTGCTTTATTTTGAGGTCAAAAACAGGATTTTCTACTATTTAAAATGCAAAAGTCTGTTCATAACTATCAAATATATTATGTAAATGGCATAAAGAAACAAAATGTCAAATAAATATTATAAAATATAATATTTTATTTTGGAATAAAAAATCACACTGATGACATCCTCCTTCCTATTTCCTGAAGATCTATGAAAAAAGGCCCATGTTTAGTCCACTGTTTCTTTTCAGTTAACAGAAATTTTCTAATTTATATCATGATTTTATATGAAGCTTTTAGTTGACGTCACTGGTATGATCTATTTATTGTTAGGATACCTTGCAGCAGACATTTTTTTAAAATGCATTTTTCATGAAAATTGTCACTGGTGTTACCTTCCTTATTGATAACAACAGTGAAGATCAGTATATCAGGTCTTATGTATGTCACTGGTTATTCATTGTGTCACTGGTGTTACTGTGCATTAAATAAATAAAACATAATATTCTTATTTCGTGCTTTTTCTTTATTTTTCTGTAACTCTGACTACATGTGCTAAAAAAAAAAGAAGAGAAATAATATTTCATAAAAATTGTAATATTGCTAAAGAAGGTAACACCAGTGACAAAAAAAAAGATACATGTGGTCTTGAAATAACTGAACAAAAAAGCTAAAAAATAAATGAATAAATAATAATAATAATAATTAAGCTGTCATTTATATGTATTCATACAGTTCATATAGCGGTATATGCAGTGCATTGAGACGCCGCACATAGGGGGTGCCATTTTGCCAAAATAATTATTTGAAAATCTTTGATAAAATGTTATAAATAATCAAAAGCTTAGTTGTTAAAAATAATGCAATTTATTATAAACTTATTAAGACGCAGAACCATCATATCTCTTTACGACCACGACAAACAGGAGATTTTACAGAGTTAAACAAGCGCGGAAGAGGTACAGGTGGCTTCAGTAGAACAACAGTGAACTGCGGTTTGATCAGATGTTGTTATATGTCAGTAAATCAAACTTTCCTATTCTGTCAGACGTTTTACTGTTCTCATTTTATATAAAAATGTTCAAAAAAATGAATAACTTTTCATGAATAATATATATAAACTTTTCTGTGGGAGTTAGTTTTAGGGGCTACTACAATACAGGGGGGCGCCAACACTGATCTTGCATACCCCTCGGCAAATGTGCAGTTGTGCCCCTGCTCCCAAGGCACAGTTCAACATTATTTATCAAGTGTTTCATTTTTGGGTACAAATATGATTGGCAAATTGCCACAGAATTCTGTGGAAACTTGCTCTGGGTCGCGGAGCGGAATTAATGAATCATATTTGTTCATACATAAATAAAACTGGATGCAAATAAGCGGGTCTGGGATCCTTGTAAACCAGCAAGAGATTTGCCCCATCAATATTTAAATAGCTCATACACATCAGTCAGTCTGAGAAGCTGTGATAGAGTTTGACGGAGAAGACTCCTCGATCAGTAGACTTGTTACACCTGACTGACTGCTACGTCTGTCTGAAACCCCATCAACTGACAAATAAGGACTAGCATATATCATCTTATAAATGAGTATGCATCTATTATCTCTTGAGCCACTAAACACACACACCACTATCTCCGTTCATGATCTCACAGAGCTGTAATCAAATACACTCTGCAATACCTGAGAGGCATAATTTATTTCCCATCATACAGATGATATTATTAGATAAGACAATTTGAAAAGTAACATTTGACAGGGCTTTAAAACTTTAAGATAAATGTTTTAGATGGCATCAAGTATTCCATTTTATCCTAAAATTCAATACAATTGCCATTGGCTAGTACTTTTTATTAGTTTATTCGACAGACTATATAGTCAAATATGCTGTGCAGCCAGTGATATGAATAGGAATAATTAGATAAATGTGGTGTAGACACAAAAAGCTCTAACTCAATGATTGGCAAGCTAGACAGCTAGAAATTTAGTCGCATATGAGAGTGATTTACTCACAGAGGTTTACATATGCTGTATATATTTTTTTATGTAAACTAATTGATTGTGTATGATTAATACGAATGGATATATCCTACAAAAAGTTCAAGCTTGAAACTCTTTTATTGATTAAAAATGTAACTATTTACATGATTTGAGGTAAACATTTCAATTATTCATTTTAGATGTGATTTTAAAGAATAATGGGGCGGTATAAGATCCTTAGCAAGATCTCACCTCATTCTCACCAGTTAATCCACGATCTCTTAAAGAGCTTTTATGCTATGCCAAACTGAGTGAGTGTTTTGAAAGAAAAAAAAAGTGCAAACGTTCAGGTGTTACCCTCAGGAGTGTGCGGAGCAGAACTACAGCCCTGTAATTGAATTTTTCCCTCCTGTAATGAAATGCCAACAGTTTGCGTTTTATTACAACATTAGGTCTTTTCCCACATGCCTCTAAAACAAACAGTGATAACAAACAGAGGCATGCAACGCTATTAGCAACAGGTAAACACAACCTGCAGGTGTAGTCACTACAGGGATTACTGATCACATGTGTGTATGCATTTTCATAAGAATTTGTGCCATTATGTGAACACAGCTGCACTGCCAGAGTTCTTCTAAAGATGAAAAATATGGATAGTAAATGCATATTTTGAAGCAGGCTTTGAATTTTGAATTGTTTATGAGCTCTTGAGAGGTCCCATGTTGGAATAAAGAAAGGTTTCCACTTTTAAATCAATCAAATAAAATTACTGCTCTACACCAATGGGTATGTAACAGGAGCCGGATCTCATTTCAAGTCAAGTCAAGTCAAGTGGAGTTTACTGTCATTTCAACCATGCAAGTACATAGTGAAACGAAACAATGTTTCTCCAGGACCAAGATGCTACATAGACAAACACAGAACTACAAGGGACTACATAAAAATATAAATCGTACAATAAAGCGTACAAATGCAAACATGTGCAGACAGCACAAGACAGTACAATGACTACTGGGACAGACAATGCAACGCCGACCAGTACACAGTTCTGTTTAAGTGAATCTAGTAACAATAGTGCAAAGAGTACAATATAAGTAGCTGAAGTAGTGTAAACATTAGAGTAGCAGCCAATACACAGCATAATAAGTATTGTAGCAGCATAAATGTGCAAATAACTTGCAAAAAAATTGTAAAGAGGATGGAGGATGCTCAGTTGTGTGTGTATATATGCATGTGTGTATGTGTGTGTTCCTTCAAGCCAGTTTCTGAGTGTTGAGAAGTCTGATGGCATGGGGGAAGAAACTGTTGAACAGTCTGGTCGTGAGGGCCCGAATGCTTCGGTGTAAATGTCCGTGATGGAGGGAAGAGTGACCACAATTTAGGCAATAAATTATATTAAAAGTAATTTATGTGCATGACATAATAAATTAGCGAAGATCATAATGTTGTTCTGTGCAGTAGGCCACCTATACTTGATTCTGATTGGTCAGTTGCGGCGTTCGGCAGCGAGATTCTTGATAAACTGTAGCAAGAATAAAGTACAGGTAATGTTTAGGTAAAATCATAAAATAGATCAAATTACATTTCAAATTAATATTTAATGTTATATATCTGGTCAGTAATTCAATATGTTTTTATAGGGAGCCCCTATGGGAGATCAAGGACCACTCCTACAAAAATAAATAAATAAATAAATAAATAATGCATTTATGAAAAAATGCATGTATGCATGCTTTTGTGCACATTTGAAAGTTTACGTATGACCAGGCAAGTTCATGACTAAATTGAAAGACAATGGATATTTCCAAGCCTGAGGGTAAAAGCTACTAAAATGGGAATGCAACTGTGACAGAAATGAGACCCAGAGTGAGCAATAACTGGCAGATCAATATGACCAGGGGAAGAGGAAAAGAGAGAAGAAGAAATGTCTTTAGAGCCTCTCCTCTTTAACTGCATCTGTGAGAGCCATCAGATCAAAGTACACAGGACTTGTCCCTCAATTGCTCATTTAGTGCCTATCTCGACTTTACTGTAAAACACACATGAAAAGATGTCACTGAGAAGAGAGGCTATAACCTTCTGCTTTGAAGTTGTTATAATATGAAAATGAACAAATATGGGCAAAAGAAAATATTGACCAAAAGATTGCAAGCTGCCTTGCTGTCTACTTCCTACAGTACATAGACTTCTGCCTTCCAAGATGCTGTTCAATCAGAGTACATTTTGTGCATTTCAAGGCACTGTAAACATGCACTAGAATAGATGGATGTGTTTGACCATTGCACTCTCTAGACCCCCCTTGCAGGGTTTTTTTTTTTTTTTTCGGCTGTCCTTCATCTAGCATTTTTAAAAGCAGAAACTTGTTCTGTGTGAACAGCCTAGCATACTATTAAGTAACCGATTTGGAACACATAAGCAGCAAGTCCAGTATCACTCCATTCTTCCTTGCATATGATTATGTGAGTTCCATCCTATTCATTATACTTGCAGACAGACATTCAACCTGTTTCAAAGCCTAATAGATTTTACCGCATCATAACCATGCCTGACACAAAGTCAATAATTATGCTTCTTTCAAAGATGCAACCCCTTATTTTGGCCTCATTCTGAGGCAGCACTGCATGTATCATTCATGTTAGAAGGCAATGTCTGAATGAATTGCAACAAGTTATGTGAATAAATGACTAAGTTGACAGAAGAAAGATATGTTGACATAAAAGTAGAAATATTGTTTTAAAAATGCATTGTTATATGACATCTATATGACTCACAGAAGTCACTTTCAAACCAAGCCACTTTCTTTTGGTCAACACAGCAAATTGACATGACCAATTGAACCCAGTGTGAAATCTGTTTGGGGAAATCTTTCACTCTAGAGCAAAATTCCCAACCACATAGATTACTATTGAAATGACTTGATTTTGTAACTCTCCTCTCCTCTCCTCTCCTCTCCTCTCCTCTCCTCTCCTCTCCTATCCTATCCTATCCTATCCTCTCCTATCCTCTCCTCTCCTCTCCTCTCCTCTCCTCTCCTCTCCTCTCCTCTCCTATCCTATCCTATCCTATCCTATCCTATCCTATCCTCTCCTATCCTCTCCTGCATTAATAATGGAGTGGGTGTGAAGCTCTTTCTGCCGGAACATTCTCCGTCATTAATCCCAATATGTAGTGTGCTGGAGATCTGACAGGATTCATTTTGGCTGCGGACACGCTCGTGCTCCACTCCACTATACAGCACACATGTGCACACACATTCATAATACACACGCACACTAGTGTTCCCAACGGAATACTAGCTTACTTCTTACTGAATACGATGCACTGTATAAAGCATACTTAAAAAAAAAAAAAAAAAAAAGTAAGTGAAACAGTCAGCAATATTCCATGATAAACATTTCAAACAGTAGTATGGAACATTATTTATCATATGGCTTCAACAAGAATCTAATTAATACATTGAAAACTATATTTTACAATTTACACAATTTTTATTTTCATAATTGAGTCCCCATAATTAATTTTGATGTTTAACTGTTTCTCTCTATGATGCTTTTTTGATACAATCTGTATTGTATAAAGTGCTATAGAAATAAACTTGAATATTGTGGCATACAGTGTAGGCATGTTAAATGGGATGCTAAATATTCACTATCCAGATTGTCTGTTTACTCATGGATGGTTTCCATATATGAGTGATTCTGTATTAAGTAATGTAGAAAAAACTTTATGCAAAAATAATCAGCTGGAGGACTAAAAAACAAACATTATCACAGCTAATAGGCTGTGCGAACATACCATCATGTTGAAGCTACTTTAGGCAGTAGCCCCATATGCCACTTCAGTCCATTTCCCGTGTCTTCTTCACATTCATATGTGCACAACTCAGCATGTGGATTAGAGTTTGCATATATCTCAGATGCTAATGTCAGGGTCAGGGGTAAAATATTAAATCATTCATTACGGGTTCCACTGGGTTCTAACTCACGCAGCACATATAGGAAGTGACCTGCTTGACATAATGAAAGAGAAATAGGTGCTGTCTAATCAGATGGAAATTGGGAGAATATTAATTATAATTTATAATTAATTAAGATTCAAAGGTTGTGAGTTCATGTGTTTAAATAAGAGTTCAGGGTAAACGAGATAGACCTATTATCATCATTTTAAATTGAATGCATGCTATTTCCCATGTTTAAATAACACTGGAGCGAAACATTTACATTTACTTGAAAATGAGCAATCTTTGAAACAGTAGAGAGCAGTTAAAGAGATAGACGACCCAAAAATAAAAATAAAAACTGTCATTATTTACTCAAGCCGTTTCAGTGCAGTCTTTCCCAAACGATGAAAGCTATCCATACAACTGGTGACCAAACATTCCAAGTCTACTGATGGGTTCTGGATCCAAAAATGTGCAAATGCCTCGTCCACTGAGTTAAAATCCTCACCAGTAGCTCATAACCCGGCTGCAAATATGTTTTCTATCCCAGTGCACTCTGAGATGCATGACTTCCTCAGTGGATTGTTAATAGATGTGCTCAGACAGCAAGACAGTGTGTTAAGTGAAAATATATACAGCAAGTAAAGGCTAATAGAGTGTACAGCACCCCATCAAGATTTAGGGGAACAAGCATACCTGCATTAGAAAGTGTTTTCAGGGAAATTGAATTTAAAAAATATGTATGAGGCAACTAAACCAAGATGAGGTCCAACTCAAGTATTCAAGTACACTTTGCATTCCAAAACAGTATAACTAAAATAAATAAATAAATATTTTAAAAAAGGAAGGGAAAATTAGCATTTTGATATAGGGGAAAATAAAAAAGACTAAATAAGAATATTTCATTTTAGATTCTATTAGAAAAGGTTTGATTGAAAAAAAAGCATCTACAGATGCACAGCTGAGCTCTATTTACACATTCTAATACAGCTCAGCTTGAGAAATAACAGGGCTGCTGAAAAAAAAAAATACACAGAGAAATGAGAACCACTTTCAAATGTGCTTGGAGAGCAAATGTTGGATATCTGAAGCGGAACATGTGGTCTGGCCTCTGCCTTGACAGGCCATTATGGTAATCTGTGTTACTTAGAAAGACACCAAGAAGCTAAATATGTGCTATCCACTTTATCAGCATGAATAGCGCAAATTAAAAAGCAAACCCAGGCGCTGTCTGTTAGAATGGAAATTCTAAGCCATTTATTTTTATTAGAAGCCTTATAGGAACTTATTGTGTACACATATACCCACACATACACACGCACACACAGAGCCACTTCTCACCAATTAGTTACAAGGCATAGCACACGTGTTCATTTTCTGAGCTGTTAACTACACAACACAATGATGCCATGATTCCCCGAGCATGACGCCAGTAAGAGAACTGAGACTGCTGCTCTCTTGTTCCCTATTCAGTGGAGTCTACAGCTGAACTCAATGGAGCTTCACTCAGGAGTCACACATTTAGCGGTGAACTCTTGTTATATATGTTTCTTTGTTTACCAATAACAACAACAAGGCCTTAGATGCAATTCAGTGACATAAATCAGCATGTTTTTATAATAAGGATTATGTCCAGCTGTTATTAGCAGACTGATAGTCTCAGCCACAAACAGCACCCTTTAAAAACCTTTGAAGGCATAGTGCATACGAAAAGGGTCAAAGCTTTTAAAAATCTTATTGGTTGGTTTCTATGCATAACCAATTTTGGTGAGCACAGGCCTTTATCGGTCCACAAGTAACCAAGTGTATTTACAATTTTATCAGGCTACAATGAGTGCTCTTGAAAAACTAGTTATTGGCCAAAGTTTGCACAATTAATGGCATTGAACTTTTTAAAGGAACACTCCACTTTTTTTGGAAATAGGCTCATTTTTTTTGGAAATAGGCAGTGATATTACGCAGCGCCTGAAAGTAGTCCCCAGCCACCGGGGACTACTTTCAGGCGCTGCGTAATATCACTACGCCTGCTGCGGCCATGTTACGACAGCAAAGTTCCTTGATTATTACGCCGGAATGAGAGTAGTTCCTAATCATATCAGCCTAGAAAATCGCAACTTTTCATTTTCCGCCGATCTTAGTACACGATATAACTACAGAAGAGTCACGTTTTAAATAGGACAAATATCGAAACTCTTTGATCGTTTTTGAACGCGATGCTACTGGTCTAATTGGATTCAATGATCTATGCTAAGCTATGCTAAAAGTGCTCTCGCCAGACCCGGAGATCGGCTGAATGGATTCAAAAACGGTAAAACTCAACTTATTAACTCTGGGGGAGTTGGAGAATGAGCCTATTTCCAAAAAAAGTGGAGTGTTCCTTTAAAGAAATGTAAGGGTTTTGTCATTTTGTCATTAGTAGCTTGTAAATTAAATATCAATAAGCACATTTGTATATTCTGATTTATTTGGAGACTTACTGTATCCGTGAAATAGTATGGCTCTTTTGTAGGAAGGGAATTTTTCATGACATTCTTATATATTTCTTATATATATATTTGTTTGTGATTACTGGATTTAATCATTTGGACCTGAACATAATTGGAAACAGATATACTCACTATAGACATTTCCATTACTTTTCCATGTTGTTTCTGATTACTACATATAAAGTTTGTAATATTTAATTTTATATATAAATCATTTAATATAGCATACACAAAGTGCCTGCAAAAAAATTTCAAGCTAATTAAGTATTATTGACTTGCGCAAAACCTTGAGTTTAGTTTATTGGTCAAGAAGTAATCTTATCGATTAAAACTCAAACATCCCATCAAATTCCTCCTGTCAATGTTCAACCCCGTTTTACCCTGTTCTCTGTCTCTACATATTTCGGCAAGTCTTCAAATTTTGCACTTCCATAACTGAATCTGAATTCCTCTTCTCATGTAATGGGTCAGCCATGGTCCCACACTGGCTAAACACCCTCTGGTTCAGCCTGCTACTGTAGCCATGCCCCAAACTCTCACTATATTGGTTGGCTTGGTGTGAGTGAATCACTCCAAATGTTTTGATGGTGCCTGCGAGAACCTGTAGTTGTAGATCCTGCCATTGTAGATTAACAATACAGCATGTTAAGCATATGTATTTTGACATTTAAAAAAATCTTACAAATCTTTAACAATTCAGTAACAACTGCTTTTCACAATTAATAAATTCACATCTGTAAATGTCAGGATTGTGTTGTGTTGTGTTGTGTTTTGCATCCCATGTGCTCCGTGACCCAGTTTCTGTCTCCCATTGATTGTTGATTTGATTTCAGGTGTGTCTCCTTTCGTCCCTCATTATCCTGTCTTTAAATAGCCCAGTATTTGCCGGTTCTTGAATGTCTTCCTTGTGCTCTATGTTTCCCCATTGGATTATTAAAGTCTCTCGTTTTTGTGACTTCCACGTCTCCTCATTCCTGGCTTCCTTGACTCCTGAGAATCGTGACAATAAGTTTTAGAACCTGCCCCTAAACTTGAGATTGGTCACATCACATGACTGTCTAAGTGGGCAGTTCTTGTTCAGAATGTCTGTAGTAAAGTACGGGAGAGTGATGAGCGAAGGGCAAAAAAAATCCCCTCAGTGAATGTTTGTGAGCAGATAACTGTCTGCCAGACTTCCCAGCATTACCAGTTAGCTTTACCAGTTCTGTGCGGGTCATAAGGGCATGTGTAAGGGTAATTCTCACACTTTTAAGTCTCCCTTGCTCTCTTGGTGTAAAACCAAACAGTATATACAGTGTGTGTTTTCTAATCTGCCTGTCCCCTCAGGCTAGCCGTGCTCTGCAGTAGCATCATGGAAGAGGCCTCGTAATGATGCAGTGTCACCACATAACAGATAACTCTCAACAATACCCATTCATTTCCATCACCACATGCCTCTCTGTGTACGAGAGAGAGCCCGACACAAACAATGGACCAAAACACTGAGCCGACAGACACATTCATCTGCCTGAGCACATACACACAAACGGCCTGCATTATTCCTGGCCACTGTATGGGCCCATCGTGGGATTTTAAAGCACTGAGAGAGAGAAGTGGATAAAGTAAGAGAGAGTAGCAGGACGATAAAGAATAACAATGGGGAAAAAAAAAAAAAACACATCAATCAACTTTGTGCATGGTGTCTCAGTAGACTGCTGGAACAGTAACTAATGTCCATTCTGAAAGTCTGGGTTAAAGCCTGCTGGGTCTTTTGCTAATGAAGAGCCACAGTGTGAGAGAGAATCGTAACATCCATAAGGTATAGAGTGCCCTTGAACATACTTCTGGTAGTGTTTGTGACTCTGTGCCAAAAGGCAAAAGAGCACATCAAGGGCACATAACAGCCACAAAGGGGGCACTAGTGAACACTAAAACCTTCTAAAAGTTTTAGAGGATCATTGTCATCTTTAAAACAAACACCGCTGAATTCCAGACCGGTATGAAAGTAGTGGGGTATTATATGTGATCTTGTGAATTACATTTGACTCTTAAATTACGTATGTTGTTTTGAACATTTCCTTTGTCTTGCTAGGGAGAAAAACTTCATAGCTAGAATTTTATGTAGACACTTCTTTTTTAAATTTTTAATTTATTTATTTTATATAGGGCTGGATGATATGGCCAAAATTTCTAACATATTATATTTCTTAATTTTGGTCTATACAATATAATTGCAATGACTATATGAGCAATATTAAAAAATTGAGGTTATAGTACATTGAAGAATGATCATTTGACTTTTATGTAAACCAAGTGATCTGTAAGCACACACACACACACACACACACACACACACACACACACAAAAAAAAAACTGTTTCCATCACAGTTTTCCCAAATATTCCTTTTTTGAACTGCCTGAAAAACCACATATGAGCGTAAAAAAAAAAAACTTTTTTTGCAGTATGGGAGTTTTTGCGAAAATTGACGTGACATTATATTAGGTGGCCTTATACTATGTACTTACATTTAAATTAATAATTTGATACGATGCACTTATAAGTACAATGTAAAAACATGTATGTACACAATAATCTTAAAAATACCTATATGTAATTACATCTGTAATTCATTTCTGCAATTGAATTTATAATTACACTGTTGACCCATCCCTTACATCTTAACCCACCCTTAAACCTACCCATACCACCAAACCTGTCCATAACCTTATCCGTATCCCATCTCAATAGCAGCAAAAGTGTTTTGCAATACAGTATGACCACATTAAGTACATTGTACTTATATTTTGATGTAAGCACATAGTAGTTAAGGCCACCTAATATAAAGTGTGTCCGGCATATTTTTAATTCGTAAATTCAGTTTACGCACTTTGAGGGGTAATGGAAACATAGCTAGTGACAAATCCTATAATGCATATTGAAATTTTGGAAATTTATTTAAAAATCATACACTGTTTTTGAAAAAAAAAAAAAAAAATCAAATTGCGATATATATTTATTTTGAATCATCGTCCAGCCCTTACAATTTGACAGGAAAATGCAAACAACAAAAATAGTCTGCCCACAAGTGATCATGACTATTGATATGATTGATGTTTATTTCGATCTTTGTTTAGAAATGTTTAAATTTAAGCTTTGGCTCTGGGAAAGGGCAAAGTAGAAAAATCTGTAGCCTACATAAAAATCAATTTAAAGCAAAAATAAATTAATCAAAATGCCAAATCAGCATTAAAATACACAGAAACAGAAACTGTTATTTTAAATTCTAATAACGTTTCACCGTATTTTTATATCATATTTTGACCGCAGACTTTTAAAAACATTAAAACATCTTAAGGCCGGGGTACTTCACACGTTCCTTTCCGTCTCGCGCACAGCCGCGTCCGCACAGCTTTCAAAGCATACTCATTCCCGCAGCGCGGATTGCCGAGTTCGACACATGCGCAGTTTGGACTCATACGTCTCTGCTGCCTTTTTCTTGCGCATGCCCTGTTGCATTCGCACCATCTGCGCGGTATTGCCTCCACGTGGTTAGGCTAGAAAGGATACATATGGCGCTACTGGGCATGCGCACATCAATACGTCATAATTTTTGTCACACTGTACAACAATTATTACTCTTTTTCAATGCTATAAGGGGTAGGGGTAGGGGTAGATGTTAATAAAACACAATCTAATAGGTAGACAATTTATTTCATTGTTCGTTTCCGGTCGGAGCTGTATACATTCTAGCCACAACCCCTGCACGTGGACAGGTTGTGCGGCTGTCCGTAAGCCCTCCTGATGACGAAAATCACATAAAGGCCCGGGTATACTTCACTTTCCGAGTTCTGTTCCGTCTCGCGCACAGCCGCGTCCGCGAAGCTTTCAAAGTATACTCAACCGCGGATGAGCGCGGACGGACGAGCTCGACACATTTTTCATTTTAAATAGTGTGTAATGTTGCTGTTGGTGCATGAACAGTATCTTCAAAGTTGCTGCGCTGAAAGTTCAACGTAAGCGGAGATATCGTCTTTTAAAAATCAGGAAATTTAATGCCTACAAAAACGACTCATATGGGACTACAACGAGATACTTCCCGGGTTGCATACGAAATAAACCCATCAACCCCTCCCTCCGGAACATGCAAAAAAGGGGGCAAGGCCATGTTCTGCGGATTTGTCGAAGAGGAAGAGTTATAGTGGAGAGTTGAAACGGTGTTATTTTCACCCAGCTGTCAGGTCTTCAGTGTTCGGGCTTCCTACGGACGCTGTAGTTCATCAACAACGGTTAAAATTTATGTTTGATTATGTTCCTGACAATTACAATCCTAATTTAGCTCTCTGTGCTGCGCATTTTACGGACGACAGCTTCCAGAATCTACACGAGTTCAATGCCGGATTCACACAGAAACTATTACTAAAACATGGAGCAGTTCCAACTTTAAAACCAGAGGCAGCAGTTGTTGGGCCACAACCTGTAAGTAAGATTTCATAATTTTAAATGTATTTGCATGTATAATTTCAGACGTAATGTTTTAGTTTTATCAAGGACGTAAACAAATGCCAACGCTGGCTTTAGTAGCCAGTTAGTTAAATGCTATTTCGTGTGCCTATGACAAACGCGTACAAACATTTTGGACCCGAATTTGTAATTATGTTCTAATTTTGTAAATGTATTTTCCATGTATACTTTATGACGTAATTTTTCGATTTGATCAAGAAACACAAGCCAACGCGGTTTGGTTAGTAGCCAGTTAGTTCGATGCTGTTTTGTGTGTATAAGACAAACGTGTACGAACCTCAAATAACTATATGTAATAGCAATCTTCCATTCAGAAACATTTGTAAGAGCCGCGCTTGCAGAAGTTCTGCTTGACTCTCTTCATTACCGCTTTCTGGGTCTGATTCTGGCTCAAACTCATACAGCAATATTGACACCATTATTTACATATGACCGGAGCACATGCAGATGTCGCTCGTGAAGGTAATGGGCGTGACGTTTCCGCACAACGTGCAGTACGCAGTTTAGCCAATCACAACACACCGATCACAACTAACCAATCTGAGCCCATTATCTGTTTCTGAGGGAGTGGTTTCATAGAATCAGGAAGTCAACCGGTCGTTCAAATGACAGAGGAGAAAGCTGCTTACAATAAAGGTGAAATATATGAAAAATAAGGCGTTTTTTTAACAAACGAAATACAAAGACATGTTATATTGCACCCCATAAACCCAATCAAGCAAAGAAAAAAAGCAGTAAACCACCCCTTTAACATTCACGTCGCGCATGCGCTGTTGTACGCGCACCGTACATGAACGGCCGAAGTATACTTTGGCCTTTAGTGACCCCAAGCTACTGAACTGTAGTGTAAAAGTGCTGAAAGTTGGGATAACCTATTATACCACATTAAAACGTCTAATGCTGTAAAATATATTAACAACATATAAGGATTTCAGGAAATCAAAAACAATAATGATGGAGGGAAAGACAGAGGCAACAAGATAGGAAGTGAGAACTAGATGGTGAAATATAGCAAGAAAATGAGAGTAACAGTAGCAGTACGCGAAATGAGTTGAATAAAATGATTTCCCCACGTGCAGTCAACCAAGGGCCATATCCAGGACATTCCCAGGCACAGCCTCACAGGATCCAATCAGCCGACACGCTCTCCTCCTTAAAGTCACTTCGTCCAGCTGTCATCCAACTGCTTATGACCGTGCTGCTTAGCACCATATTAGCACTAGCACAGTAAATCTATCCCTGTCACAGAGTCCCAGGTCACTGTTTAGTGGATAATAGTTGGGGGGGGGGGGGGGGGGGGGGGGTTGATTTTGGCCTGAGGGAAAGTAGAGGAGGGCTGCAGCGCTGCTCATATGGTCTCATTTTCACTTCCAGATATCTCTCCAGGGAACAACACTAATAAAAGAATAAAAGTGTGTCAAACCGAGCATCACAGAGGGGGCAATAAGGCACTAGAATTTGAGTTATTGTTTACGTGTTAGCATGTGTGAGAATGTCAACCAGACTGAAAGATGAATAAGATGATGACAGGGTTTTAAATGTTTGAAATGACAAATTATTATGAATTACATTCTGTGAATGTATTATCTGAATATATTTACTTTGTATTATTTTAATTATTGATTGTAATAATTATCTTAGTCTCAAAGGCATTTTTTTTGTATTTGGAAAACATCACTGTTCACAAAATTACACTATATATTTGTTTTTTCACACAGTATAAATGGATCTTTACACATGAAAATATGTATCTGCTTTTATATTTCAGGAGGAGTTCCCTCGCAAGGGCATCTTTATATTTGGGGGTCAAACTAAAGTTTGAAAACTCATGAATTAAAGAGAAAGAATGGTAAAAGGTCAAAAATGTCCTTTGCAATTATATTTAAACACACAGTAATTGTGCTGTGACAAATGTATAAATCAGCATGCATAAAAAATGTATAAATATGACATTTCTACACCTGGAACCTCTAATAACTATGTGCCAAATCACACATCCCCTGAGACCAGCACAGCTGTCATCAGCTGAGCAACAACCCACTGACTCCGAATCACGCAACCATCCTCTTAAACAATCAAATATAATTACATACAGAACACATACACACGCACAGATAAACCACCGTTTATCCATTTTTATGGAGTTCAGCATGACGGGCTTGATGGATGATGACTAAAAATAACACAAAAGCAGGCACCTCCCAAGTGTTCAAGCTTGGAGATAATTACTTTCTTGTCGGCCATCTAATCAGTGTCACAAAAACAGGCAGAAGAGAATTAGGAAACAATTAGGTTACAGTGGAGAAAAAGGGTCCTTTTTAGACTCTGTAGATTACAAGTCTTCATTAGAAGGCAGGATGGTTCTCATGCTTGGAATGAGTTACTGATAAGGTCACAGGCCTCAAAATGAAACAATTCTAGTCCAGCTAACATTAGACATAAATGAGGAATCACAGTTTAATCAACAGTTTTAAAGGGGTATTTCACCCAAAAATAAAAAAGAATCCGGCATTTTCTTATAATATTACAACCATATTTAAAAAAGTGTACATTTTTTCAAGTTATGCAAGTAACTTGTAATTTTATGCTTTAACCTGATGCCAATAGAGAGGCCACAGTTCACCTTCACTGCAATTTTCAATGCCCAAAATACTGATACAAAAAGAATGACTGATTCTTTGTCCAAATAAAAAAATATTATTATTATTTTTTTTTTAGCAAGTCCACTTGATGCCAAAAAGACTTCACCTTTAAGTGTCCATAGTGTCTCTTTGTTTTGATGGACATCTACAAGTCAGATATCATGGGTGTCTGCTTCAGCTTTCTTTTGCCCCCTGATCTATTCAGACCAGACTGACCCATATTTTTTTTTCTTATCACATGACCCACTCCTGCCCTCTGCAGATAAAGTCCATTACAAATCATACAGTTGAGGCTAATCCATAATACTAGTGTAATAACGAATAACTTTCCTCAGGAGAGACTGATAGATTCTCGTCGCACTGCCAAAGCAAGGAAGCCCCCCCCCCACCCCCACCCCACCCCTCTCCTCATAGTCCAGCCTGACCTGGAAATTATCATTCCATTCTTATCAGTCTAATGAATATTTTAGTGCATTATTAAAGAGCCGTATTGAATTAATTGTTGGGGGTCTCGGCTAAACTCTCGCCATCTTCAATTCACTGTCCTCAGCAAAAGCTTTTTATGCAAATGCTAATTGGAGAAACTTTGCTAGTCAGCACAATCTAAAAACATTCCCACCACACACACAAACACTACATTTCCTTGCTATTCTTTTCCAATCTGTTCAGTAGCTTATTCTGAATTCACATAGACTGCAGTTGATTGCTTGTGAATTATTTAAAAGAGCAATGAGTATGTGTAGATAGAATAGAGAGATGAATAGAGAGAGAAGGGCATTTGTTAGAGGTGAAATCATATTGAAATACTAGTCACGTTCATACAAGACTGGACCTATCAGATGTAAGCATGTACATTTTCAGAAAACTCAACTATATTTGAGTATGTTCTACAGTTACAGTTACTGGGCAATGACATATGAGAGTCTATGAAAGCGAAATATCTAGTTTAAAATACATGCAAATTATTCATGTTGCAAAATGAAAAATTTATGTTGGTTTCATAGTTTTGAAAAAACTTATACAATTTCCAAAATATAAAAAAAGGCTTTAAAAATGTGGTGTAATCAAGGAAAAATGATGATGATGATGATGATGATGATGATTGTGATGATACATACATACATACATACATTATGTGTGTGTGTGTGTGTGTGTGTGTGTGTGTGGGTGGGTGGGTAGGTGTGCACCTGGTATTTCTCGCGTTATGGGAACCAAATGTAATTTTTAGGTCCCCGTGAGGAAACAAGCTTAGAAATCATACAGAATGAAGTTTTTGAAAATCAAAACATGCAGGAAGTTTCCTGTGAGGGGTAGGTTTAGGTGAAGGGTTGGTGTAGGCCGATAGAAAATACAGTTTTTCAAATATTATTATTTTTTTATTTTATTTATTTTTATTTATTGTTTTTTTTTTGCATATCATTCTAAGAATTAAAAATTAAACATCTTGCTAACTACTTACAGTTTTATTTTCATGTATTTAAATCTTTTAATGATTTTTTTCCTCAGTATATTGTTTCATCATCTTTCCCCTCATTCCCACAAAAAAAAAAAAAAGGTAAAAATTATTTAATAGAGATTAAAAGCATGCTCATTACAGAATGGGTGCAGTCAAGTATTTATTTGTCTTTCTTTTTTTATGTATATTTGAATCAATTACTTTTATTTTTATTTTCAAAAAAGTATTGGGTGGCTTGCACTTTATTCAACACTGGTGCAGAAAGAGCAATAATGGTGTGTTCAGTGAGTCAGAAAATGTCCGCAAACATTTACATTCCTTCGCAGTATAGTGAGATACACAACAAGAAGACACAAATTTCAGGGTTGTGAAAGAAAAGGAAAAGTGGGAAGGAAAGAAAATGAGCTTGAGATGGTGTATGTGTGCAGAGAATCAGAAAAAAAGGGCAGGTTGTTTATCAGCCTGATGTTGTGAAAAATGACACAATGTGCTGTAAATTTAGCCATCATAAACCCAGGCAGGAAATGGCCCAGGTGATAAAGACGCAGCCTCCACACGGGCCACAGACGACATACTCCTCCGAGACCCGACCCTCGACCGCACTGCATCAGAAACACACCTTCAGCTATGGCAATTAGCAACAGGCTGGCAGGAGCGGGTTCAGCTCATAAAAAATCTATTGATGTGAGTATGGCTATGCCTAAGCCTTTTTCATTAGTCTCCACTAAACAATTCATTTTGACAGACTTACGAGTCGGGTCTTAATTCACTCCTTCACTGCCGTCTGATTAACAGAGCACTCAGTGGAAATTACTACTCCCCCAACCCCCTCGGCAGCTGATTTAAAGCCTGTAGACAACTGTTTTTAAACAGTGTCACATCATTAATTTTTTACACTCTTACATTGATTTGTTTAGTGAGCAACACAAAGTTCATTGTGTTTTAAAAGGGGATAAAAATCTCGGTGTCTCAGCATCAAAGGAGCTCATGAATAAACACAGCTTTCGGGCAATGATACCATGAATCCATTTGCATACCTAGTCTCAGGAAATGTTGCCATTTGCAAAGTGAAGATTAAACCAACAAAACAAAGCACAAATTGCGAATGTGATATTGCTTTTTATATAATAGAAGTTTATGTTGTTAAGTAACTACTAGCACTGTTCATGATTAATGGTCGAATTATCTGTAACAAATATTTTGAAAGGGCATATCTCTATTTATATAAGATAAATCATTATAATTAATCTAGAATGGAGGAACTCAAACTGGTAAACTAAAAGAGGCCAAAAATGAAACTGAGAGTTGAAACTAAATAATCCATTATATTATATTATATTATATTATATTATATTATATTATATTATATTATATTATATTATATTATATTATATTATATTATATTATATTATATTATATTATATTATATTATATTATATTATATTATATTATATTATATTATATTATATTATTTTTTAAACAAATTCACTTGTATTTTTACTATATATATACAAAACATGAAACAAGCCAAATGAGTTTTCAAGTTGAACTAAGAAATAATTAATGTCACTAAAGAGTAATAGACTTAGAAGTCATGTTAAAGTCCTTGCATTTTGCTTCTTTACATTTTGATAAAATGTCAGCCAAGGCATTTTATGCACTGCTTTTACAGGAGAGTGAAAAATGGCCTGTATGGGCTGTTGGAAATGGACAGGCAGAATTAAAAGAAAGAGGGAACATACATGCTGTACTGAGCAATGGACACACTGATCAATAATAAATTAAACGATCACAGAAAAAGAACAAAATGTTGCAACCGTCTGGAACAGGGTTGTGATATTAATCCGAAGAAAGGTCTCTCCCGTACATCAAGCTCATAACAACAGCAGGCTGAAGTAATTGCCTTGTCTGCAGAAGCTGAATAACATGTGCCGTGACAAATACTTTGAGTCAGCCAATATCCCCACATCCATTTCCATCCTTTTTACTAGGGTGAAAAAACAAATATCTCCCTGTTTTTTGGAGTTCAAATACAAGAAAAAAATAATAATTCTCTATAAAAGCAAGCTTCCACTGACCTGTTTTATGTCTGTCCCATTAAGCACCATTCTGGGTAAAAATCTAAAATCATTTGGGAACATTTGGGCCCTACTGGATTTTAGGGCATCAGAAAGTGGTTCTCTTTTCTTAGAAGAATTCATGGCAAGGGAAAACTATTATTTCCTGAGAGTTAGCATGGGATTTGAATTTTAAAAATGTAATGGCAATTTCTTGCTCTAGACTTACTGAAACACCACTGGCTATGTGCATATTAGGCGTAGCCTTGAAATACAGAATGTGATACAAGAAATTTGACTATATTTAGCTCAAAATATCTTCTAGTTGTATACAAGGAAATCATCATACGTTTACATTTATTCATTTGGCAGATGCTTTTATTCAAAACTACTTCAAATTGAGGAATACAACAAACGATTTACCATAAGATGGAAAAAGAAAAAAAAAACACACACACAAGAAGTGCCAATTATACAAGTGAGTTATGTGACATAAAGTAATTTCATGATTACTGCATGGTGCTAGCAACACCATGGTTATGGGTTTAATTCCCATGAAACGCAAGAACTGATAAATTGTAAATGTAAACATTGAATGCAATGGAAGTCGCTTTGGATAAAAGCATCTGCCAAATACATAAATGTAAATGTAAGATGAAAAACACTCAAGATGATGTCCCAAATAAGGTGATAAGACAACAAGCTGTGTGAGTACTAAAGGACTGCATTTGTTTTAAAAGCAGGAAAGGCAAAGAAAGTATGTTTGCACTCTATGAATAACGTATATACAGGCTTTCACACACTTTTAAGGGTTTCTATGTCGGCCTTCAACAACAACCCATCGTATATTTTCTACACTGTCTCTCTGGACAGAGATGAGGGTGCCAGATTACAGCTGGGTCATGGTTAAAGACAAAGGTACATTTGCAGGAGGTCGATGAACGACGCTTGTGTTTGCCCAGGAGCGACATGGCAAGATGCTGTTAATATTCTCCCGCCTGCAGGAAGGCTGGCGCAGTAGACAGGATGTGTAATGGATTCCAAGCAGACTGCTCTTAAATAAAGCATTAGGGCCGATTTGGGAGCAAGCTTTTTTTTTTGCCATTTCACCCACTCTTGCCGCTCTGCATTTTTGTTCTCGGAGCAACTGGCTAAAGGAAACGTGGGTCTGAAAACAACAAGTCGCTTGGTCCATTATGGAGCGCCAGTGCATTTTGTGCTCCATGGTGACTGCACAAATATAATAAATGACTCAGGCACTTTGTGGGATGTGCAAGAGTTGTAGTGAGAATACACTAGATTGAAGATGAATCTGCGGAGGTATTGACACGGACAGAGTCTCCGCTGTAAATAACATCCCGCCGAACCATATCCATAATCCAGTCATGCTAGTGTAAACAAATACGTACATATCCTCAAATTCACAGGGCATTTTGTCTGTTGTTTATTTTGCTTCCCTCATGCGCATGACAGATGGTAATAAAACAATGACACAAAGACAAAGAGCTGAGATGCTTTTCCTCTGGATCCTGTAGATAAGTGGCTCTGATTTTACATCAAGTGATGGCCGATATTGTTTATAGTACAAAATAAATAAATAATTTAATAACAAAATAATAACATGGATATTACTTTATATTACATTATATAATATATTATACATGAACTGGATAGACCCAATAATATGCAAAGGTATATATTCAATTATTTTATTGGGTTCAGTAAGATTGGGGTCAGTAAGACCTATAAATGCTGTTCTTTTGAACTTTCTATTCATTCTATTCATTGTCTCTGCCCTGGCTTCGGAGGATTCCACAGCTGGACTTGGCTGCCCATTGCGTCCCTGCACCTGTCTTCCATCCACGCTGTGCACAAGCTCTGTTCCGTCTAGTGACTTTGTTTGCTCTCTCTCAATAAACTGTTGTATATACGCAACTGAATCCTTTCTCTTGATTCCATAACAGAAGGATCTGACCATCAATGGATTCAGCGAAAGCTTTAACCATTCAAGGATGCCTCGAAAACAACAACGCACAAATGGATCGTCAGGATGAGCAAATGCTTGCGACTGGACGAGCCGTGCAAGCGTTAGTGGCGCAGGTGTCCGAGCTCACCACTCAACTTCAACAACTGAGGATGCCCACTGTGCCACCCCCACCGCCTGTTCCGCCGATTCCTCTTAACAGCGCGACTCAACGCATACAACGGTGAGCCCAACCTGTGTCAAGCTTTTCTCGTAAAATGTTTTTCTCCCTGCAACCACAGACTTTCGCCGCAGATGAGTCCAAGGTGGCATTAGTCCTCACCCTGCTAACTGGGAAGGCGGCTTTATGGGGAACGGCGGTGTGGGAGAATCGTCATTCCTGCTGTTCCTCGTTCCACACACTTTCTGAGGAGATGAAGAGGGTCTTCGAGCGCGCGGTAATCGGACGCGAAGCGGTGCACAGGCTGGCTGATCTCTGTCAGGGTGAAAAATCTGTCTCGGACATCGAGTTCCGAACCCTGGCAGCCGAGTGCAAGTGGAACAAGGAGGCACAGTGGGACATGTTCCTGCATGGGTTGGCTGACCGGATCCAGAGGGAGATATTCACCATGGAGTTGTCCACCAGCTTGGATGGACTGATTGATTTAGCTCTCCGTGTAGATTCACGGTTACAGCAACATGGCCTGATTATTCCCCTGTCAAGTCTGGACGCACGGTCAGCCACTTGTCTGACAGCGAACCCATGCAGGTTGGTAGAGCTTGGCTTTCCAGGGAGGAGAGAGAGCGTCGACGAGCTAGAGGATTGTGTTTGTACTGTGGTGCGTCGGGGCACTTCCTGGCAGAATGCCCAGGAAAAAGGCAAGCCTGGCAGTAGATTTAAGGTTACTGTCGGGTGGAGTATCGTTGAACCAATCCTCAACTACCACGCTCCTGCCGGTAAGACTGCAATGGGTGGCCGGAAGACATGACTGTTCAGCCCTGCTGGATTTGGGGGCAGAAGGTAACCTCATGGACATAACTCTGGCTCACCAGCTCCACATTCCCACAGCCAAGGTCTCTGTCAGTGCACTTAACAGACAATCACTTCCCGACATCACTCACTCCACTATACCATTTATACTTGTCACGTCATGAAATCATACAGAGACAATTGAGTTTTTATTGACTGATTCACCTACGGCCCCGGTTGTGCTGGGCCATCCCTGGCTCATTCGACACAACCCTAGAGTGAATTGGGGCCAGAGTTCCATCTCTGCGTGGAGCGAGAACTGTTATGCTTCTTGCCTTGTGTCTGCTTGTTCCCCTGTGTCTTGTGTTTTGTTGCAGGAGGAGGCGGTGAATCTGTCAAACCTGCCTGAGGAGTATCTCGACCTGAAGGAAGTGTTCAGTAAGTCCAGGGCTGCTTCTCTCCCTCCACATCGTCCCTATGACTGTGCCATAAATCTAGTTCCAGGTACATCTCCGCCCAAGGGCAGGTTATACTCACTTTCGGTTCCTGAAAGGGACGCCATGGAGAAATATATTTCTGATTCTCTAGCAGCCAGGATCATTCGCCCTTCTTCTTCTCCAGCGGGGGCAGGTTTTTTCTTTGTTGAGAAGAAGGATGGCTCTATGCGACCTTGTATTGATTACCGGGGCTTGAACATCACGGTAAAGAATACTTATCCTTTGCCCAAGCTTCCGGCTTCACTACTGTTCGGACACTCCTGCTTTGCTCTGCACTTCGCTCCCTATTTATGTACTTTTCTCAGATTTCTCAGATTTTTCTAAGATTTTAACTTCAGCATATCAGCACAGTGCTCAAACAACACAGTTTTTAGAAAAAGAAGACTCTTCGCCTCCCACTGCCAGCAGTTTACATTCCGGAGACCGGAAGACACAGCTGTCTAGAGAACAAACGGGAAAGAAAATGCCCCTTGTGGAATCTACTTGCTGCATGAACTGCCACAAACTTCTACAAAGGATTGCGGTTCTAGAAACAAAGTTACTTGCTGGACCTTCAAAACAGGTGGAACACACAGCAGATCGTCATCACGGACCCCCTCAGCATACTGCCGGTGAGTCCTGTGAATCTAGTGAATCTCAACAGTTTATACAAAGTGTAGAGGAATAAGATGAAACTGATCGACAGACTAATCAATGTCACAAACAGGGAGCGACACCCAAAGGCACTCGAGACATCAGATTGTCACGAGTATCTCGTATTGCTGCGGTAGCATCCTCTACCCCAGATACGGCTATGACAAGACTTGTAAACACTGGCATTCTACAACCCCCTATACATCTTGAGAACCGATTTGAAGCATTAAAGAATGTGGGTGAGGAATCCCCAAATTTGACAAAACATGGATCGAATCAGCCAGCAGCTAACATCACTACTAACAGGCATTCAAGGTCGAGTAGACAGTGGCATTCAGCTCAGAGCACAGCTGAGCCCAGGACTCTGATAGTGGTTGACTCTATTATCAGAAACATCAGTAGCAGGACTACAACTACATGCTGCTTTCCTCAAGCAACCGTCTCTGATGTGAACAAGGAACTTCGGAACATTCTGATGAAGCACAAGACTGCAAATCGAATCATCATCCATGTGGGGAAGAATGACATTTCGAAAGAGCAGTCAGAACTGCTTAAGAAAGATTTCAGTGAACTCTTTGAAACACTCAGTCGTTCATCAGTGGACCACTCCCAGCAAGGGGAACTAACATGTTTTCACGGCTGCTTGGGCTGAATACATGGCTACAAAGAACCTGCAGTATAAACGGAGTCAAATTCATCAACAACTTCAATATTTTCTGGGGCCACAGACAACTGTTTAAACTGGATGGCTTCCACCCAAACAAACTTGGTGCAAGAGTCCTAAAGGACAATATCTATTTCTCCCTCCGTCATCCTTCAGTGGTGTGTGCCAATCCACTCGGCCTCAATGGCACACACACAACTGGACAGAGCATGAGTGACCACAGGACTTCATGTCAGCCTCAGAATCATCTTGTGGTTGACACATCCCACAAGGACACTGATAACACCACGCAGCCAAAGCAAGCTTTCCTCATGGAAACTATCCCGGCTGAGCCCTGCCCAAACAGCTCATCACAGACAGACTGTGACGTACTACAACAGCTCCAAGACTCAGCACCCAAGGACAACTATCTGGAAAACAGCCAGGGAAGCCAGGACAACATATCACAGCCACCGGAAACACCAGAGCCAGAGCCCATCTCACCAGACACACTATCCCTCTCTCCAGAATCTCCACTTCTAAGCTTCTCACAGAAAATGCAGGAACTGGTGTATGCTGGGACCAAACTCTCCCGCTCTTTCGTTGCAAGCCCCCAGATATCAACCAAAAAACGCCGGGCCCCACAACCACCAAAGACTGCAGGCCCAGCTCTCCCTCCTCCTCCTGTAAGAGCTCTTCGACCGCTGCCACAACACCAGGGCCCAAACCCTCCTCCATCGGCTGTAGGTGAACCAAAAACAACTGATAACAGCTCCCAGTGATATGTGTCGGGTCCCCGCTATATTAGCAGCAACATTCACAAATGTTCACAGAACAAGTGGGAACCCAGTGTGCCTGTAGCCTTCTATATTTCTGTTTTATCACATGACCCATCTAATCTGCGGCCTATAATGTGTCAATCTAAGATTGCTGTAGAGACAAATTGTAATTCCATCAAGTTAGTATTTTTAAACATTCGCTCACTAAAAAATAAATAATTTCTGATAAATGATTTAATAACCACAAACAATCTGGATTTTATGTTTCTAAATTAAACATGGCTTGAAGACAACTGCAGTGCAACAGTCCTAAATGAAACAGCCCCTCCTAACTTTAATTTTACAAGTGTCTGCAGGACTGTTAGGACAGGTGGAGGTGTAGCTGCTCTATTTAAAGATGTTTATCAAGCGTCATTTGGTCGGTATTTGTCTTTTGAATACCTAGGTATTGTGCTGAAACGTGCTCCACGCATTCTGTTTATCATTATTTACAGGCCTCCAAAATACTCTCTAGCCTTTGTTGAAGAGTTCACAGAACTGTTATCAATGATTTCCTCAGAGTTTGACTGTTTTACTATTGCAGGGGATTTTAATCTTCACATAGATAATGCAGAAATCAAAACTGCAAAAGAAATTATAACTGCTTTAAACACTTTTGACCTGATCCAGCATGTGCATGGACCCACACACAATCATGGACACACTCTAGATTTACTCATCAGTAGAGGTCTAATCATTTCATCCATTGTTATTAAGGATGTAGCACTATCTGATAACTTCTGTATTTTCTTTGATATATTGATCTCTGTTATCACTGAATCAAGATATGTCTCTGTCAGAAAGAGATGCATTAACGAGAACACTAGTGCGCTATTTATGAAGGCTATATCTTTAACACCAAGCATTTCTGCAGACTCTGTTGATCTTCTCCTGGATTCATTTAACTCAAAAGTTGAGAATGTTATTGATGATATTGCTCCGGCAAGGGTCTGCAAGAAGAATGGCAGACAAAAATCACCATGGAGAAAATCTACGCAGTTCAGAGTATGAAAAGACAATGCAGAAAAGCTGAGCGGATGTGGCGGAAGACAAAACTTGAAATTCACTATAGCATCTTGTGACGGATCGGTGGCCCTCCCCCTCATCATCATCACCACCCCGTCCCTTATTCGCCGCCCTTCACCAGGCTCCCGACTGGAGTGGGTGGATGAGAGGAGGGGCGTGGGACCAACGTGGGCTGGCGGCGTGTGATGAGGCACAGCTGAACTGAATTAAGCCTCATCACCGCCGCCGTTAAATGCCGAGCGCGCCTCTCCTCGGGAGACCGGTCTCTTCCCCCGTGCATGCACACTGGTGTCCTCGTGGGTCCAGGAAGGGTGCGTCGAGGGACATCGCGCCGCCGAGGATGTGAGCCGCGGAACCTCCAGGGTCATCGTGCAAGCCGCACCCGTATAACGGCCGTCGGGCCAGGATGCCGGGCCGTCCATCCCGCCAATGCCCGTAAGAGGCAGAAGAGGAAGAGCCGCCGCTCCAGAGAAGCCGCCGCCCCTCGTGCCCAGGACCACGGGAGCGTGTGCGGCCACCTGACTCCGCCCCTTGCCTGGACCCTTCCCTTCTGGAACACTGCCCTCCTACACGAGCCCCGCAGCACGACGAGGACACCAGATCCCCCCCCCTTCTTTGGACACTTCTTTCCCCTGGACACTTTTATTTTATTATTTTTGTTCAATAAAAACACCCACTGTGTCTGTCGTTGGCTCCTCCCGTCACACTCTATAAAGACAGCCTTCATGCTTTCAGTGTGGAACTAGCCACAGCTAGACAGACCTTCTTCTCAAACCTTATAAACAGTAACTTACACAACTCTCGCACTCTTTTTGATACTGTGGAGAGACTGACAAACCCCCCAAGTAAAATTCCCAGTGAAATGCTCCCCGACAGCAAATGCAATGAGTTTGCTTCCTTCTTTTCTGAGAAGATCAATAATATCAGAAAGGAGATTGGCATATCTAGTTTTGCAGAGGTCACACAGATTCGACCGCAATTTCAAAAAGAAGTGACTATGTCTGTTTTTGAAGCAATTGACAGCAAAATTTTGAAAGAAATAGTACAGCACCTTACATCATCAACATGCTATCTTGACACACTTCCCACATATTTTTTCAAAAGTGTGCTTAACTGTTTAGAAGCAGATCTCTTAGAAGTGGTGAACGCCTCACTTCTGGGACTTTACCAAATTCCCTGAAAACTGCAGTTGTTAAGCCCCTTCTGAAAAAGTGTAATCTTGATAACACAATGTTGAACAACTATAGACCAATATCAAATCTTCCTTTCATAGGTAAGATTATTGAAAAGGTAGTTTTTATTCAGTTAAACAACTACTTAAACTCAAATGGATACGTGGACAATTTTCAATCTGGTTTCTGAGCACATCATAGCACAGAGACCGCGCTTATAAAGATAATAAATGATATTCGCTTCAGTTCTGATTCTGGCAAAATATCAGTGCTGGTACTACTAGATCTTAGTGCTGCGTTTGACATTGTTGATCATAACATACTTCTAGAGAGACTAGAAAACTGGGTCGGGCTTTCTGGGATGGTACTCAAATGGTTCAGGTCATACTTAGAAGGGAGAGGTTATTATATGAGTATAGGAGAGCATAAGTCTAAGTGGACGTCCATGACATGCAGAGTCCCACAAGGCTCAATTCTTGCACCACTCTTGTTTAGCCTGTATATGCTCCCACTAAGTCAAATAATGAGAAAGAACCAAATTGCCTATCACAGCTATGCTGATGATAACCAGATTTACCTAGCCTTATCTCCAAATGACTATAGCCCCATTGACTCCCTCTGCCAATGCATTGATGAAATAAACTGTTGGATGTGCCAGAACTTTCTTCAGTTAAACAAGGAGAAAACTGAAGTCATTGTATTTGGAAACAAAGATGAACTTTTCAAGGTGAATTCATACCTTGACTCTAGGGGTCAATCAACTAAAAACCAAGTCAAAAATCTTGGGGTGTTTCTGGAGACAGACCTTAGTTTTAGTAGTCATGTCAAAACAGTAACTAAATCAGCATACTATCATCTCAAATACATTGCAAGAATTAGATGTTTTGTTTCCAGTCAAGACTTGGAGAAACTTGTGCATGCCTTTATCACCAGCAGGGTGGATTATTTTAATGGTCTCCTCACCGGCCTTGCAAAGAAAACCATTAGACAGCTGCAGCTCATCCAGAACGCTGCTGCCAGGATTCTGACTAGAACCAGAAAATTTGAGCATATCACACCAGTCCTCAGGTCCTTACACTGGCTTCCAGTTACATTTAGAATTGATTTTAAAGTACTTTTACTTGTTTATAAATGGCCTAGGACCTAAATACATTGGAGATATGCTCACTGAATATAAACCTAACAGACCACTCAGATCATTAGGATCAAGTCAGTTAGAAATACCAAGGGTTCACACAAAACAAGGGGAGTCCGCTTTTAGCTATTATGCTGCCCGCAGTTGGAACCAGCTTTCAGAAGAGATCAGATGTGCTAAAACATTAGCCACATTTAAATCCAGACTCAAAACTCATCTGTTTAGCTGTGCATTTGTTGAATGAGCACTGTGCTACGTCCGAACTGATTGCACTATGTATATTCATTTTCTATTCTTAAATGTTTTAAATTCTTTTTAAGTCAATTTTTAAATAACTTTATCACTTCCTTTTATGTAAAGCACTTTGAATTACCACTGTGTATGAAATGTGCTATATAAATAAACTTGCCTTGCCTTGCCTTGCCTTGCCTTACCTTTGCCGTTGATGTCTTCAGCTTTCAAGAGGTTGCAGGGAGCATCCATCTTCACCAAATAAGATTTACGTAACGCCTATAATTTGGTTCGCATAACGGAGGGGGATGAGTGGAAAAGTGCCTTTAATACCCCCAGGGGGCAATTTGAGTATCTGGTCATGCCGTTTGGGTTGTCCAACTGTCCCGCAGTTTTCCAAGCACTCGTTAATGACGTGCTGAGAGACATGGTAGATTAGTTCATATATGTTTATTTGGATGACATACTGATTTTTTCTTAGTCTCTCCAGGAACATGTGCAGCACGTCAGGCAAGTGCTCCAGAGGCTGCTTGAGAATGGGCTTTTTGTCAAGGTGGAGAAGTGCATGTTGAATGCACAGTCGGTTCTTTTTTTAGGGTACATTATCTCGGTCAAGGGAATTCGCATGGACCCTGATAAGGTTAAGGCTGTGGTGGATTGGCCAACCCCTGATTCCAGTAAGGCCCTGCAGAGGTTTCTGTGGTTTGCCAATTTCTACCGACGTTTCATTCGTAATTTCAGCCACCTAGCCACTCCTCTGACGGCCTTGACCTCCCCCAAGACAGCGTTCAGGTGGTCCAGTGCAGCTGAGGCTGCATTTGCCAAATTGAAACGCCACTTCGTTTAGGCACCCATTCTGATCGCCCCTGATCCTACACGTCAGTTTGTGGTGGAGGTCGACGCATCAGAGGTGGGGGTAGGCGCGGTGCTGTCCCAGCAGGCTTCCTCGGATGATAAGATGCATCCCTGCGCTTTTTTCTCCCATCGATTGTCCTCTGCCAAACATAACTACGACATTGGTAACAGAGAGTTGTTGGCAGTTAAGTTAGCATTGGAGGAATGGCGTCACTGGTTAGAGGGGTCGGGGGTACCTTTTGTCGTCTAGACCGATCATAAGAACTTAGAATACATCAGATCCGCTAAACGCCTCAACTCCAGGCAGGCTCGGTGGGAACTTTTTTTCGGTCGTTTTGATTTTTCACTGTCATACCGCCCGGGTCCAAGAACATCAAACCCGATGCGCTGTCTCGTATTTTTGATCTTTCCGAACGCCCGTCGTCTTCCGAGTGCATACTACCTGAGAGACTCATTGCCTCTATGCTCACTTGGGAGATCGAATCGAAGGTTCGCACAGCCTTAGAAGGGGTAACGCCTCCGCCTGGATGCCCACCGAACCGATTATTTGTGCCGGAGAGGTTATGGTCTGACGTTATTGGGTGGGGCCATGGTTCCAATGTGGTTTGCCATCCAGGAATTGGACACACTAGGTTTCTAGTTAAACAACGGTTCTGGTGGCCCGCCATGGCTCGCGACATTCAGGATTTTGTTTTGGTCTGCTCAGTCTGTGCTCGTGGTAAGACTTCAAATCGACCCCCAGAGGGGTTACTTCAACTGCTGTCTGTCCCTTCGAGACCCTGGTCCCACATTGCGTTAGATTTTGTTACAGCCCTCCCGCCCTCCCGCCCTCCCTGGGCAATACGGTCATTTTGACTGTAGTGGACCGGTTCTCGAAGGCGGCTCATTTCATCCCCTTACCCAAATTACCGCCTGCTAAGGAGACAGCAGTTACTGTCGTTGATCACGTCTTTCGCATTCATGGCCTCCCGATGGACGTGGTTTTCCGACAGGGGACCCCAGGCTAACCAGGATCTGGAGAGAGTGTTGAGATTTTTGGTGGCGCAGAATCCCACTTCTTGGTGTCAACAATTCTCGTGGGTTGAGTACGCACATAACTCGTTACCAGTGTCATCCCCGGGCTTCTCGCCATTTGAGTGTAGTATAGGGTACCAGCCACCTATCTTTCCTAGTCTGGAATCCGAAGTCGCGGTTCCCTCTGCCCACGCGTTTGTCCAGAGGTGCCGTCGCACCTGGAGAAGAGCCTGAGAGACTCTCCTCCGGGTGGGAGTGCGCACTAAGGCTCAGGCCGATCGCCACCGGTCGAAGCCTCCCGTATATGTCATTGGTCAAAAAGTGTGGCTTTCTTCTAAGGACATTTCGCTCCGCTCCGTCTGTAATAAACTTGCTCCCAAATTCATTGGCCCATTTTCTGTCACCAAAATCCTTAGTCCGGTGGCAGTCCGCCTCAAACTTCCTCCAGCGTACAGGAGAGTTAATTTGTCCAATTGTATTTATTTTGCTATCTTATTAGGCTACTTATATCAATTGCATTTTATTATTTGCATTAGTGTTATTTTTTTCCCTGCTGTCTGTGACCCTTATCAGAACAGACCTGTGGTGTATTTTTGTGTTGTAGTCCACCAATTGCGAAGACCTACTGGCTTAAACCTTTATGTATCATCATGGAAGCCAACAGTAGAGATGGTGCAGATGTGCTGCCAATCCATAAGCAAATCATCAGGCGTAAAATGCCCCGAGCTAAAGAAATAATCCACAGTGAGACGTAGTAGCTGAGGTCACAGAGACAATGGAGGAAACCTGAAACAACGACACATGAGCATGCTGACTGAAATGTGATGTGGGATGCATCATAAAACCCATATTATACACTCACACACATACATACTTGCTCATTGATAGCTGAATTAATATTCCCCTCTCACAGTGTTTTTATACGCACTCCAATCCAAAGTAAGGTCTCATTGATATGTGAGGGCACATGTGTAGCCCTCTTAGACAGGGTAATTGAATGAACACTGAGGTGGAGGCCTGCTGGAAATCCACATGCAGAGATGCTCCTCAGGGAAGCAACACCAGTAATGTGGTTCTTGTATGTTTGTGTCTGAAAACAAAGGCAGCTGATTTGCTGCATTATTGACCAATTAGTCAATGACTTAAAGGGATAGTCTACCCAAAAAATGAAATCAGTCTAAGGTCATCCAAGTAGATGAGTTAATTACTTCATCAAAACAAATTTGGAAAAAATTAGCATTACATCACTTGCTAACCAATGGATCCTCTGCAGTGAATGGGTGCCATCACAATGAGGGTCCAAACAGCTGATAAAAACATTACAATAACCTGCAAGCAATCCAGATGACTGAAGTCCATCAATTAGCATCTTGTGAAGTGAAAAGCTGTGTTTGTAAAAAAACAAATCCATCTTTAAGACATATTAAACTTCAAACCATTGCTTCTGGGTTGAAATATGAGTCCTCTACACCAGGGGTCTCCAACCTTTTTTACATCGCGGACCGGTTACGATTTGAAAAAAATCTTGCGGACCAGGGTGGGTGGGTGTGTGTGGTTGGGGGGGGGGGGGTGGTATTGTGGATAGGGTCTTTAAAACAGCTCTCTTCATTTATACTGTTATCAGCACATGTTGAAGTAGATTTGTCTCTTGTCTCTGAGATAATATGCGCTGTTAATGATCCGTCAGTTTTTTTTACTTTCACTTCCTGTATGACTGAAGTTAAGACATTTGCACGTTGCTTGTGTGATATCCATTGGCTCGCCTTCTACTGTAAAAACTACATGAACACATGAAAGAGGAATCAATTCGCTATGCCGCACTGTCTGAAACACGTCTCTATGCTTGCGCGCGCTTCGGGTGTGTGCGAGTACAGTGCACAAGTAACGAATTGAGTTCTGTTTCGTTTCTTTTTGTGGTTTTAAGTAGATTGAACATGTAAATTGGCAAATTAATCTGCGAATCACATGCCAAATGGTGGGGTCTGGATCGGTTCCGTATATCATGGATCAACTGCGATGTGTTTAAGCCCTATGACAGAGCAATCTTTTATTTACTAATTTAACCATCGTCAAATTGCAACTCGATATCAATCGCATACAACGAAAATAAAGAGTAATTAGAAAAATCATTTACGCACAATAAATAAAAGAGCGTCATATCTATACACATTTTCCCCAGAACTTTCTCGCGACCCGGTAGGAATTCTTCCACGGCCCGGTAGTGGGTCGTGACCCAGTGGTTGGGGACCGCTGCTCTACACTGTAAAAAATAACCGTGATTTTAACGGTAAAAAAATGTGAAAATGCTACAGTAAAAACCTGTTAAATGGTTAACGTTAAGTTCCCCTGATATATACGGTGAAAAACTGTAATAGACATTTCAGACAATTTTACGGTGAAATGCCGTTTTTGGAAGTGAAAAAGAATGTAAAATTTACAGGGAAAAACCGTAAACTGACGTTCCCAGAATTCCCTGTGTTGCATTTCAAATTGGATGTTTTTTCTTTGAAATAACTATGTTTCTTCTTAGTTTTTTTCTTATCAGTTGTGTACATTGGAGTTGTATGTTTCATCTAATGTTGTTAAATTAATGTTTATTGCATATTTCAGTTTAATGAGTTTCACTATGATGGTGTCAGAGTCAGATGACACTGAGCACCTTCTATATATGTTATTATATATATATATGTAAGCTGCTTGTGATGGGCTTTGGTTCATCATGTGACTTTCTCATCACCACCTGCATTTGGTGATTATCAGTGTATTTCAATGGTACAAAACAGATTTCAGTTCTTCAATAGGTTGGTATATTGACATTATATTGTCACAATCACAAAAGAGGATTCAGTAGCAAAGGTGAAATATAACAATTTATTAGAGGGAGTCCAAGCAATACAGAAAGCAAGAGTCAGATCAAGCATGTGCGGAGAAACAGTCACTCTTGGCAGCGCAGGGATGCAAATGGGTGGCCGTGATTCTCCCGGGAACATTCGGATAATCCACAGAGAACTGGAATGGAATCCAAAGGAGACGAAGAGCAGGAACAGGGAAAACTCGAACACAACCAGGAACATAGCGGGAACACCAAACGATCTGACCACACAAGACAGATAGCACAGGTCTTATATAGCAGAGCTGATGAGCTACAGCTGGCGCTGATCAACCCGTCAGCAGCAATCACAGACACAACCATCTCCACACCCACACACACACAGAGCGAGAATGAGTCAGTGAACCCATAAACCGTGACAAATATCAGTAAATGAAATTATGGTATTTAACTGTAAATTTAACTTAAAACCGTAAAACCTATAATGTTGCTACCGTATTTTTTACTGTAGAATTCCGGCAACCACAGCTGCCGTTTTTTTTACCGTAAATTTTACGGATTTTTTTTTTTTTTTACAGTGTATCCATGCTTTCACCAGTGAAACCATCTTGTCTGAATTAGGGGAGAAACATGGACAGATCAAGCACCGTTTATAAGTAAAATTACTCCAAAACAACCTCATCTACATCTTGGATGGACAGAGGGTGAGTAAATTTCAGCAAATTTTCATTTTTGGCTGAACTATTCCTTTAACAGACAGCATCTTATCATCCAGAACAAATCCAAGTGTTCATGTAAACATTTAAAAATATGTTGATTTAGTCTGGATGCAAAATTTTACGTTCTTAGTCAGTATTTTTGTCTCATATTCTACAATAAATAAATAAATAAATATACTAATATTGTCCTTAAAACAAGATATGTTTGCTTGAGAAGTGTGTAAAATAATGTTTACTGTACTTTTCCCTATTAGATTCTTTTTTTTTTAGTTTTATTCATACATTTTTTTTAAGTTTATTATATTAGAAAGTTTGTTAGATTTATGCTAAAAAATGATATGCAAAAAAAAAAACATTTAAATGAATAATAAAATATATTAATAAAATATTATGATTATTCGTTTAAATATAAAATGAATAAATTATATCAATTGTTAACACCTTTTTTAAATGCTGAATATTTGTGGCAAACAAGTCTTATCTTATGCTATTTAAAAAGAGTAAAAAGTGCATTTATTTATGCTGAAATTATGTTCAAATATTCAAATATGTATATTTTACTGGAAAACAGGACAACATATTAAGAAAGTATATTTTGCAGTGTATGCAAACACTGGAAAGCTTCATGCCTTCCTCTTTATACTGTACAGTTTCATCAGGCGCACGTAGGCGCCTGGCCCGAAGTTAACTTCCGGTCTGTGTTTGTTTATCTGTCTGGTTAGCTACAAAGGCTACAAAGGCAGTTAAAGTTAAAGTAATGAGTAATTAAGTTGTTGAAGGTTGTTTGCTTTGGGATGTGTTTCCCATACACTCTTAAAAGTGCTGGGTTATTTCTGTAAACACATTGTTGGGTTAATTGTGCTGGGTCATAATTCTGGGTTGTTTGAGGTACTGTAAACACATAGTTGGGTTATTAGTGCTGGGTCAAATGACTGCAAGGGGTTCTTTCACCACTGAACACCTGGGTTGGGTTATTTTGACCCAACCGGTTTGTTTATTTTTCCTCCTCATCGAATTTTCTGGGTTCTTCACTCGTCTCATCGTCAGACGGTCAAGCAACTAGCAGCAAGCAGGATTATAAGGTAAATTAATATGATAATATGATTATTTACCTCTATTTTTATAAGCTGTGGTGAGAGCACACTGATTTCACTGTTAATGTGGTATTTGATCTGTCGCTGTGCGGGTTAAAGTTAGCGTTATTCTGTGAATGAAGTAGCCGCCTACATTTTTGTTGACAAAAAAGGCCTCATCAATCTCTTTATCGTTATATAAAAGTTATAAATATAGGCTATAAGTTATGTGTGTGTGTGTGTGTGTGTGTGTGCGTGCGTGCGTGCGTGCGTGTGTGCGTGTGTGTGTGTGAGCGAGCGTGCGCGTGTGCAAAGTTTTATATTTTAACGCCTCATGGAAAAGTTATGTTATGAACTATCCTTAGGTCAGAAATACAGGGGTAAGTTCAGTTAACTTACTGTCTGTGTAACGTTTCTGTGTGGCTTTGTAATGTTTTGTCATAATTAGATCATTTCGTACTAAAATGTATCTTTTAAGGTCTTTTTTTTCCGAGTAAATGTCTGCGACAATAACTTATTTTCGCGCTCTTTTTTTCCTCAGGTAACGTTAGCTGCATTAGCTACCCTTAACGTTAAACCACAATATTGCAGGTATGTAATATTATTCTTAAATGGTATGTAATATTCTTAAATATTTTACTTAAAATGTTGTCTAAAGTTAGACTTAATCTCTCATGGTGTTCTCTCCTCTGTTTTAGTGAATGCTTTTATTGCTTTAATCAGAACACAAGTGTATCCAGGTTAACAGTAAGTTAGAGAGGCTATGCCTGCGTCCCAATGTGCATACTATCCATCCTAAACTCTATGTGATAGTAGTAATTTTCAATACTATTTAGGGCAGATAGGGTGGATAGGATGCACATTGGGACGCAGGGCATGTAATGTGTTCTTTATGTTACTGTTAGAAATAACAATTTGTATTTGAGATTGATGAATAATAGGCAGATCACTAGATTTCCAGGCTTGCATACTGTATGGTTTTGCTAGCTTTTAACCCAGTTTTTCATCCTTATTTTACAGAATTTGTTTTGCCTTCCAAAAAAATTTGAGAAATGGTGGATTTGCAGCAATGGGTCTACCCCAGAAATCTTGAAGGAGTTCCCCAGGCTTCTAGAAAAACTTGGCATGGTAAGAAATAATTTAGATTTTATGGTTTCGTTTACAGAAATTTGAAATGGTTAAATTGTTAGTGGGGTTGTGCAGATAGACGATAGTATAGTGTATTGACGATAGTCAGAGATATCGCTGAGAGCTGATGTCGATAGTCAAAGCGATATTACAGGAGCTGTCCCACATCTTTAAAATTTGAGCACATTGTTTTCTGTGAGTGTACACAGCAGCAGCACCTCTGCCAGAACATCACTAACATCACTAACATCTTTGATTGTGAGATCAGTTTCACAGCTTGCACTGTATTATTCTTATGGTTTAGATGCTGAAAGGGAGAGTGCTTTCAAAGTCCTGCCCGCTCTGCTTCCCCAATCAATACACAAGAACGGAGGAAAGGTCTTCAGACCCACAACCAGAATCCTGGAAGTCATTCATCTGACGTACAACCTGTAAGTTTCTTTTACTTTTTCTACTCTATACACAGTAGGGTACAACGGGGCTAAAGGCCCACCTTAAAGGAACACTCCACTTTTTTTGGAAATAGGCTCATTCTCCAACTCCCCCAGAGTTAATAAGTTGAGTTTTACCGTTTTTGAATCCATTCAGCCGATGGCGATAGCACTTTTAGCATAGCTTAGCATAGATCATTGAATCCGATTAGACCAGTAGCATCGCGTTCAAAAACGATCAAAGAGTTTCGATAGTTTTCCTATTTAAAACTCGACTCTTCTGTAGTTATATCGTGTACTAAGACCGGCAGAAAATGAAAAGTTGCAATTTGCTAGTCCTATTTGGCTAGGAACTATACTCCCAGTCTGGCGTAATAATCAGGGAACTTTGCTGCCGTAACATGGCCGCAGCAGGCGCAGTGATATTACGCAGCGCCTGAAAGTAGTCCCCAGCTAGGTAACTAGTTATAATATAGCTGGGGACTACTTTCGGGCGCTACGTAATATCACTGCGCCTGCTGCGGCCATGTTACGGCAGCAAAGTTCCCTGATTATTACGCCAGACTGGGAGTACACGATATAACTACAGAAGAGTCGAGTTTTAAATAGGAAAACTATCGAAACTCTTTGATCGTTTTTGAACGCGATGCTACTGGTCTAATAGGATTCAATGATCTATGCTAAGCTATGCTAAAAGTGCTATCGCCAGATCCGGAGCTCGGCTGAATGGATTCAAAAACGGTAAAACTCAACTTATTAACTCTGGGGGAGTTGGAGAATGAGCCTATTTCCAAAAAAAGTGGAGTGTTCCTTTAAGAAAAAATGTGGTATTCACTGCGCTGCGCAATTAAAATGTATAATTGCCGAAAAAATATATACGTTGTATTGAACATTAATGGAGCAACAGATTTTGTGTGAATAAATCATTCAAGTTGTTTATTTTGTTTAAAAATCTTATAAATGTATGAGGTGACAAAGGGGGCCTTTTACCCCACACACGGAGCTCACGATATTGATACAAATACTTCAGCTAAAATAATGTTGTTTTTAAAGTTAATACTTGTTAAAAACAATCACTTTAGCAAAGTTTGTTCTGTTTTCTGCTTAATTTAAAAAAGAAAAAGAAAAAGTGTTAATTAAATATAGGCCTACTGTCATTAAAATATGTTAATATAAAAAATATATTTTAAAATACAGAAATAAAGTCATTTTAATAAGTAAAGATTCTGAAAGTATTGAAGGAGATTCAATAATAATTTAAAATATATTTACAGTAGTAGGCTAACAACAAATGATATTTTATTATATGATAAATATCATGTTTTTAAATATGATGGTTTAATTTTAAACATTGTGATTATCTTTAATATGGATACATACATAATATGTATGACACTTATAACAACATAATAGATGATATTTACCATCTGAATCTAACCATGTCATGTGAACAAATGGAAAAGTCAGCCATCTATTAATTATCATGTTAATTACTGCGCCTTTAGCCCCAACAGCAGCGGCGCTTTTTACCCTAAATACCATACCTTTACATATTCTTTCTTTATTTAAAAACTGTTGCTTTAATTATCTTAAACAAAACTGAAAATCATAAAGAAGGCCTTTGTCTCAAAATATATGCATTATTTTTAGCGATTCTCATTTGCTACTTAAATCTACATTTTAAAAAACATAAAATATAAGATCAAGTAAGCACAGAATCAACTTTGCACTGCTGCGCACGATCGCGTCAAAGATCAGACAAATAAACACGTGCATGTTGAAAAGCGAATGTTTTGCAAAGTACTACGCCACGTTTTTGTGCCATCTAGTGGTTTAGATGAAAATAATATCAAAGGTGCGTTTTATCCCGGGGCGCCTTTAGCCCCGTTGTACCCTATTGTGCAAAAGTTTTAGGCCACTAGTATTTTCAACAGTTAAAAGTGGTTTTAAGTCAGTTATTTCTATCTTTTGCTGTAGTGTGTCAGTAGGAAATATCAGTTTACATTTCCAAACATTCATTTTGTCATTAATTGTAATAATCCAGTGAATGTCTGACAACAGCCAGTGCTCCACACAGATTGGATCTGATCATCATCGAGTCTGTCTGGAATGACATGAAGAAACTGAGACAAACTAAATCCAGAAGAACTGTGGCAACATCTCCAAGACGCTTCAAGAACCTACCTGCAAACCTACAGTACTGTTAAAAGTGTTAGACACTTGTGAAAAAATGCTGTAAAATGAGGATGCTGTCAAAAATAATGTCATAAATAGATTTTCTTTATCAATTATCTTCTATTAACTAAATTAAATCAACATTTGGTGTGATCATCCTTTAAATTTAAAGCAGCTTTTGCCCTCGGTGCACTTGAGCAGAGTTTCTCATGAGCTTTGCAGGAGGTTTCTTGAAGCATTTTGGAGACGTTGCCACAGTTGTTCTGGATTTAGTCTGTCTCAGTTTATTCTGTTTCTTCATGTCATTCCAATCCAGACAGACTGGATGATGACCAGATCAGATCAAACAAAAATCTCACTGGATTATTACAATTAATTGCAAAATGAATGTTTGGAAATGTAAACTGATATTTCCTACAGACACATTACAGCAAAAGATAGAAATAACTGACTTAAAACCACTTTTTTATTTAGCTGGCTAAAATACTAGTGGCCTAAAACTTTTGCACAGTACTATATAATATACTGGGGGCTTTAAATACCCCATAATTTATGCCATGTTGGTTGGATGAAATTTAGGTAGACAACCAAAAAGTGCCAGTAAGCAGAAAGAAACCTAAATCAGTAACACAATAAATATTTAGTTTGAGCAACCTTTACCAGACCCAGTTCACAGGAAAACTCAGATGGTTTGGCTGATTTCCATAAAATACACTTAAACGTTATTTAAGTCAACTTAAATGTTACAACTTGTAAAAATGTAAGTTATGTTGCAAGGCTAAGTGTTGTGTAATTAACAGGTGGGGACCAACATGGTGATGCATTCCTGCACATTTTGAGCCTTGGTGACGAGACGACATCCCACACCTTCACCATTGTTTCGGGCCATGCCGTTGAAATGGACTTGTTGCTGTTTATCTTTTTCAAGTCCTTTTTTTGTGCTTGATGTTAGCTACGCTAACATCTTCCTTCCTGGGAATTTCTCCAGCATGCAGTATATCACATCGATGGACATGAGTCTTCATGTGTGAAGTATTTGAGGGCAACAGTTTTTTCTGGCCACTTGTAACGTTTTAATTTTGTCACATGCATTGTCTGTTGTAGGTCTCTTTGTTTGGCTTAGGTTTAATGGCACAATGTTTGGACTGATTCTCATGTGGCAATAATCAATTTTATAGTGTTATGATGCTGCGATGTTGACAAAGAACAGGAGTCTACAGTACCTAGTTTACAAAGTTTTGTTTTTTAAAGAAACTGATCTACAAAAAACATTTTATTTGTGTCTGTAGGGATTGGGTGTAATGTGTAACAGTATAGCACCCATTCAAAAAATGTTTTTAAAAAGAAAAGTGAAAACTCATTAAATTGATATTTACAGTTGCATTTTTTGTGTTGTGTAATTGTATTACAGAAAAATAATAATTTTATGATTTTTGTGATTGTTATTTATTATTATTATTAGTAATATTGGTAAATATAAACGTAGCAAGGCAATGAGACAACAAATAACCCAATGTTTGGGTAATGTTTAACCCAGCAACACAGTTAACCTGACCCACTGGTTGGGTTAAATAAACAACCCAGCATTCTGGGTCAAATGGCTCAACCCAACACTTGGGTCAAAACAACCCAGCGCGTGTTCTGTCCCATAGTTACCCAGCGGCTGGGTTAAGGTTGGGTTATTTTTTAACCCAGCCTTTTTAGAGTGTACATTTATTTATTTGTGGCGACCCGCCATGATATCAAAACTGACCAATTTTCCAAAAGGCTTCGTTAATATAAACATATATGAGCACGTAATGCACGTTTAAAAATCAAAACGAGGTACAGTTGTTTTTATATCACTGTTTTTCTGAAGGAAGACCGTCTTTAGAAAATGTTCAATGTCATTTTCATTTCATCTTGCATGTTATATGCCTGATAAAACAGCGTTTGTAAGCTCAGCGCTGCTTTGTCTACAGCCCAACAGTTCTCCCGCTTTAAAGCGCCTCCTGCTGGCAGAAAATGAATTTGCATTTATAATAAGTCCGTCTGATCTACACAGCAAACATATTTTGCTTGTTATCAAAAAATAAATCTACTCTAGAGGGACTTGGCTGTTGTTATTGATTCTATTTGGATGTCTACCGGAAATTATGTTAGGGCCACAAAAGTGCGCATGTGCAGTAAGGTTTGTTTATGTTGTTGCCGTTGAAACCGTCTATATTGGGCAGCATTTTCAGCTTCAGAACAGCAACATATACTCACGTCCTCAAACAGGAAGTTTCCCAACATTTATCCATAAACTAAGCTTTATGTGAGGATGCATTTTCAGGCTATGGTGTGCTTTGAAACCACTTCATCTGTTTCTGCAATTACATACACACACACACATCAGTATTGATTTTTGACGGAGAGGGTGGTAGACTAAAATATAGCTGTTTCAAGGCATTAAGGTACTACTGCAGTGAAGGAGTACAGTCATAAATCAATGACCAGCAGATACTGTCACTACAACATTATCAGTGACTACACACAGTCTGTTATAAGGAGCACATACAGTATTGCACCCTCTTTCTCTCTTCCTCTTCTGCTCTCTATGGACTGCACCATGACTATTGGAACCCCATCAATACATCTTTATCATGCTCGCACACAGCTCAAAGGAAGTTTATAAGAAGGCTCCATAAAAAATAAAATGTATTCTATCTCGTTTACGCGCACACACACACACACACACACACAGTTATCCAAAGTCCAGCTGTCCCTGTCCATCCCAAACCAACCTAACGTCTTTTCAAAGCAGGAATTAATAAGATTCCCGGACAGTCTGTTGGTGTACTTGAGAAGGCATGCTGAGAGAATATTTCTGCCTTCATAGACAACATAAAAAGACCTGGAAGATGGTTTTGGCATAAACTCTCAACATTAAATTTATTGACTCATGCACAACTGTCTTTGAACACACAAACACACATTTTCAGTCAGTGGCCAACAATTTCAATCCAACTTAAGCTTTGCGGTTCCATGTCTCCTATTGATTTTTGTATTTATTGTTTTTTTTTATTTAATGTTTTTAAATAATTGTATACCTTTGACTATAAATTATAAAATGATCTTATGTGGATAACAATTAGAGTAAAATAAATATTTTTCAAAGATTAATATACAATTCACAATGTTGTGATATTTATTTTCCCCCTTTTGCTTTAATAACAGCAGCAGTGTGAACTTAACATGTTTGCGCAAAACCTGATGATCTCCAGCATGATCCTAAGAACATCTTGAGCTTCTGTGGTAGAACATCTGACCATCTGAGAAAACCTGCATGATCACTGTTGCAAAGTATTTATATTTGATAAACACATAAATATTCTGTATTTATTTTACACTTTTCTTGGTTTTAAAATAATGCAAAATTCTAAAACTTGTTTATTTCAGGTTTAAATGAGATTAATGTGGTCTGTTTGCTGTGTGCAGTGGGCTTATTTCATTCAGAGGTTTTGCCAGGTTCTGTTATTGGCAATCAGCGCTCCAAATCTTTTTGACATTTGCAGGTGCTTGATTCTCTAGTTTTCTTCTTGTCTGCAGAGTAATGTTTATACCTGTAATTACAGATTGACCTTTCAGTGGTACCAGCACCCCAAAATCCTCCATCTCCTCTTTGCTTGAATGTCTTTGAACCCTGTTGCCGTTATGCAGCCCCTTTTAACTTTATCTATACCGTACTACCTTCCTCTGTCTGTTTTCCCTATCAAATCAAGCAGAAAAGATAAACAAGAAGAGCACATATCTAAATTTGGTCAGTCCAACTATGCATTTTTTCAGAGATTCTTTCTGCAAGTTATATTGTTACACCAGTAGGTGGCTACAAGTGATTGTTTTTTTATGAGTCAATGGCTACGTCTTTCCAGAAGAGGTTGTCCAAATTTGCTAATATGCTTTTATTCACCCTTTCAGGTAGACTGTATTATGGGAAGTAATATAGGGAATAGTGAATGAGAGTATAAGAAGCGATTACCGGTGTTGGGTGTAATGCATTACAAATAACGTGAGTTCAGTAATCAGATTACTTTTTTCAAGTAACTAGTAAAGTAACGCATTACTTTTTAATTTACAAGAAAATATCTGTTACTTTTTCAAAAAAGTAACACCAGTTACTTTGTTTTCCCAATTATTGACTGACAAGTCTTCTGTCCCCATATTGGGAGAAATCAGAAGTACAGAGGCATTGTGTGTGAACGTGATGTTACTGTAGTTCTAGACAAAATGTGAATGTGCATTAATTCATCCCACTCGCAAAAAAGAAAAAAAAAAAAAACATTTAGTATTCATCAAAATGAATGAACAGTGAAATGCAAACTCAGAATATGACTCAAACCTGCAGTAATTAAATATGTTAAATAACACAAATGTATCTAATCCCATTTTATTAATCAATATATTTGCTGCTGACCTTTAATGATCCAGTTCAACCATACAATTAAGCAAAACTTACTTTAGATAAACTAACAATTGTGCTTCATTCTTTTTCTTTTTTTTTTTTTATTGCTGAAGAGTGTTGAACCTTCTTCTCCTGCGTTCTACTGTACAGACATGAATTTACTTTTCCTTCAGCCTGAAGTTTATTCATTACACATTTTGGTGTGAAAGGACTTTTACATTTGCTATAAATAGAACTTCTTATATTAAAAACAATAAATCAAGCCCTGCTCATATTTAAAAAGTAAATATATTTCCATAAAAAGTAACTAAGTAATATAATTAGTTACTTTTTTTTAAGGGAGTAACGCAATATTGCAATGCATTTAAAAGTAACTTTCTGCAACACTGGCGATTACAGATACAGCCAATGATTCATTCACTCAACCGGTTTGTTCAGGAATGACTATCTTTATGAGTGAGTTATTGAATTATTCATTCAACCAATTAGCTCAAAACACTGATTGATTTAGAAACACATGTGATGCTTTGAGACACAATGGGTGATTTTGGACTATTTTTGTTGGAAAATCCAAAACAGACAAAATACCAAATATGAAATATTGTGTATACACAATATTAGTTACAAGTTACTATTAATTGCTAGTTACAAGTAACTATTGAAGCCTATTGTTTATTTAATTGTGGTATCAACACAATATCACTCACAATCAGTGTTGGGGGTAATGCATTACAAGTAATGCAATTTACATAATCAGATTACTTTAAGTAACTACTAAAGTAATGCATTACTTTTTAATTTAGAAGGAAATATCTAAGTTACTTTTTCAAATATGTAACTCCAGTTACTTTGTTTCACATATATTGACTGACAGCTCTGGTGTTGCCATGTTGAGAGAAATTGGGAGTAATTGCAGAGGCATTGTGTGCGCTGTGTGAACATTTTTACATTTAATCATTTAGCAGACACTTTTATCCAAAGCGACTTACAAATGAGGAGAACAATAGAACCAATCAGACCAACAGTATACAAGTGCTATGACAAGTCTCAGTTAGTCAAGCACAGTACACGTAGCTAGGTTTTTTTTTTTTTTTTTTTTTAAGAATAAGTAGGTGTTAGTATTAGTTGGTCAGGTGCTGGCGAAAAAGATGTGTCTTTAGATGTTTTTTTGAAAATGGCTAAAGACTCAGCTGTTCGAACTGAGATCAGGAGGTCATTCCACCAGCTGGGCACAGTCCAGGAAAAGGTCCGTGAGGGTGATTTGGTACTTCTTTGGGATGGCACCACAAGGCGTCCTTCACTTGCAGAAAGCAAGCTTCTGGAGGGCACATAAGTTTGAACTAGCGAGTTTAGGTATATTGGTGCAGCACCAGTTGTTGTCTTGTAGGTAAACATCAGTACCTTGAATTTGATCCGAGCAGCTATTTGTAGCCAGGATTGACCTGCCTCCAACGTACATTGCGTGCTTTTCGAGTGTTAGTAGTAATAGTAGAGATTTGAAAGCACATAGTGAGTATAATTGACTAAACAAGTAGATGATAATAAGTTGTATAAAAAGTAAAGAAAGGGCAGAAAGCAACTTGTCGGTGTCTTGTCGGTGTTCTAGACTAAATGTGAACATGCATTTACTCATCTCACCAGTACAAAAGCAGATTCAGTATAATACAAACTCAGATTATACAAACCAGCAATAATTAAATATGTTAAATAAGACAAATATAATTTGTGTATTTAATCCCATTTTATTAACCAATGTCTTTGCTACTTCAACCATACTAATAAGAAAAAATAACACATTGGTGTTTAATTTTTTGTTTATTGCTGAATAGTGTTGAACTTTCTTCTCCTGCATCATATTCTTTATGCAATTTGTTTAAGCTGTGCCCTCTATTGTACAGGCATGAATTTACATTTTAATTTGGCCTGAAGCATATTCATTTCACTTTTGTAGTGAAAGGGCTTTTACATTTGTAAAAGAAGAACTTGCTTTATTAAAAACAAACAAGCAAGCCCTGCCCAGATTTAAAAGTATTTCAAAAGTAACGTAACACATAAAAAGTAACTATATGTGACCCTGGACCACAAAAACAGTCTTAAGTCGCTGGGGTGTATTTTTAGCAATAGCCAAAAATACATTGTATGGGTCAAAATTATCCATTTTTATTTAATGCCAAAAATCATTAGGATATTAAGTAAAGATCATGTTCCATGAAGATATTTAGTGAATTTTCTACCGTAATTATATCAACTTAATTTTTTATCAGTAATATGCATAGCTAAGAACTTCATTTAGACAACTTTAAAGGTAATTTTCTCAGTATTTTGATTTTTTTTTGCACCCTCAGATTCCAGATTTTCGAATAGTTATATCTCGGCCAAATATTTCCCTAACAAACCATACATCAATGGAAAGCTTATTTATTCAGCTTTCAGATAATGTATAAATCTCAATTTCGAAAAATTGACACTTATGACTGGTTTTGTGGTCCAGGGTCACATATTGTATATTATAAAACTATAAAGTAACTAATATTGTAATGCATTACTTTTAAAACTAACTTTCTCCAACACTGTTCACAGTCATCCTTTTGGATTTACATATTGCAATATTCCAAAAAGCAGCACTCTTGCCCGCATAGTACTAAACTAATTTGTTTTTATGTAATGTTCAGATGTTGCTTTGTCTATTAAAGTACATCCCAAACATAAGAATCATATGCCCCCAAGTAGTCTGTGAAAAAAAATCGGTAACACTTTATTTTGATGGTCCCTTTTGAACATTTGAACAAGTAATGCTGCAACTACATGTCAACAAACTCTCATAAGAGTAGACTGTCTGCTTCATATCTACTAACTCCTTATTGTGTTGGTCTCCCAACAGATATTCTACTGACTATAAGTAACTTTGCATGAACGTGTCAACTTAATCTAACCCTAACCCTACCAGTCAACTAATACACTACTAACACTCTAATGAGAGTCAGTAGAAATGTAGGTGCAACATTACTTATAGTCAATAGAATGTGTTAAAGGGACCATCAAAATAAAGTGAAACCAAAAAATCTTTAGTCTTATGTTACCTAGGGCATCTAGTAAGTCAGGACTGCCAATGGTTTTCTGTCCTTCCAACCACTTGTGTTATTTCGCTCATTGATCTGTACATCTGCAAACCAAATTGATGTTCTGATCACACTGTGAATCAACAAAACAACTGCATATTTGCTTATAAGATATTGTTGAACAAATAACACACCACACAGACTCAGTGTTGATGATTAACACAGCGCTGAACTACAAAGGACACCGCTTTCATATAAATTATATTATGATAAGCATCATCAATGGCTAACAAGCCAGTGCAGTAGTAAAGCTTACACCAAGCAGAATGAAACCGCTCTGTAGTCTCTGCAGCATAGGGGTGATGTGTGAGCAAAGTAATTATTATTTTATGATTGAACCTACTTGTAGAAGCATTTATAGCTGCCATTTTTCCAATAACAGTGAAGTTGATGGGTAAACAGGGTTTGTAGTAGTCAGCCTTAGTTTAAACGTACAGGTACAGTTACAAATGTTTTTGATGTTGTTTGGACCCCACTGACTTGTAAAATATATTTGTTTGTATTCTGCAGAAGAAATAAAGTCCCATTGTTTAGAAAGACAAGCGTGAGTAAATGCTTTTTTTTTTTTTTTTTTTTTTTTTTTTTTTGGGTGAACTATGCCTTTAAGAGTTGAAGAACTCTTTTCTCTCTCACCATCTCTTTCCTTTCTCAGGTGACAAAATGATCCTGAGGCCCTAATCTAAGATGAGAGCAATATCAAAGGCGAAAAATACTCACAAAATAACACTTTTTTCCTCTTCCATCTCTCTCTTCTTGTCCCTGTATCTCACCTCTCTCTCTCGCTGATGAGATATTAGACTTCAGAGGGATGAGACATATTGGCTGCACAGTGAGAGGTGCTGAGAAGGACACAGGGCAAAAGAAACCCAAATCGAGCTGAGTGCACCTATCCTCATCATAGACTCATAAAACACCAGAGATCATAGAGCAACGAGCTTTCATAAACAGCCATGGGGGGTATTTTCAAAGACCTGAACCGTTATTCAGTGACTCACTTAAAGATGGCACATCTGATACCCTGCAGGTGCTGATGAGAAAACACTGAGGCTGCCCTGCACAGGAGAGAGGATCATATATACCTGCAGAGGGAATAAAACAGTGGAAATGTTGGTAACACTTTCTATGAAGCCCATATTTATAATAGATTAAAGGGTATTTTAAGGCATTATAATGAATGCATAATGCATTATAAAAAACCTTATAATAAGTTATATCATTTTATGAATATTCATAAGAACAGTTTTAATGTATTATAATATTTACTTATTAGTATAGCTTTTAAGAGTATGATGATTTATAACACATTTCTCATAGTTATAATGTATTATAAGTCTCATATCTTGCCATCTTTCTTATGCTACTTTACTTAAAGCCATCAATGACCACTTATAAGTATAGTAATAATAATAGTAATATTTTTTTTCTCTCAAACAGCCATAAGATCAGATATCAGATCAGATGAATGTGTAATATGACACATTTGCTTTGAACTATTTTTATTTTAATATCAGTTTGATTATTTTGATGGTACCCTTTAGACAGCTGTTGATAAGTAACTCTGCAACCACATGTTAACTAGCAGTCAGTGGAGTACTAGTAGTATATCTGCTAAATATATGCTAACACTTTATTTTGCTGGTTCCCCAACAGACAAACTGACTATAAGTAACTTTGCAAGTACGTCAACATTCTACCTACACTAACCTTACCCTAAGCCTACTAATACTAATGAGAGTTAGTTGACATGTTGCAATGTTACTTATAGTAAAAAAATAGACTAAAGGGACCATCAAAATAAAATATAACCTAACATATAAACATTGCATCTTTTTAACTAGCTCACATCAAAATTAATATCAACCTCACAGGGAACACTAAAAAAACACTCCACACCTAACCACTTACAAGATACTGTAGTAAGATACTATGCAGATCTGAAATAATGTCAAGATATATAGTCCATTATCAAGTTATAACCACAAATGCATAAGCATTGTAATGTATTATAATTGTTATGATTATTTATATGACAATATAACATATAAGGTTTTTTTTTTGTATTAATTATATATATATATATATATATATATATATATATATATATATATATATATATATATATATATATATATATATATATATAATGCATTATGCATTCATTATAATGCCTTAAAAATACTCTTATAAAGTATTATAAATATGCATATATATAATGCATTATGCATTCATTATAATGCCTTAAAAATACTCTTATAAAGTATTATAAATATGGGCTTCATAGAAGTGTTACCAAAATGTCCATAGTTAATGTGATGAACTACACCTGTGGTTGTTCTTCTAGGACACCTGTGTGAACTTGAGGAGAACTGACTTCATACTGTCATGCCCCTAGACTGTTTTGTTGTGTGACCCAGTTTATGTCTCCCAGTCTGATTGTTAATTTGATTCCAGGTGTGTCCCCTTAATTCCCACGTTATCCTGAGTTTAAAAGCCCCAGTCCTTTCAGTTAGTCTTTGTCGGTTCTTAGAGGTCTTCTGTGTGAGTCTACACCTGTTTCTTGCCTGTTGAGTCATTAAAAACTGTTATTTGAATATCTCCGTGTCTCCTCGTTCCGTGTTCCTGAGAAACGTGACACATACATCAATTTAAAATCATATCGGTGACCAGGGGCCGGTTGCAGCAGCTGTGCATATGTTAAAATTAGCTTAGTTGTGGCATAATGAGCACTAAGATATGGTTTAACACTACAATATATGTGTAAAATTAGCTCTTTAGCTTTTATTTTGAATTTTAGCTTTAGGAAATCGAATCATAGAGATTCGCTATTGATCTGATTAATTGATATTAATCAAAACATATCATTTATACTTTCTTAACGACTCATCCAGCGAACATTAAACCAGTTTATCTTGGCAATTCTGTTTATTGTGTGGCCACGATAATAATACAGAACTGGTTGGGAAATTTTTAGCAACAGGTAACACGATCTTTGGCAAATAGTTTCAAATTTGAAAAACACAGCACCAGCCCATTCTTTATAAATGAAACGACAGTTTATTTGCTATTCTGATACAATACTAACAAAACACATACACACGTTCTGGCAAGAGGATTGCAATTTGAAGAAAGTTTAAGATTCTATTGCTCTTTTCTAAGAGTAAAGAAGACCTGAGGACGTCACAAATGGAGAACTTTGCTATCGCTACCCTTTTAAAGATTAATTCAAATCAGCTCAGCAAGACATGTAGATTGTTTGTTTGTTTACTTGCTTTAAGTTGAGTTTAGGGCTGGCTCGCTCCCTGAATGGTTGCTTGAGGGAATCCCGAAGCTGTTGATTGGCTGCTGGTGCGGTCCTTTTGTGATGCGTTCTGGGGAACCCCTTCAGGGGTTTCTTTGTGACATTGAAAGGGGTGCACTCACTAGAAGTTCTTCTGAGTTCATTTGCATAGATTCAGTTTCTAACAGCTTCTTCAGTGAGAAGTTGACGAAGTGTTTTAGTTCTTTTAGATGATCAGCTTGATGTTAAGTCTGTAGCTTCATAGCGCGATCAGTGGAAGCAAAGCCAAAGTTTTCAAGCAGCGTGCCAGCTAGCAAAGCTGGGTGTCTGTTTTATCGGACTGATTTCAGTCCATCCCATTCACTGTTTGATCCAATCACATTGTCTCTGTAGGACGAAGCCCCGCCCCACACGGCCTCTTTCCATGCATATATTATCTGCCAATAAATATGTCACATGGAGGAAATATCCTAGCAGATTTCTATAAAGTGTTATAATCATGCCTTATGATGCTAAAAGTCAACATTCATCCTCATCACATTATTGCTATCGAAACAAGCGTTGATTCAGAATCAAACATGACGTATTTGGCATACCGAATACATACACTAATTTTATTTACTTAAATGGGTTAAGGCATAGATTAAGATATCCTGAATCCTAATAACCACACCAAGCCTCTAAAATACATGGAATACAACATTAGGGTATATTGTCTATTGAGTATATTGGTTTTAATAGCAGCAGTCATTCCTGATTGTTCTTTTTAGCAAAGTCAATAAAAGTTCGGGTGTTTTTTGCCCAAGAAGAGAGAGAGAGAGCACATTGCTTTGGAAAGCAGGAGAACGAAGAGGAGAGGTCTTGAGGTCATGAGGAGTGTCACGTTGAGTAGCTCTGGTGATTTTCTTAGCTCAGACGGAGCTATAAGTCAATCGTTTGTGTTTATCAGAAGCATAGTTTATGGTAAACGGGGTCGCAGTATGTATCGCGAGCGCTCTGATTCTGGAACCTCTCCAAATAAGAAGTTCTTTGTTCTTAAATCCGTGCAGATGTAGCGCGGTCATTTCATCCTCAAACTTATCATTGTTTACTAGTCTCCCAAGGTGATAAGGAGAGCATGGCAGGAAGCTAGTCAGAAAATTGGGCGTTGTGTTGGTCATTTGTTAATTTTACGACTCGGCATGGAGGGGGAAACTCCGTGGAATGTGCTGAGTTGAGACTATATGTGTGTGTTCTTTTCAACCAGGTTCTACACATGTGAGCACTGCACTATGAAACTTTATGTTGAAATAATTCTGCAATAAAATAAATGAATGTAATGTCTTATTTTATTTACCTGATACTGTAAACAAATGTATTGCGTTAACTAATGGGACCTTATTGTAAAGTCTTATGAAAGCTTGAAATTTAATGAGATAAACTGAATTTTTTGCTTTTTAACACCACTTTTGTTCACAACTTTAAATACTGCTTATTGGAACAGTAAAGGCAAACATCTTATTAAGTGAATATGAATTACTGTACTTTAGAGTATGACATTCTAGTCAAGCTATGCCTTTGGTTCAACCAAAATTAAGTGGCTATTTCTGCATATTATATGGAAATGCCAGTAGATGCTAACAAACGACTGTCTTTGTTACCAATTCAACCAGGATAAAAATAAATGAATGTTTTATTATTTTTTTTATGAGCTAATCAATTAATCATTCAGTCAACTGATTGATTCAAAAAACTGATTCAATTTCAACAGAAATTTCACCATTAGTGTTTGCAATTACATTAGAAACACCAATTTAAACAAGATAACACTTAAATGCAAACTGATTCAACACTACTGTTTACAAGTATGAAGACTTTTTAGTGGATCAATGAAATAAAAAATCATATTACTGTATGCGACTATAGGTTTACAACCTATTAAGTGCAAATGGTGTACCAAATCAAGAATTAGTGAAAACTAACTAGTACTTACTAAGTCCCTAGTGTGAACTTTGTTCCGATTTAAAAAGACCTTAGAATGGCTGGTGCAACCCATACCCTGTTGGATAAAAGTTACTGCAAATTGGCCCATTAAAATTCATACATTTTTAAGCATGACCAAACACTTTGTGACTGCACGGTAAATCCAGACAGCAAACCATACAGCAACAAAAGCCAATCAATGACAATCTCTCCTTCCTTTTGTGTTATGACAAAACATGGAAAATAAAGCAAGCAGTGATGGTACTTCAGTGATTGCTATTCACAAAAGAATGAAGATAACTCACTGCAGTGAGGAAGAATTTGCATCTGACACTCTTTTTGTCTAATCCTGTAGTGTAGTGGAAGAAGAGTGCTTGGTTTCATCACATGCCCCCGAATAAGAACATAGCTATTTGGAAACAGGCTGCCACATGTGGAGCCATTTCAATCGGGTCTGGAAGTGTTGTGTCAGAGGAACGGGTAGCTGCATTTAGTCTGTCAAACTGCCGTTCACCGTATGTGTGGGAGCGACAGCTGGGCATGGGCACAAACTGTCCTCCTTCCTGCTCGTTAGTGCCAGTCACCGTCCTGGCGGCCTCCACCTTCTCCATCCCCCACCTCAAACAGCCAGGGAGGAGCCGAAACTACTGCGTCTAATGAGAGAGGAGACAGAGGGTGTGTGTGTGTGTGTGTGTGTGTGCATGTGCGTATTTGAAAGGGGTCGCTGCGGTCACTTTCACCTGCCGCAAAGAGGAGGATGAAAGAGGAGAAAAGGGAGGAATGGCACTCCAAACCATAATCCCATTATGCCCATCTACAAGAAGTACTTCCTTCAAGGCGAAATGAGTGTTCAGTGTCTGTGTGAGAGAGATAGACTCCTTTTGATGTGTAGATTAAGAGCATCTACTATACAGGAATGTGGCTGAATGAGGCATAACCTGCAGCATGACACTCCAGCAGCTCCAGAAAAAAAGAAAAAGCTCCAACTGTGAGGAGTTGTTTCAGAGCGGCTGCGGCATTTGTCTGAGCAGAGCTCTTATTGTCCTCTAGGGCTGTAAAAAAAAAAAAAAAAAATGTAAACAAACTGAGAGCAGTGAGAAATAAATGCATTTCAATTTATATTGCTATTAGGGCTTTCAGTTTAATGTTAATTTAGTGTTATTAATAATTATTCAGAAATAAGTCTAAGGTTAATTAAAATATTGATAAATAAAAGTTATATTTAAATAAAAAAGCATGTTATTACTTTTTTTTTTAAATAATCTTAAGAAATCATAAATTCACCTAACTAAATATGCCCCCTGACCTGAATGCATAAGCAATTTTACCACCATCGGATTCATTTTAGCTTTATGTGTTTTTGCTAGTCTGCAGGCAGAGTATCTAGCTAAATAACGTATGGAGAGAAAGCAGCACAAATTGATTAATGAATCATTCACATTGGATGCAATATTCTGTTTAAAAAAAATGGCAAAAGAGGAAGCATCTCAAGACAGGATTTTGAAGTTTAACTACAGTTAAAAGTAATCACAGCGTGCTGATATATAGCCATATCACACAGCTATGAGCGTGATATTGTGTTTATACAACAGTTCGAAGGCACAAGTGTGTAAATAAAAAGAGACAACAAAGGAGTGTCTTTAAAAACCCTCTTTTGTGCAGAACTACTTCCTTCTGCCTCAGATTCAAATATCAGTTTAACAGCTGAGCCCAAGCCTCCGTTACTATCGTTGAGTTGATTCATTAAAAGCTTATTGTATTGCTGAATTAAAAGCTGTATATTATGTAGAGTAGAGTATTATGAGAGAAACTGACTCAACAAGTATGATTACCTGCATCTGATACAGCGTTCATTCTTCAGATCAATCTCATATTCACAATAAATCATTAGATTGAATGTCCGCTGAGGAAAGTGATATCTAAAAAAAAAACAAAATAAAAAAAAAAAACACTTCCTTGTTAACTTCCTTGTTTAAAACCCTGTTTCAGTCTCTTTCAATATAAAAGTCTTTACTACGGACTCGTCTAATGGTGGAAAAATGTAACTAAAATCACCATCACGAACACACACACACACACACACACACACACACACACACATACCAACCGTTTCTCAATACTAAATTATATTATTAAATAATACTATTATTTATATATAAATATTATTTATTGAATAATAATATTTAATAATCAACAACAACAACCATCATAAAAGTTGCTACACAATTCTGTTAAAAGTACAAAGGCACACACTCTGATATACAGCATTAAATATATAATATTATTTACCAAAAATTATGTTTATGTTTAACCATTATAGAGACATCAGAGCCACTGGCAAATTCCAGAGGATCTGGCTGAGGTGAGGCTACTCTTGCCGGTTCATGAGCACTAAAAGGCCACTGATACCCTGCAGCTTACATCTCCGAAAACGTTTAAAGCAAATTTTCAAATAGACATTATCTTTATTAACAAACTGCATATTTAAAATCTAAACAACTACATTCTCACCTAAAAAAAAAAAAAAAAAAAAAAAAAAAACTCTTAAAGCTACATTCTGTGACATAAAAACAGTATATAATCTTACAGTGGATTTGGGCAAATAAACATGACACTCACTGTGGGAAATTCTGCAAGCGGAGTGATAGAAACAGTGAAACAGTTGGAGTTCTGTTATCACTAGAATATTGAATCTATTTATCTATCTATCTATCTGTCTATCTATCTATCTATCTATCTATCTATATATATATTAGGGGTGGAACAGTACACAGATGTCACGGTTCGGTATGTACCTCATTTCGGGGGTCACGGTTCGATATGATTTCGGTACAACAGGAAAAAACATTTTTATTTGAACAGACAGTAGTACAAATTACATTTTTTTTTTTGTTCCACCTAGATGTGAAAATACTAAATATTATTACATTGTTATATAAAACCTGCAGTACATATATACATACAAGGAATAAATTCTTGAAATACATTTGATTTAGTTTACAGATAAACAAGGGACAAGACAGTGTGCCTATATATGCTGAGTTTATGCACATAACGTAGCCTATATATGCTGAGTTTCAGTTATTTTTTGTGATACACTTAATTTGTCACAGAAAGGAATCGCAAATGGCAGAAAGTGACATCTTTGTTTTCATTGTGAGTGTATGCAGACCTTTATACAGTGATGCATTATTAATAAGACAATAAGTTGATTCTGCTGAGTCACAGTGAGGCTCTGTGACTAGATACTTTTATTATGAAAAAGACTCTTACATTGACACAGGACTGTGAACATACATGCATAGGTTTCCCTATATGTTTTGCACAAATTGAACACCAGTTAACACAGATATGTTGGTTATTGATCATGTGTTATGTAATGTTGTTCTTGTCCTTATGTCATTTCTCTCTAAGTTTGACATTTAATGATTCATAAATTTATGTTGATTTATGTATTGTGTTGTGTTAAGAAGTAAAGCGAGAAGGGAGATCAGGTTAAATGTTTATTGGTTCTGTAAATGCTCACCATTTTGAAGATCCCGTTCCCGCCAATAGATGGCATGGTCCATTGTACTCATGTAGGAAGGGGGATGTTGATGATCTGCTTAATTCTGGGTTGAGCGTTGTGGTACTGCAGTTAGGTCATTCCATTCCACGGTCCAGTCATTTGGAGTTTGCAAAGACATGTCTGAGAGTCTCTAGAAGATTTTACTGGCCCAGAATGTACACAAACAAGAATACTGCCAGACATTACCTGAATGCCAGCTCACTACTGGTCAGACTCCTGCATACGCCCCACTAGTCCCTTTTTCCTGTAATTGATGTGCCTTTTGAGAGAATAGGAGTGGATGTTATTGGTCCACTTGAGGAGTCAGGCAGGAAACCGGTTTATTCTAGTAATGTCCGATTATGCCACAAGATACCCTGTAGCATACCCATTGAGAGATGTTACAGTTTAGCAGATAGCTTCAGCCTTGTTGAAATTATTTTCCCAAGTTGGCATACCAAAAGAGGTTTTATCAGATCAAGGCACTAACTTTATGAGTTGTACAATGCGTCAAGTTTATCAGCTTTTGGGCATTAAGAGAGTGAGAACAACCCGTAGACTGATGGTCTTGTTGAAAGGTTCAATCAGACTCTAAAGAATATGTTAAAGAAGTTTGTTTCAGACTCAGGCAAAGACTGGGATAAATGGCTGCCATACCTCCTGTTCGCCTACCGGGAAGTACCCCAGGCTTCAACAGGATTCTCCCCATTTGAATTGTTGTACACCCACCAAGTGAGAGGTCCTCTAGATGTCCTGAGAGAGAGTTGGGAGGCTACGGCCCACATAGCAATTTTCCTCTGGCCCAGCTCCGGCCAGAACTGCTATGTGGGCCGAAGCTGGGCCAGAGAAAAATTGCTATGTGGGATCTGAGGTCCTGTATGACCATTATAGCTGGCCCTATACGCTGGACCAGATGGGTTTCACATGTAAGCCTCAACAAAACCATAACCAAGCCACTTGATACACACCCCTCCCAGATCAATAGTCACAACAACGATTATTCTGAACAAATATTTAATCATGTTTAATCAGCAAACCAAGTTGAATGAATCAGTTCACACTTTCACAAAAACATGCTGATTTGTTTTGCTTTGTCATCCTGTTGGAGTATGGCAGTGTGAATTGGCTTTTAGGTGCTTTGGAAAACAAAACAAAAAATTGTAAAATAAATATATATTTAATGTTCATGCAATTAACACAAAATTCTTAAAGGGGTGGTTTACTGCTTTTTTTCTTTGCTTGATTATGTTTATGGGATGCAATATAACATGTCTCCGTGTTTCTTTTATTAAAAAACGGCTTATTTTTCATATATTTCACCTTTATTGTAAGCCGCTTTCTCCTCTGTCATTTGAACGACCGGTTGACTTCCTGATTCTCTGAAACCACTCCCTCAGAAACAGGCGATGGGCTCAGATTGGTTAGTTGGGCCGGTGTGTTGTGATTGGCTAAACTGCGTACTGCACATTGTCCGGAAACGTCACGCCCATTACCTTCACGAGCGACAGCTGCACGGGCTCCGGTCAAATGTAAATAATGGTGTCAATATTGCCGTATCAGTTTGAGCCAGAATCAGACCCAGAAAGCGGTAATGAAGAGAATCAAGCAGAACTTCCGCAAGCACGGCTCTTACAAACATTTCTGAATGGAAGTTTGCTGTTGTGATTACATACAATTTGACGTTTGTACACGTTTGTCTTATACACACAAAATAGCATCGAAATAACTGGCTACTAACCAAACAGCGTTGGCTTGTGTTTACATTCTTGATCAAATCGAAAAATTACGTCATAAAGTATACATGGAAAATACATTTACAAAATTAGTACATAATTACAAATTCGGGTCCAAAATGTTTGTACGCGTTTGTCATAGACACACGAAATAGCTTTTAACTAACTGACTACTAAAGCCAGCGTTGGCATTTGTTCACGTCCTTGATAAAACTAAAACACTACGTCTGAAATTATACATGCAAATACATTTAAAATGATGAAATCTTACTTACAGGGTGTGGCCCAACAACAACTGCTCCATGTTTTAGTAATAGTTTCTGTGTGAATTCGGCATTGAACTCATGTAGATTCTGGAAGCTATCTTCTATAAAATGCGCAGCACAGAGAGCTAAATTAGGATTGTAATTGTCAGGAACATAATCAAACATAAATTTTAACCGTTGTTGACGAACTACAGCGTCCATAGGAAGCCGTACACAGAAGACCTGACAGCTGGAGGAAAATAAGACAGTTTCGACAGCATGACTACAACTCTCCAATATAACTCTGCCTCTGCGACAAAGCCGCAGAACATGGCCTTGCCCCCTTTTCTGCATGTTCCGGAGGGAGGGGTTGATGGGTTTATTTCGTATGCAACCCGGGAAGTATCTCGTTGTTGTCCCGTATGAGTCGTTTTTGTAGGTATTAAACTTCCTGATTTTTAAAAGACGATATCTCCGCTTATGTTGAACTTTCAGCGCTGCAACTTTGCAGATACTGTTCATGCACCAACAGCAACATTACACACTATTTAAAATGAAAAAAGTGAAATGGCAGTAAACCACCCCTTTAAATGAGGTAGTTTCTCTATTTTTGCAATATTCAAGTGTTCATGTCCCTGAATAATATCTGCATGAACCTAAATCTGAAGAGTACACATAATATCTAGTAGACAGCAATCCTTGTGAGAAGTCTGGTGTGGAGGCTGGATCTTGAACTGACTTCTGTCCAGGTTGTCCGTCTTCACAAACTGCCCTGAAATACAATTCAAACAAACAATGTAGTGTGAGGCTCTTACATTCACAATGCTCATTTTGGCCTCGGTGGGGAAGTGTGCAGAAAATTATGCTGGACTGAAGTTTAGTCTTTGGTGAACAGTCTTCAAGAGTGCAAATAATATTTAAAGTTTTAAGTATCTTTCAGGCTTGTGTGAGTTTTCACAAGCAACAAAGTCTGCTTGAACAAAAACTTCACAACATTTAAAGTTTAGAAAATAATATACATACAGACCGTTACAGTTTGAAGTGAGGTACTCTTGTTCTATCTTACCATTATTAATTTTAATTTCAAATAACTTTATTATCATTACCACTTCACTTCTGGCGCTGCTCTGTACAGTCAACGTTAAGGATGGCTCCGCTCAATTTGTGCTCTTATATACTTTTTTACGTATTTTTACTTTCTCTTTTTACACGCACAACGTCTGCACTATTTATATACAACAAAAGAACACTTTTGGACATTGGCCACCGCTGCACTAACCTGCTTCAGGACACTTTATCCACGGATCCAGCGTGGCCATTGGAGATACTTCGGAACACCAAAGTTAACAAAGGCCGCCTGAATAATCCCAGGAGGTGAAAGAAACACCGCGGGGCGACGAGCCGACCAAACTTGGACCTGCGCGTTCTGAACTGAGCCCTCCACAAGCTCCCGTTCAGGATGTTGACCCAGAAACGCATCTTTCAATGCATCTGTCCCTTCGATTGGTTCGCAGCGATCGACCTGAAGGATGCGTACTTTCATGTCTTGATCCTCCCTCGACATAGACCGTTTCTTCGCTTTGCGTTCGAAGGGCGAGCATATCAGTACAAGGTCCTCCCCTTCGGGCTATCCCTGTTGCCTCGTGTCTTCACCAAGGTCATGGAGGCAGTCCTTGTTCCATTAAGGGAAGCAGGCAACTACCTCGCGTTCTCAACGCGTTGCGTTCTCAACTACCTCGACGACTGGCTCATACTAATCTCGAGCGCAGCTGTGCGAATACAGGGACATGGTGCTCAGCCACCTCAGCCAGTTGAGGCTTCGGTTCAACTGGGAAAAGAGCAAACTCTCCCCTGTACAGAGGATCTCTTTTCTTGGCATGGAGTTGGACTCGTCAACCTCACAGCAGGTCTCTCAGTAGAGCGTGCTCAGTCGATCTTTCCAGCGCAAGAGGGCGATTCCACTGAAACAGTTTCAGAGGCTCCTGGGGCATATGGCATCCGTAGCCGCTGTCACGCCGCTCGGATTGCTTCATATGAGACCGCTTCAGCATTGGCTTCATGACCGGGTCCCAAGATGAGCATGGCGAAGCAGCACGTACCGGGTCTCAGTCACCCCATCCTACCGTCAGACCTTCAGCCCGAGGTCGGATCTTGCTTTTCTTCAAGCAGGAGTGCCCCTAGTGCAAGTGTCCAGGCATATTGTTATATCAACAGTGATATTGCAGTGAAGAGATTTTGCAGTGAAGAATAGGTAAAAAATAACAATAGCAACATTATAGCATGTAAATATATGTATAGATTTGTACATATATTTGTCACCTGAATGTGATAACTGTACCAAGAACTCCAATATAGTCATAATTTTACACTCACTGGCACATTGTGCACTGTATCCAAACACTGATGTGATAACGTTTACTTCCTGTTGTTAGAAACGTGTTAACAAGACTTTGCTTTTAACCAACAAATTACAGATTGTTTAACAACATAAAAAATAAATAAAAATTACCAGACATGTCAGGACTCGCATGAGAGGCTTTATACTGAAAGGGATAGTTCACCCGAATATGAAAAATCTTATCTTCTTTTGTGTTTAACAGAAGAAAGAAACTCAGGTTTGGAACAAGTGGAGGCATGTGAATGAGGCCTGCAATTGGTTGTCTGTTGTTAAACATCTAGCCATAACGTTTTAAAAAAAGTGTGAAATGTTCCTTTACCCAGGGTTAAAAGTGGTTTAGAACGATGGCAACTTGGAATTAAGTGCAGTGTGAGAACCCCTTTTTATGAAAGTCCCCCTCTCCTCCCCTCACCTTCTTCAACAAGCTCAAAAAGTGTCACTCCTATTTCCTCTCTCCTTTTAAGTGAATTTTATTTTTTCATAACCATTTTTTTTTGTGTAGTAGTATATGTTGCTTGTTGTCATGTTCTTTTGACATTCTTTTGATGTTATTTTAACTAACAAAGGATTTTTTTCAATGTTTGTTTCAGACTACACCCGTCCCTGGCTACACTTGCATCAGAGTTGGTGACAGTTTTATGTTTCTGAAACTTTCTTGGACTGTTCTGCAAATCCTTTCCAGGTTTTGACTTTTATTACACCAAAATAAGATTGTTCAGAACAGAAGCTGTCTGCCATTTCTGAAAGGCTGTTTTTAGGGGAACGTACACCCCAAGCCCATGCTATGTCATACTCATAGCACACAGATACACCTTAAATGGCAGCTTGTTTTGTGGTTATATAGTCAACTTAAATCAGTTTAAATATGTCTACAGATTTCTGCAGGGTTCTTTTTGCACATTGTCTGTTTTGTAATGCTATGGTTCATTTTTTTTCTCTTCATCTCATCTTTCTCTAACATACACAAAGACTGATTCTTCCATTGGACTGTAAACTGATTCTTCCATTTTGATTGCTTTTTTGAGAAAGCATTTGAATTATTGCTTGGGCACTTAAATAAATACTGTGCTATAAGAAAAATCCTCTTGGCCTTCTCTTTTCTGTGTATTTGCTGCCACTTTTTGTATAAATTACAATGCCAGTTTGTAAATTTGTTCAAGTACAGATATTTATAATAAAGTTAATGATTGACAAAATTGCCAGTTCTACCATTTTATTAAAGAAAAAAAAACAATCTAGAATACAGTAACGGTATTTTACCGTTAATTTACAAGGAAATATACAGTGCCCTCCAAAAGTATTGGAACACAACTGTTGGCTGTGGAGTCAAGACATTTACAAATATGATTAAAAGATGAATATGAGAAAAAACTACAGAATGTCACATTTTATTATTGGGTGATTCAACACATAGATGTTTTACCAGCTAAGAAGTTCAGCACTTTTAGAGTTTCATCCCCCTATCTGATGTGAGCATAAGGAAAAGTTGTCTCACAGGTCTTTCTAAGTGATCAGCTGTGTCCTGTTGCATTAATTCTATATATCCATTACTTCTGCATTCTGAATCTTGCATTCGATGAAAACACACACAAACCAGGATGAAGATGAGGGAGCTGACTTTGAGAGAAAAGCATGCAATTTGAATGCTAAAAGAAAAGAGGAAGTCAATTAGAGCCATAGCAAAAACAAAGGGCATGGAGAAATCAAGAGTTTGGAAACCACTAGCGACACCAGCAACCAACAACTACCTGATCGGCTGAGAAAACAACAGTAGTTGATGACAGACAAATCATAAAAGCTGTGAAAATGAACCCTAAAAGATGTGTCTGTAAAATCACCAACAACTTCCAGAAAGCTGGGGTGATGCTCTGACAATCTACTGTCCTCAGGAGACTTTGACATAGAATAACAGAGGCTACACAGCAATATACAAACATCTGACCAGCTCCAAAAATAGAAAGGCAAGATTAGAGTTTGCAAAAAAGCACAAAAGTGAGCCAGAAGAGTTTTGGAACTGTGTTTATGGACCGATAAGACAAAGTTAAACCTTTATCTAAGTGATGGGAAAGCAAAAATGTGGAGAAAAAAACGGAACTGCAAATGATCCCAAGCATACAGCCTCATCTGTAAAGCATGGTGGAGATGGTGTCACGGCATGGGCATGCACGGCTGCCTCTGGAACAGGCCCTCTCAACTTTACTGATGACTTAATGTATGATGACATTAGTAGAATGAATTTGGAAGAGTACAAAACATATTGCAATATCAATATTCAAGAAAATGCCACCAGATTCATTGGGAAGCGCTTCATATTGCATCAGGACAATGACCCAAAACACCCTGCCAGTTCAGTCAAGGAATTCATAAGGGCAAATAAATGGAAAGCCTTAGATTTCCCAAGTCAATCTCCAGATTTAAATCCGATTAAACATGAATTTCACCAGCTGAAGAGGAGAGTAAAGGCAGAAACTCCCCAAACAAGCAAAAATTGGAATTGGCTGCATTAAAGGCTGGGAAAAGTATTCCAAAGGATGAGACCAAGAGTCTGGTGATAACTATGGGTCACAGACTCCCTGCTGTGATTGTGCACAAGGGATCTGCAACTAAATAATAGCTTTTAATCTTTTATATCTGCCTTATGCTCACATCAATGAGTTGGATGAATTCTAAAAGTGCTGTTCTTTTTTTTTGGTAAAACATGTATGTGTTGAAACGGCTAATAATAAAATGTGACATTCTGTAGTTTTGTCTCATATTCATCTTTTCTCCGCCTTGTAAACGCCCCCTAATTAATATCATTACCATATAAAAGAGCACACGCCAGTATCCCGAATTGCTATGCTTGAGAATGGCGAGCACAAAGAAAAAAAAAACTTTACTGAGTCTGAAATTGAGGTCCTGCTGGCGGAGGTAGAGGTTCGTGCGGGGACGCTTTTTGGGAGTCTCTTCAGTGGGCTTTCACACAAAACAAAATTTGTGGCATGGCAGTGTGCAGCGCAGGCTGTGAACGAGGTAGGGGGCAGCAAAGGTCCCTAAAAGACGTAAAAAAAAATGGTCCGACTTGAAATCACAGTCCAAAAAGCGTGTTGCACGACACAGAAGCAATGTGCAGGCCACGGGAGGTGGAAGTGGCACTGTACCCCTCACACCGGAGGACAACCGAATAGCTGCCATCATCGGTGAGACCGCTGTTATTGGCGTTTGTGCAGAAGGTGATACAGATCATTTGTCTGCACTATCTTCAGAAGGTATGCTGGCATGTGATAAATTATAGATTATGGAAACCGAGTGTTGTTTTGATTGTGCAATTTAATTTTTTACTGTAGATAAACACCTACAAAGGAAAACAGCCCCTAGTAGATCTGTCTCCCAAATTGCGACAGCATCAAGCAACACTCCCGTTCAGGAGGAATCTCCCAGGCCATCAACATCCATCTTGAGCTGTCCTAGCCAGGGGAGAGTGCTATCTGCGGCTGTCCTGCAGTCACAGAAAGAGCTGAATCAGTCAGTTTGTGATGTTGTGACTGAACTGCGCCAGGTGCGACAGTCTCTGGTTTAGATGAACCAGACTCTGTGCGCTCTTGTTGATTGTTTGAAAAAACGGTGTGTGTGAATAAAAGTTTCGAGTTTGAAATACTTTAAAGTTTGTTTCTCCTCTGCTTTTCATAATTTTGCATTGTTGCAAAGCAGCTGTATAGAACTAGACAAACTTGTATAAAGATATAAAATACAAATAATGAAATGTAGCCTATTAGTTTATGTATTACTTGCATGGTGTGGTATTCTTAAAAAAAAAAAAAACTAAAATATTTTTTCCATAAAACGGTTGGTCTTACCTGTTGAAATAACCTGTGGATTAACTGCCGTCTTCTCATGATCGCAACAGCATATGCGTTCCAGTCAGTGGGTAGTGGAGGGGGATCCTCTGGTACATCCATGCGCATTTCCTCTTCTGGCAGCCCAACCCCATAACTCAAGCAAATATTGTGCAGAACAAAACAAGCCAAAATAATTTGGCACACTTTGCCTGGATCATATAGGAGTCTCCCTCCTGATGCATCTAGACATCGCCACCTTCCCTTCAGTAGCCCAATTGTGCGCTCCACAATTGACCGGGCACAGGCATGGGACATGTTATAGTGGGCTTCTTCGGTTGTCTGTGGGTGCGCTGTGGGGGTGAGAAGCCATGGCTTCAGAGGATAACCTCTGTCACATATAATTGTATAGAGAATTATTTTTGAACACGAAAATGGAATAACAGCTAAACACTAACAGTTGTTTACCTAGAAGCCATCCATCTCTACCTGCTCCTGCCTCTAGACGATTGCCCATGCTGCAGTTGCGCACAATGAAGGAGTTGTGCGTCGACCCTGGCCATCTTGCAACTGCATTAAGAATTGCCATACGACCATTGCAAATGAGTTGTCCCTTAATTGAATGGAAATTTTTCCCATTTACATACACATATTTATTTGCATGAGGTGCTCATATGGCAACGTGAGTGCAATCTACTGCACCTAGGACATTGGGGAATCCTGTTTGGCGCACAAAATCATCCATAATATTCTGCTGCTCCTCGGCAGTGTATGAGAACTTTATGTACCGAGCGGACAATCGGGTGATCCCTTGAAGCACAGCAGGCATAAGTCTACTCACAGATGGCTGGGATATCCCTGATTGGTCACCAATCTCTCTTTGAAATGTTCCCGTGGCCAGGAACCCAAGCACGGAGAGCATCTGTATCTCCACAGGTATGGCCTGGTTGCAGTTTGTGCGTCTCTGTATATTAGCGCCTATCTGGGCAAAAAGATGTAACCGCGCAGCTCTTGGCAAACGGTACCTGCTTATCAACCATTCGTCGCCATATGCAAAGAAATCTGCCCGATCTCTAAAAATGCGTTGTCTCCTCATTGCACGGTTTGCAATATCTTCAAGAAGCGCTAATGCTGCCATTCTGCTTCTTGCAAACTACTTCATCATAGGCCATTTTATAGGCCATAGATGCATAGGAATTATTAACATGCGTGGATCCAAATTATTTCATAATGTGTAATTATTCTTTGGACAAACAATGCGTGTGTGGTTATATTTTTTCTATTGACTATTATCAAAATTACTACTTCTAGAAACAACAGAAATAATAATAATAGTAGTAGTGGTAGTAGTAGTAATTATTAAACAATAAGGTTTCCAAAAGTAAGAATAAACTACGAATTCACTTTTCATCTTATAAAAAGTGAGCCATCCTACTTTTAAAATCACTTACTATGACAACTAATAAAAAATTGTAGTATCACAAAAGTCTTGCAAAACTTAAAAAAAACAAACAAAAAAAAACATTATAGAAAGAAAAATGGGACATTTTATATCATAATAAAATAAATTATTACACGATTATGGTGTCCAGTCTGAAAAAAACCTGCATGTGATTTGGAATTTCTTTTTATTTACAGTTTACTAATGCTGCTCAAATGTGCCATTAATGTACTGACACAAAAATATCTAGTGTATTTTATACAAATATAACTGATGTAAATGACAAAAACAAAGTTTAAGGCTAATGTCTCTATTCCTTTTCACAGAAGCAAAGCAGCAGATGTTATAAATAAAAACAGTTAACAATGTTATTGAATAGAATATATTAAAACCGTGATTGCACGACAAATTCTTATAGGCTACACAGACAAAACAATTGGAGATGTGTTTATGCATTTTATTTTATTTTATTTTTACGCAATAGTAGTAAAATAAGACATCACAAGTTCTCTTGTAAAATAAAATAATAAAAAACAACATGGAATAAACTGTGTGTCAGTATCTCTCTAGGAGGAACGAGAAAGCACAGGAGAATACTTAAACATAGACTTTAATCCAATAACCAAAAGTGTACAATCACTGGAACTCAGAGATAACATAATTTAACATATAACACCGAACGCTGACAGGAGGGAACACAGGACTTAAGAACACTGGGGAAGACGAGATAATTAATAACACAGGACTGGAAACGAATTAACTAATGATGACAGACTAGGACAGGAACTTCCAAATATGGACACAGGAGGAGGGGAAAACACAGGGCGCGGAGACACAGTCTGACACTGTGTAGCCTAGAATGCGAGTAAAGAACTCGCAACATTAGGCTACTAAAAGGTCAGTTTAATCTCGCAAAAACTCCTGTTAATAAAAAATCTGACTACACTGCACAATTAATCTCTCACACTGCATCTTTGTTGTTTATGATGAATTCGGTGCTTGCACGTACACCGCTTTTAGTAGATGTTCAAATAGCTGCAGTACTCTGACTTTACCACAAGGTAAAGTGCGTACGCCAGCTCAGACCTTGACGTTGCGGTAAGCACTTTTCCACGTCAAAGACTGTCTTTATAAATATGAGCGTTGACGTGGATTTCAGCTTACGCACACTCTAAGATCAAATCTGAGCATACGCACGCTTTATAAATGAGGCCCCAGGCGAGGAGCAAACAAGGTCCAAAACAGCAAGCAAAGGGTTAATTCAAGATACGTAGGCAAGAATCAGGAACTAGGAAATCAAGAAACATGACGAGACGAGACTAAGACTAGAACTAGAAACTAAGATGAAAAAAGGCTCCATAAGGCAGCTAAACGCTAGACAATACTCGGCAACTAAATCAGGATCTGAGTGTGTGTTTTATAGTGGGTGTAATAGCTTTCAGGTGATTATTTGTGACAGCTGTGTGATCAGTGCAGTGGATGATGGGAAATGCAGTCCAGTGTGATGTGTGGTGTGAGAGTCAATATGATGGAGAGGCAACCTCTTGTGGCAGTCGGACATAAGGCCACGAACCAGATCCGTGACAATATACATACATTATATATATATATATATATATGTATATATATATATATATATATATATATATATATATATATATATATATATATATATATATATATAATATGTTTGGTTTTTGTTTGGTTTTTTTAGCGATTCGTAACAGTTACAAATCTTTCTGTGATGAAGATTTAAAAGGAGATATGCTAACAACTACTTCATTCTATTACATAATTTAGTTCATATTAGCAAAGCTAACATTCCAGCAATGCCTGCAAGTGTCTTTCTGCTGCAGTTATTAGGGAGCTGTTTAATGCTACAAGTCGATTTACACTTGTTAATACACCAGTCCTGGAGAAAGGGATCTGTTTTGATCAAAGAGAGTGTGTGAGCCAAGCTTCCGCCCCCACTGGAGCTGTGAAAGGCCTTGTCAGATGAGCTTGGCACCGCAGTCCTGCAGTCAGTCTCATAACATAAATACCAGTCAATAATGTTCAATACAAACAGCCCAAGGAATACCAGCCTATTATACTGAGATATATGAGGTACCTCATCAAAAGCTTACACCATATGCAATAGTCAGAAAGTAAATGAACTATTTGCAAACACAAGAGTTTTACAAACAAATGCTTGATGGCAGCACTTCTGGGTCCTTTTAGCACCCCACAAAAGAGGCTATTTAAATTAGAGCTTCACTGCAATGACCAAAAATTATATGTTTGGGTTTGTAACACATAGTTTACTAAATATTGTTGAAGATTTGGGTTTCTTTTGATTTTCATCAGCATCAGTGGTGCAAGACAAACTCGGGATTTTACACAAATTACAATAATTCACAGACCTCGGCCATCATTATCGTCTCTGCTCTAATTAGATCTGATTACCCCACAGCTGGTGTTGGAAGATTTGTTTTTACTAAGGCAACACATAAACCGTGAAGTCACAAACAGCTGATTTGAACTCTTAAAACCAGTTGTGTACACGGTTATGAGTTATTTAACAGAACTATATATTGCCAGCACAGGAGGCCTATAAAAATGCACCCAATCAATAACAATAAGAATAATGATAAAATGAAGGTAAAATGTGTTATTTTCAATTTAGTACAGTTTAATTTCTGCAATTTGTGATCTATTTCAAGTATTGTTATGCTATTTACGGTACGTAAACAAAAGATGCATATATGGATTTTATTCATTTATTTTACAAAAGTTTGGGCTCAGAAAGATGTTTTTAATGTTTTTGAAAGAAGTATCGTATGCTCAACAGGCTGCACTTATTACTTTAAAAAATTATAATTAACTTTCTAATGTAGTTATTTGAAATAGAAATCATAAATCATCATAAATGTCTTCACTTCATATTTGGTGAATTTAATGTGTCCTTTCTGAATAAAATAATTCATTTATTTATATTTTAAATAGTAGTATATAAATCATGGGAATTTCTTTATAATAACTTATTTTACTATTAACAAATATTATCACAATGTTTAATGCTTAACAAATCATCAGATCGGTAGAATCACAATCTATTCACAGCCACCACATAAAACTGCTTACACAAAAAATCTGGATCTTTTCTGGAAGTCTAGAATCTGGAAGTTTCCTGTTGTGTGATGCCACGTAATATCATCTATATGTAAATGGGCATGGCACTGGCCTGCATAATGATGCGATATGTTCACCAGTGACACTCACAGGTGTGAGCGACTGGGATTCAGTCATTTGAATGTAGATTCAAATGACTCATACTTATAACTCTGAGCTCATAAGAACTTCAAGTTCAACCCATCCATTCCAACTAATCTTCCATCAAGCCAGCATTCGACATAGCGAATAGCATCCAACAGTCAATTTCAATTAGCTAGGAGAGGCTAAGCCCATCGCAGCACATGTTGTCAAGGATACAGCGAGTCAAGCTGACAGCTAACACAAACAAGCTATTTCACCACGGATTTAAAATGAGAGCGCTGTTTCTAATGTGCGATGAAAAACTAGTGATTTCAGATTGTGTTTACCCCAATCTGTCATGGCTGCGACAGACAGTAGTTTTCATTATTTACTGCATATATTCATTATCAAAATATTCCTTGATTTAAATAAGATGAAATATGTTCTGTAACTATTATGCCAGAGCTAACTGAAACTGATTTTATAGATGTTTTTCAGTCAAAATAAGACAAGCCTGTGAATTCTATATTGTTCCACTGCTTGTCTTTTAACAGAGAATACATTTACAGTTTGTCCCTTTCAGTCTTAAAAAGGTATTGGCTATTTCCCATATAATCATGATCACCACATTCACCATCATAATCCCTGTTGTAATTATCATAATCATCAGTCACAGGACAGCAATCATATTAGCAAAAGCCAAAGCAAAGTGTTGATCAACATTCTTAAGAATAAAGGGGTCACACTTTATATTAGTTGGCCTTAACTAGAACAAAAAATAAATAAATAAATAAATAAATAAAAATAAAATAAGTACAACGTACAGCCCCACTTTATATTAGGTGGGCTTAAATACTATGTACTTACATTTAAATGAATCATTTGATACAATGCACTTATTGTCAGTGATGGGAATAACGGCGTTACTAACAGCGTTATTTTTTCAGTAAGGAGTAATCAAACGAATTACTGTTCCCTCCGTTACAACGCCGTTACCGTTACTGACAATAAAATGTGGCGTTACTGTATTATATTATTAGAATTTTATTTTTCAGTTCATCTGGATGGCAGTGTAGCTGTATTTGACGTACCGTAAACTCTAGTGTGAAGACGCACGTCACTTTCTCTCACATACACGCACGCAAAGAAAGATACAGAGCAAGAGAGTCTTTCATAACATGCAGAATTGACGCGCTACATGTAAATGATATTCTTCTTTGTATTTTCCTGTCAAAATAACGGAGTTCCTTTGGAATTCTTCAGCTTTTAAGAACTCTGGTTCTCTGTTAGTGGGCGGAACTAATGCGCAAACGACAATCTCATTGGCTGGCGCTCACCTATTATCGTCCCTGTTTTGATTTCAGCAAATCAATTCAAGCGAACGCAGACAACTTGATTAATATTCATGAACCCAGCAGCTCATTAATCCTTAGTGCGTTTTATATTGATGACAAATATGCATTCATACTTGGTTATTCTAATTACTAAAGTTCTATCATCATATAATATTAAATTATCATAATATTATATTATAATGCTTGACTGACTGATACTAAGTGTCAGTAGATAAATAGTGTAGGTTAATGCACAATGTTTTATAATAATAATTTATTCTTTTTAGTGTCCATTTCATTCATTTAACATATTTAATATTGGGGGCATCCAAAGTTATTTGACATTTGATTTTTTTTTTTCTTTAAAGTAACGCAATAGTTACTTTCCCTGGTAATTAGTTATTTTTGCAATGATGTAACTCAGTTGCTAACTCAGTTACTATTTGTGAGAAGTAACTAGTAACTATAACTAATTACTTTTTTAAAGTAACGTGCCCAACACTGCTTATTGTGTACATACATGTTCTTACACTGTATTTATATTTTTAAAAATACCTATCTGTAGCTACATCTGTAATTAATTTCTGTAATTACATTTATACACTGCTGACCCACCCTTAAACCTACCCATACCACCAAACCTGTCCCTAACCTTACCAGTATCCCACCTCAATAGCAGCAAAAGTGTTTTGCAATACAATATGGCCACAATAAGTACATTGTACTTATTTTAATATAAAGTGTGACCCAACGTACTTATTGTGTTCATATTGTATTTCAAAACTGCTGTTATTGAGGTGGGATAGGGGTAAGGTTAGGGACATGTTTGGTGGTATGGATAGGTTTTCGGGTGGGTTAAGGTGTAAGGGATGGGTCAACAATGTAATTATAAATGTAATTACAGAAATTAATTACAGATATTTTTAAAATAAAGGTAAAATGAAAAACCATGTATGTACACATTAAGTGCATTGTAACAAATGATTAATTGAAATGTAAATGCATAGTATTTAAAGCCACTTAATATAAAGTGGGACCAACAAAGGTTATTTACTGGCATCTATGGTTCCATGAAGAACCTTTAACATCCATGGAACATTTTCATTGGACAAAATGTTCTTTGTAGTAGAAAAAGGTTAATCACACTAAGAAAAAAATGTGTTCTTTTAAGAACTGTTTACTGGAAGGTTCTTTGGGGAACCAAAAATAATTATTTTATGGAATTGCTGTGAAACCATCATTTTGGTACCTTTAATTTTAAGAGTGCATCCATGAGGGAACACAAAGTGTTCTACAATTCTGACTCTACAATTCTGCCATCACATTTCCAAGAGGATCTGGGTCCAAATCCAGACCCATAAGGCCTATAGAATTTTTAATCAAACAAGCAAATGTATAACTGAACTTGACAGCAAGTAGTCATCATGCATAATTTATTTATTTATTTTGCATCAGCACTTGTACTCTATTCATTCTCTCACCGTTGTCATGACGATCATTGCACATGCCATATTCTGACATTATTCTGTCAAATTTAAACAACTGGCTTCGTTTTAGTTTATGAGTTGGATTTAACCTGAGCTGGCCACAGAAAGAATTCACTGAACTATAATTTAAAGGGCACCTATTATGCAAAATCCACTTTTACATGGTGTTTGGACATAAATGTGTATTGGCAGTGTGTGAACACAACCACCCTACAATGATAAAAATCCACCCACTCCTCATTTTTTAATCCCCTTTAAACCAAGCATGCCCAGTAGCGCCATACCTATCCCTTCTAGCCTTAACTGTTGTAAGCTGTCCTCCATTTTCTCCTCGCTCAAGCAGCTGTAACGTCAACAATGTCTCGCAAGCAATCCCCTCTGCTCTGTGTTTGGATGTAAGACTGAACATAAGAGTCTTTATTTTGTCCTAATATCCGAGCTGCTGGACGCTGTGGATTACTTTCATTTTTCAAGGTAATGCGCCACATCTAAATACATGTATCATTCCAGACTCCTTTGTGAATGTCATGCTGTTATAGTGCTTAGCATTTTAACCATACTTGTGTACATACATTAAGCATTTTTAACTGATCAGTGCTGTGCTTGCGAGATTAGTTCACAGGTCAGCATGGCACGAGCTCTGAAACACTGTGCTGTTTCGTCCCACTTTCAGTGCATTTGGCTTCCCATATATTCGGCTAAACATCGGTTCTCTCGCTCTCAGTTATGTTGCTTCTACCGGCTGTTTATTGCTGTAAGGTATGTTAAATATGCAATGCAGAGAGACATATAATGGTAATGGCATTATGGAAAATAAAGTGCTCTTTCTCATTTGAAGCATATAAACCTTCACATATTAAGACATTTTTTAAAGTTTTTAAACTACCAAATTGGGGTCTGTTTCCCAAAACCATCATTTGCTAACTATAATCGCTAGTTCCATTGAACTCTATTGGTAACGACGGAACTTGTGAAAATAGTTGCTTATGGGAAATGCACCCCGGGACTGTCAAGCCAGCATTCAAATTTCAACAAAGTTTACTAATTAAAAATTGCATTGTTGTAATTACTGTATATATGTTTCTTTAAATTAATTTAAATTCTACTTTTGATTAAATGTTTTAATTAAATTCATTATTGCTATGCAAATTCAAATTAAGGAACTAATGGAAAAACAAATTTTTAGGATTTTTTAATGAATATAAGTTTCAAAAGAACAGCATTCATTTGAAATAGAAATCTGCAGCACTTAGAACGGTTACACTTCAGATATGGCTTCTGCGCCACCCCATCTAAGTACAAAAGTAAAACTTAGAATAATTACTTGAACACTGTACTTTTCCTTGCTTTTAAGTTATTTTGAATAACACATCTGCTAAATGTATAACCTAAATGCAAATTGAATTCTCTGTCCATGAGGGAAAATGGGTTCTGCTCACTGTAGCCACCCACTATGCATGTCTGATGTCACTGAGTTTATATCCAAATCCTTCCCACTTCTTTTCCAGATTGACCATATGGATGGCAGATACTATACACATGAGAAGCCTCTCAAATAAGGTTTCATCAAAAACAGTCAAACAGAAAACAGAACAAAACGTTTGGTTTGTTTTCCATGATACTTGAAGAGCCACAGGACTTCTAACATGCTTTAAGGGTCGGTCTTAAAATTGCAAGAGATACATCCATAAACCCATCACAGCAGCTTCCATGAGAGTCAGTCTTTTTTGAACCCTTGCAGTATCTTCAACTGACTGATTCCAACAAATTTCCTGAAATGTAAATCAGAGAGTGCAGTGCATGATACATGGAATAAAACAGAACAACACGTTCTCACTCCCAACTCGTCACATATTGAAGCTTGGTCAGGACCACTTGGCGTTGCTTTTTGACGCTCAAGGTACCCCTTTAGCATAATTTTTAGACTTGCAGGGTCCTTTGTTGTTTTCAGTTGTTTGTCTTAGTTTAGTGGTTTGCATGCAATTGTTAAAAATAGTGACGTGACTTGGCCCAGTATGGTAACCCATACTCTGAATTAGTGCTCTGCATTTAACCCATCCTAAGTGCATACACACACAGACATACATACTGTGAACACACACCCGGAGCAGTGGACAGCCATTTATGCTTGCTCAAGGGCACCTCAGTCGTGCTATTGAAGGTGGAAGAGAGCACTGTACATTCACTCCGCCCACCTACAATTCCTGCCGGACCTGAGACTTGAACTCGCAACCTTTGGATTACCAGACCTTCTCTCTAACCATTAGGCCACAACTTCCCCAGGAGCACCTAAACCTACCCACTTCTGAACAATAAAACATGCAATAGGCAAATATAAGTGCAGTCACAGGTATTTATTGCAAAGCCTGACCATAAACAAGAATTATAAAAGCATTACAAACAAATCGTGTTGCATTCCAAGTCTTCTGAAGCCATACGAAGACGTTATGCGAAGAAGAGAATAAAAGATTTTAATCGCTGAAAATGATCCCACTCCGTCAACACGCTCTCATCTCATTCAAAAGCATGCTCCCGTCCCGTAGCATGAGTCAATCATCACGAGACAAACAAGAGCCAATAGCATTTCACAACCAAGGCTGATGTAAGGCTTCTTCTGGCGGCATTTTTTGAATTAGCGCACAGACTGCAGCACAGGATGAGCTTTACGGTGGACGGAGACGGAGATTTGTCTCTTCCTCTCACAAATCAATCATTTTCCCTTGGAATATTAATACTTTTTGAATAAATTATGACGGTAGTTGTATCTGCCTGTTATATCTTGTGTTTTATTGACAAATGGTAGGTTTAGGGGCAGGGGTTGGGTTACATGCTGTTAAATGTGTAAATAATGTAATATAAATAAAACTGTTGTGACTGTTTACATTGAAAAATCACACCCCGACATTATTACCCAATATATAATTTAATCATGACGATAAAATTCCCAGTACTTTTCGTGTCGGCATATTGACGCCAAGGGTTTCTTTTTTTAAAGCACCCTGCATGTCGAAAAATAACGCTAAAGGGGTACCCTGTGCGTCTAAAAGCGATGCCAAGTGGTCCTGACCAAGCTTCAATATGTGAGTTAGGAGTAAGAATGTGTTGAACAGAAAGCATTTGGACAACTCTAGCTCTCACTGTGCTTTAAAGAGAGAGAAAGAGAGAAACTGTAATGCGGTACTGTATGTCAGTGGGTATACAGTATGAAGCTTCTTTTCTGAGCTGTAACAACAGAGACTAAAAAGTATAAAAGGTCAAGACAGCAGGATGAAAGGAAAAGTTGGACTACCAAAGAGACGAGGGTCGTCCCTCGGGTTGGCAAGGACAGGGAACATAATTACTGTGGCTCTTCTATTCATTTCTTTTCTTTTCTTTTCTTTTCTTTCTTTTTCATAAATATATGACTTATTTATAGTGCATCCAATGCATCCACTACATCCACTCATTCTCAGAGCTCTCCTTCTGAGAAAGCAATGAACCAGAAATGCAGTGTGCAGTTTGCACAAAATCTTAGCAATTTAGGTTTTTAAAACATGCTTCAAAATTAAAATAAATAAGTATAAAATAACAATTACTGTAAAATGTATAGTTTAAAATAATCTATATAATAGTCAAATAGAAAATATATTTTCACTGTACAAAAAACTCGCCTTATAATATTACTTTACAATATATTTAACAGGGTAGTGTTGTTATTTAGTAAATCTAATTTTTGTTGTAGAACAAAATATGAATGTCTCTTCAAGTATTGTTAAAGACTGGCATTATTTTACTTATAAATTCAAAAAGCCTATTAGAAATTCCCCAAGGAACCCATGACGATTAGCCTTCAGGGTTGCCTAAAAATTAATGTCATGACTGAATGGCTTTATTGAGATTATTTTGTGGAGGATTTACAAAATTGTTGCTATGTGGCTCAAATAAAGATTTTAACATGCTTATGGGCATGACTGACATTCTTTGTCATGTTACAAATCACATACCATCGCCGAAGGCTTCTGGATTCATCAGGTTTTGAATTAAGCGTTGCCTCAGTGAAACAGGCCTCTGCAATCTCAGTCATTTTAATAGAATGCAACCCTTCGAATCACTTTCTTTATTAGAAAAGTAGATGAATAGTGTTTTTTTACTCAATGATAGAGCCACATACTCTGACTGCCAAGCAGGGGCATTTTCAATAGCCGACAGATCTGTGCCGGTCATTCTGAAATCTTCGCACCCACAATTAAATTTGATCTTACAATTCTGTTGCATTATTTAATAGAGGACACTATCAGCTGTCTGTGGGTGGAGTAAACCAGAGAAACACTTGGTGCATGATTCATTTCTGTCACAAGGGGCTTTGTACTGATACATGTAAATTACTTAATCTGCTTGCTTACTTTCTTGTGTTTCTTTCTAATTATTAATTCAATAATGGCATTTTTGTGTCAGAAGAGAAATGTTGTACTTTTGCTTGCCAGTTTCCAGTTTAAAAAAAAAAAAAGAAAGAAATGTTTGAAAATATTTCAAGTAGATGTTAAATACATGTTGTAAACCGAGTAACTATATTTTTCGAATAGAAAACAAAAATTTTGTTTAAACCTGCAAATACAAAAATATACAAAAAAATATGTACCTCAAGATAAGATAGTAAAATGCATTTGGGGTAAATGCAAAATTTCAGACAAACTATACAAAGAAAAGAATCAAATACAAAGTGATGTTTGTAAGTGATTGCTTCTGATCGCATGGCTTTTTCAGTCACTTTCTTCAAAACCCTCTTCAAAGTGCCCTACTCTGCACCTCTTCTTTATTCCTGCCAATGTTGTATATTCATGCTCTGTTGTTTTTATTCAGCACTCAATGGAATGTAAGGCTGAATTCCAGTACTTTCCTTTTTTTGTCAACTTCACAGACTAAGCAAATGCGTTTGCTGTGTACAGACCGTTCTTCCCTGGAAACACAAAACTAAAAGAAAAATCAATAGTGAAAGAAATTCTCTCCACGCCTGTCATCCCTGATTTGATGGATTTCAGAAGAGAAGGCAAATAAAGTAGCATTTCCGTCTCTCTCTCTTCATGCTCATATTTCCAAGAGTTCCATTTCTGTATTGATTCTCTTTCCTTCTGTCTGCAACCTCCCAGAACACACTGCTATTTCACAGGAGACTTATTTTTTTGACTCTTATCTTCTCATCAGGACCATGAAATGTGTCATTGATGAAATGCATATGACGTCAGAGCAGGCTGGATTTCGTGATTCTACAAGCATCCATTATCCATGATTCTACAGAATCAGAAGCTGTTTACACACAGAATGTGCATTCCAATGTGGTTGAGGAAGGATCCCTGGCTTAGAAGCATCATGTAATAGATGTGGATCAGTAGTGGCACACCATCGTTCCCCAGGGGCAGCGGCACACACGCTGGAACTGTGCACTCAGCAGAAGGGGAAATAAAACATTAAATAAATCCTGCATCTCTACTCTGTTCTCTCGGGCCAGATCAAGCGCTCCATCAGGGGAAATGTGAGAGGAGCAATATTGTAATAGGCTCCATTTTACACTAACCTGAGGAGACAAAAGTCATGGCAAAGGAAAGAGGTGGAGGCAGGCATGCATTACTTCTGCTGCTTCCCTCGAGCGCTCATGATTCACTCGGAGTGAGCCACTCACCCACCTCTTAGACTGCAGTCGTACACTTAATGCCACAGAACAGGTGCGCACTAGCCAGGAAGAGGTGGATTCAGACATGCAAACATCCACATATGGATTAGCAAAATAGACAATAGTTTAATCAGAGAAATTGGTACTTTTAGCAGATTGCAGGTAGGAAGACTGGGGGAGTCAGAAAAGATTTTTAAAAAGGGAGAAAAATGCATATTAATTAAAGAAATGAAAACCCACATTCACCACAATGTAAGTCATTGGAAATTATTATATACAAATGATATAAATGTATTACTTTAACTGCAGGAGATAAAATCTGCAGGCTAATTTTGAATCGTATCAGTGCTCCACAAATTCTGTTTATTATTAAGTACCTGCTGTGGCTCATTTATCAAAGCAGCTCAGTAAGAAAAGTCAAGCCAACAATAACCTCTCCATAATCCTGCATCTCTCCACAGAGGCACAGAATAAAGCTTGCTATGAAAGCAGCCCATTATCCAGCCTGACTTCATACTGGCCTTAAGGGATATCAAACAACAGTTCCCTCAAACTTTACAAAATATATGTCCACATAACAGACTTTTGCATCCCATTACCTTAAATAGAAACCATTGTTTTGAAAAAGTTGTATTCACAGTTTGGCTGATTTACTAAGCAGTTCTCTGTGGTTTGTTGTGGGATGAGATCCGATTTAGTTTTGTATTTTGTCTCAGTGAAGGTTATAGAATTACAGTCACTGTCATTTACTCATCCTCATGTCATTCCAAATCCCTATGACTTTCCTTCTGCAGAACACAATTTTTTTTTTGAAAGTCAGTCATCCAATCAGCATGACAACAACACTGACATTAATTGTATGGACAAAAACACAGACATTCTTTTGAATATCCTCTTCTGTTTCACAAAAGAAATGTCGTACAGTCGTACAGATCTGGAATGACACAAGGGTGTGCAAATGATGACAGAATGTTCATTTTTGTGTGAACTATCCCTTTAAAGGGGTCATCGGATGCCCATTTTCCACAAGTTGATATGATTCTTTAGGGACCTAATGAAAAGTCTATAACATTACTTTGGTTAAAAATTCTCTATGGTAGTGTAAAAAACACCCTTTTTACCTTGTTAAAGTCAGCTCTTTTCACAGCAACCTTTTTGTTGCATTTCCCTTTAAATGCTAATTAGCTTTACTCACCCTGCCCCTCTCTTCTATGGGGTGACGAGCCGTCCTGTTTACTTTAGCCACATTTAGCTGCATTTAGCCGCAAAACTTGCTAACTAGCACATTATTAGGAAAGGTGATTTGCAAAGATTCATAAAAAAACCCTTATACTCACTTCATCTGTAGGTGAAGCTGGATCATGAATGATTCGCGCAAACATAGATGCTTTTAGGTAGATCGGAGGACGCATTCCCTTCAAAAATGAAAGTAATGTTAATCCTCTGCATCTTCAGGATCTCAGATGTCAGGAGTAAATGATGACTGCTATGTTCATTATTACATCCAACAACAAAACACCTCAATTGCTTAGGAGCCATTCTTGCCTACGTCCCTGCTACGGCATCGAAACAATGTAAGGTAAGAGGGCAATGTCAGTCAACTTCGTGGGAGCGGCCTTGGTCTGTGTGACATCACACAGCCAAGAAGCAGAGAATGGCTTAATTTGAAAAGGGGATATTATTTATGAAGATGAAAAAAAAAAAATACAACTAGGTGGATAAGATATTAGGTGTGTTGTTGTTTGTGTGAAGACTGTATTATCGCTATCCGAGACTTCAAAGGAGCAGCACATCTGTGTATGAACGAAGAGCGAGTGGATGTGTTTTCCCAGAGAGCAGAGTACATGCGGTGCTTTTTCATGTGATCACTTCGGTCAGGTGACAGGCTGATCCCCCACCCCCCACACCTCATGCTGCACGAACAACTGAGAAATGATAGAAAACCTGATAGAAAGTGAAATAGACCACAGATCCTTTTTAAAACAGAACAACAGGAGGTATAAACTGCACATTATAGTTCAATCTTCTAACTTCCTGTAGCACCATGGCATTGGTTTTATCCCATCATTGCAGTAACATATCTTTGTTACTCTGTCCTTGCCACAATAAATCAAAGCTAAAGGCACTCTCCTCGCATTGTGTAATGCTACACAATCCTATTCACGTTCAATAGCAGGATGTATGCATGCAGACAGAGGCTGTTCTTTGTCCTGCTAAGATGATGCAAAGTTTTTCAAGCAGATCAAAATGTAGAGTAAGAAAAAGATGCAAAAGTTCTTGGCATTCAGAGTCCACAGGAGTCATTAATCTGAGCTAAACTCACCGTTTATACCCGCGAAATGACTAGTTTTTCGCCAACTCACTTGACCTTTTTCACCAACTCCAGTCATCAGGGGTTTAAATGTCACAGGCGAGCTGCTACAAAGGATCTAGCAGGAGAGCAGCAGGAAACAGTCACTCTGACATGGATTAACATGTCTGTACAGCAGCATGATGTACATTATCAGATTAAAATCTGAATAGAGGGGATAAAAACAGATGAAAGATTAAAAAAATAAAAAATAATGCGAAAAGTTACATGTAAACTTAATTTTTCAAATTAATGTTACTTTTATATAGATTTTATATATAGATTATATAGACTTTTATATAGATATACTGTATGTCATATAATTTACTTTTCATAATGAGTAACACAATATTGCAACATGTTACTTCCCACACACTAATGCTGAGTTCACACTGCACGATTTTAGCACGATTTTTCACTCGCCGACAGGTTTTGATAAATCGCCGACAAATGCCCGACATCGGAGGCAAATTGGAGCTCATTCACGTGAGTGACAATCGGGCAGTGTGAATAATCAAAGACACGATATGAAGGAATCGCCGACACGTCGCCGACGCCTGTGAAATATTTGGCATGCTAAATATCTGGAGCTGTCAGCGATTCACAATCACGCTGTGTGCAATGATTTCTGACTGAAAACTACATCACGATGACCTTCAGCCAATGAGAGACAAAGATACAGGGCAGAGGGAAGTTCAGTGAGGAGTTATAGACCATATCAGTATTTTAATATGTACAATTATATCATACAGAAGCAAGCACAAACGCTTCACCAGCCGCAACATCAGCATAACAGTTACTGCAAATTATTATTTACCACTCTTTGCAGAACACAATTCCTGTTCCCTGCATCTCCCTCCTGCATAATCTGTTTTTGTTTTTGTAGCTGGAAATCAGTGCACAGACCATTTGCGGGCTATATTTTTTTAATACTTCCAGTCTCGCTTGAGAACAACGGTCTGACGCACGCAGGTTCTCGCGTTATTTCCTTTTGTTGTGAAACGCAGTATGCGGATCAGACAGAGTTGTCGAAGATTCTTCCTATTGTGAAATCGTGCAATGTGAAAGCCCCTGTCGCCGATCCATCGTGCAATGTGAACACAGCAGCGACTGAATGATACCCCAGATAGTCACGCAGTGTGAAAACAACAGCGATCCGACGAGTTTGACGTGCAGTGTGAACTCGGCATAAGGGAACATAGAGCATCAGAAGGTTTTCGCCACATTGCGTGAATGTGCAGCACATGTGTATATATATATATATATATATATATATATATATATATATATATATATATATATATAAAAACAATAGTTACGGGGAAAAAATGATTGAATAATTACATTTAACTTCTTTTTTTAGGTTAAATGTTTTCTATTTTGTTCAGTTAAATGGAATTTTGTTAGGGCGAATACCTAGTCCTGTCATGAAACTCGATGGCAGAGGCTGATGGGTCCTTAATTCAACCTGATGATATTGGCAATGTTAAACTACCTGGCACAAACTTATTGGTTCATGTTGCATATGCAGCCAATGAGCTTGCTGCTTTACATTTAAATGGTTGGTTTGCATTCACTAGAGCAATATGCAACATGCTTTCAGAGTTCCTCTGAAACCCCCCACCTCCCCAGCTCCACCAGTATAGGTCTGCTACAGGCAGAGATGGGCACAAATACATCAAAATGTATTTAAAATAAAAATACAAAATACTGTGTGGAAAAATGTATTTAAATACAAATACAAAATACTGTATGGGAAAATGTATTTAAATACAAATAAAGTATTTGATACATTTGAAATTGGCCATCCAGTGAAGTAACATTATTAAGGCCTGTTTACACCAAGAACAATAATTATAAAGGTAACTATATTAGTGCATTCTAAATATACAATGCAGTTGCGTAATCTGTCACTAAATGCTCAAGCTCTTTAAAGCAGAAATGATTCCGATTGGCTGTCAATGTTTTTTTATCATTCATCATTTTTTGTGCTGTTATGGTTATAGTTGTGGTGTGCTATCTTCTATTCACTTAGATTTAGGATGTACTCACACTAGGGGATCTGATCCGTGCTTGAGCACAATTGACCCCCAAAGTCCAGTTCATTTCACAAGTGTGACTGCTCTGTACCGTGTCCAGTGCGGTTCGTTTAACCATGCCCTGGCCCGCTTGAAGAGGTGGCTCGTGTGAGGTACGCATGTAGTGTGACCGCTAACCGCGCTGGAGCAAGGAACAGTTAATGTACTATTTTTGTATGTGCTATTGTTATCATTATGACAGCAAAAATCTTTAAAACTACTTGGATATCACACTTTTCAATTAATTTAATTCGAGTACATTTATATTTACAACGGGTCCGGTTCTCATCTTATTGATGAACAGGTATTGTAGTTTGTGAGTAAAGCTGCAAATTCCACCATTATCCTCAGCTGCACATTTGACTAGTTGATAAAACCAAAATCTGACCAAAAAAAAAAAAACAACAAGACTGACAAGTACTAAGGCTATGTTCCCCTTGCTAGGTTTTTTTTTTTTAACCTGCTTAATCCAGAATCATCAACAAGCAACCTGATCTCACAGAATTCCGTGTAATGTTCACGGACTAAATTAACCTCCGAATCTGTGGTGGCATCACGGAATCGCCGAGAATTCCGTGATGGGCTCACAGAAGGCATCAGCCGTGGTCCATGCACGGATTCACTGGTTCAACGTAAAAAGAGTGACTCCGATGCAGTTATACTTTCACTGGAGTACCTGACAGCCCCTACCCTAAACCTACCCAGTTCTGAACAATAATAATGACGATAAATTTCCCAGTATGGTGTCGGCATATTGATGCTAAGGGTTTCCATGCGTGGAGCACGGCTGATGTCTGTCACTGACTTACATTGGTATCACTTCTGTGAGCCCATCACGGAATTTTTTCTGTGAACCCATCACGGAATTTTCGGCGATTCCGTGATGCCACCACAGATTCGGAGGTTAATTAAGTCCGAGCACATTACATGGAATTCTGTGAGATCAGGTTGCAACAAGCTAACTGTAAAGATAGCACTGTGAATGATGATATAGTTGTCAACAAATGGGATGCTACATTTTATTCCAAATTAAATCTTAAATATCTACGATTTTGACTTAAATAAGATTTTCCCAGGAAACCTGTCATCCTCCACGATTCCTGTTCTTTCCAACAGCAAAGAATTTGAATATGACATGCTTGTAATGAGGATTTCTGAAATTGGAAATAGGAAATTTTGATAGCATAGTATTATTCCTTGTTTCCTTGCAGGGATCCAGAAAATTTCATTGCCCAATTCTATATGGAGTCATACAGCTGCAGCTCACATGCATGAAAGTGGCATTTTTGAGCTAGCTGATACAGGAAACCAGCAGTCTAATAAAGAGGTTGATTGGCAAACAGTATTTTATGTATTTTGAAAATACAAAAATACTAAGATTAAATGTATTTAAATATAAAATGCATTTGATTTTTTTCCAAGGTATTTAAATACAAAATACAAATAGTATTTCAAATACATATTTTAAATACATGTATTTGAAATACTGCCCATCCCTGGCTACAGGTTATTATATGCTATATATGCTATTTGTGCAGCAGCAGTATGTGTTAAATACTAACATGAATTGGATGTTTTTTTGTTTTTGTTTTTTGCAGCAATAATCTACAACAACAGCAATAACAAACAACAGCAGCATAGAATCCCTATTCCGGCAAGACAAAATACATTAACATTGTCACATACATTACCATGCTAAAATCTTTCAAGAGTTGTCATGACAGAAAAACACAAGTAAAGGGGCTGATTATTGCAAACAGCAGTAAAATTCATCTTTTCTTTTTCTCCCTTACATTATTTCTTCTTTTTACAACAGAATCACTCAAATTTTCTTTCCTACATTAGAAGTGTCAAAGCAGTCTCATGTTAATCGTCTCTTTCTCTCAGTATTTTCTTCCCTTGGCCACATGGGTACCTGAGCCCATTGGGCTGGAACAGCAGTCTGACCGCGGTCACGCCCAGGGGAAGCGGTGACGGCACGGAACCATCTCTCACTGCACACCTGTCATGTGTTTCCCACGACTGGAGACAAAAAGACAGAGACAGAAAGACACTGGCTGATAGAGGGAGCAGAAATTGTTTGGAAGAATAATATTCCAGTAGCTAACGCCAAAACCAAAAGGGAGAGAGTAACATATTACATTAATAAAACAGAGGCAGGCTATATTACCACGGGGGAGGGGGAGGGGGGGTCCCTATTAATTTGGCAGAATTAATTGTTTTCAGATTCGTAAGGGTACATATTAAAGCAGTGTTCCAATATTTACAGTCCATTGTAAGTTAAACTAAAATGAAAAATTAAATGATGAGATTATTTAAACTGTACAACTCATTAATTCTTTGTTAGGTTAATCATCAGATATTAAATGTGGCTGTACAGTGTTTTGCATTTGGCTTTAAAACACTCCAGACACCTGAAAACAATGTGAACCGTAACAAATGCCACAGACAACTGGAACAAATGTGCTTTTCGCTTAAAAGGATATTTTAATGCCACAGGCTCTCTCTGTTTTTCTCTTTTCCTCTCTCAGATGGTCCGTACACAGTCATGCTGGCTGGGTGACAAAGTGAGCTCATTTTCCAGGCTTCCTGGGAATGGTGGTGGATCCTGTTAGGAAAGGGCACAGGGCATCACATATGAGCACAAGACATAATCTCCCAATGCCTGTGACCTGGATCACATCATGCTTGTGTTGGCTGTACGCACCTCACTTCACTACAGCAATCAGAGAGCTGGAAATCAAATGGTGGAAAATGGAAATTGCAAATGGGCTTTTTTTTTTGCTGGAGTGTCGTTATGAATAAAAGATCAGGAAATTATTCAGTCTTATGAGGGTTTATATATGTTTCATGTGAGTCTCTGTATTTGTTAGCATGCGTGTAAGAGCATGTGGGTGCGTACATAGCGGGAAGCTTTTTTTTCCAGTTCATTCATACATTGTTTATTTCAACAGACTGGTACAAAAAAGACTCAAATTCGTGTTTTGGAACTCCCTGCAAATTATTTTATAGAGTGAGATTTTCTGTTTGTTTGTTTGTTTGTTTTAAATAAATTAATACATTTATTCAGCAAGAACAAATGAAATTGATCATAAATAACTGTAAAGACATAATGTTACAAAAGATTTTAAATAAAAGCTTTCTATTAATCAAAGAATTCTAAAAAACGTATTACAATTTTAACAAAAATAATGATAACAATGTTTCTTCAACAGCAAATCAGCATATTAGAATTATTTCTGAAGGGTCATGTGACACTGAAAACTGGAGTAATGATGCTGAAAATGCAGCTTTGTTATCACATTAATAAATTACATTTTAAAACTCATTAAGATAATAAAAAAATAATAATAAATAAATGTAAATAATATTTTAAGATATCAGTGAAGACTAACTTAAGTAAAAGAAAACAATTTTGATTTTAATTTTAGGCCGTTTTGATTTGGAAAATTATTTCCAGTCTCTGCCATTGAGGGAAAAGAGAGAGATAGAATGAGAAGGGATCCAGAAGGATGACACCAAGGACCTGCAGAGGGAGGCACTATGTAAAATGACTAGTAAAAGAGCTATATGAACAGCTGAGTATGTCTGATGATTTTAAACGCACCATCTGAGGCCTCTTAGCATGAAAACACACAAATACGCCATGCCTAGTTTATGGGCACGCTTACAGCGGCAGTCAGCCATAACATACCTCACACAGAATGCATAACTCTCACTTACCTAAACCGTGAAGAGCTGGATATATGCTTATTCATCAACCGGATGCCATGCATACATAATTTATATTACAGTACATGGATAACTGAGCCACAGCAAGCAGTGCAGACCCCTGCTAAAGTCCATTCTCTCTCATCCTTTTACAACTGTCACATTCACTCAGAAATCCTTGGAAGGGATCAAGATAAAAAGCTTGAAGAGCAGCATACTCAAGAATGACACATATTGAACTTCTCTTCATTTAAATATGTTCTTATGAGACAGTACAATAGGGGTTGCACCAACTAGTCGACTAATCGACTTTAATGCTCTGCCATGACGCTTTTAGCTTGACGTCGACTAGTCGCTGGTCCTATAGAGGGCGCAACAATATAAGTAACAATATACTTCCACATTTAAGCTCCGTTTCCAAACCAAAATGACAAATAAATGCATACTCTGAAAGCGCTCCACAAGACATGTGTGATTATATTACTGGATGCTCGAAATTGAACGGGAGAATGCACGTTTTAAACAGCTTATAGTACAGGTCAGTTCATCGCTATTCTAATGTGATGCGCTGTTGCTCTGTAACGCACACACATAGGCTTCAGACAGTAGCGCGTACATCACGTGCAGATCCAGCGCGCACAGAATCGTTCAGCGCGGAAATGTATTGTCAACACTGTTCTGCGATTTATCAATAAAATAGCTTAGAAACTGAAACGTTCAAGCATATATTTCTTATTAACTAAATCCCACAACTTCATTACTAGTAGAGAGTAGCTGCCCGGTAGAATTAATTCACACACGCAATCGCTCTCACTAATGCATTCATATGAATGTAATCTTTGCTGTGCAACTTTATCTGTATGTGATTTAGAACGAGCAGAAATCTGTGAGAAATATAACGAATATAAAGACAAAAGAACTGATACAAATGAGCTGTTATAGGAGCAATAGCCATGTGGGCGGCACTGTGTCATATGTCATAGCTGTGCACAAGGTGTTTGTCACAGCTCCAGACTTATTTGTTCATTAATGACGTCATCAGCGACTAGTCGACTTCGAATCGACTTTCTTCACATAAAAGTCGACTTTAAAAAAACAGAAGTCGTTCAACCCCTACAGTACAATTGTGTGTGTATATTAAACAGTTTTAATGTGGAAATCTCAAGTTAAACAACCTTTAGTTTTAATCTCTCTTCTCCCTTCATCGAAATGTAGATGGGGGGGGGGGGGTGCATTTTCGATATGGAGATTCAGGTCTATAGCAGAATATTTTATCATTTCCAAACTAAAACTGAATGTTAACAAGTTGACCAAAAATCTTATTGTAATACATTTTCCAAGAAAACATTTCAGTCTTTCTACTTTTTTTTTTTTTTTTTTTTTTTTAATTCAGTGTGTTGCATGCTGTTTCTTTATAATTAATTGTGAAATTTACAAGCATTTTCTGAGTGAAAATTGTTTTTACACCACTTTACTTTTTAGTGTATATGAAATATTACATTTTTCAAACAACAGCACAATGAGTTTCTATTCTGGACCAAAACAGTGATTTGAGGGTATCATCACTTTTGCTGACCATTTCAAGAATGAGCATATTTGATATTGTAACACATATTGTTTGATAAAATTATTCCTACATCTGCCACTGTCAGTCACAGGATTTTCTAGGTCTGTGTTCTTCTACAGAATGGAATGTTTGCCACTTAAAAAAAAAAAAAAATGGACATGATATTTCATGAGATATAATTGGTGAAAGACAGATGGGATGGATTCACGCAACATCACTTTTGTTCTCCTCAAGTTCAACATAACACAAAACAAACATGAACGCCACTTGACAAGACAGTTTATTAGAGCACATCCAGAACAATTGACAAGAAATGCTAGCAAACACATCCACTCGCTACAGCCGTGTCAGATGGAGAACATGCATCAAGTTCATTTAAAAAGTCACCCAAGCTTTTGTGCCAACAGTTGAGCAGTCAGCAGTTTTATTCTTTGAAGTGCTGCAGATTTTTTGCAGCATATTGTTTACTGTCATTTGCATCCAAATAATTACCCCATCAGGACAACGGGAACAGTATCACAGCCTGGTTTAATTATTCTCTGTCGAGCCCGGTTCAGAATTTAAATTGCAGATTTAGGATTCCCTTGTTTGCGTCTGTAGAAAGCTTTGACATGCAATAAGTTTACATTACACACTCACAGCCTTCTGTCTATTCTCAGATGTCAACTTCTGTTTGTTAGATGACAGTCCCATCCCTGCTTAATATTCAAATATAAACATGATCATTTTGTTTTCTTGAAATCTAAGTGCTTTACGTTTCTGGTTTTATGCACATAATCATCTATAATTTCCGTATTCATCATGATAGAATAATTAGCATCCTCTTTTCAGTTTGTGTGCTTTGCGAATGCATTGCTTAAATTGCAATACTTAGGTTAGTTTCTTTTTTCACATGTTTTTGTCTCCCTTTCTTACAAAAATGACTTGCATAAGTTATTTGAGGATATTTTTCTACTGGTAAAGTAGGCTATTTTTGCTCTCCAGTCATTTGTGGTATTTATCCAGGGCTGGGAGTTTGTATGTGCTGCAGTAAGTACTTCATTTTTACTGATGCACTTCACAGTGTCATCATGTTCCACAAAGCCAAAACCAATCACAGAATGCAGAGCTGAAACACAGGATTTAACCAAATGCTCAAAATTCCACTGAGGCAGTAACAATGGCTCTGGTGTAATGTCATAAAAGTAGAAAGAGGTCAAGATAATCAACAGTTTCAGGGAAACAACAATTGTATCTGTAGTAAATATGATAACACTTTACAGGTCCCATTAGTTAATGTGAGTTAATGCATTAACTAACATGAACTAACAATGAGCAATACTTTTAACGTTAGAGTATTTATTAATCTTTATTATGAAATTTTAGTAAATGTTAGTTATGAAAAGTACAACTATTCATTCATAGTTTGTTTTAGCTCAAATATGTCAAATAATATTAGCAGAACTTTTGATTTTATTAGTGTGTTAGTAAAGTTTGAAATTAACATTAATAAATAATTTAGAAGTATTTTTCATTTTAAGTTCATGTTAACTAAAGTAATTAATAAATGTTGGGTACAGTGGAATCGTATTGTAAAGTATTACCATAAAAGTAAGTGTACTCAAACTTGCATGAATTTTAAACTAGCTAATTTATTGTTTATAGTATTTGCCATAGGCGATTTTGTCACCACAACTTGACATTTAGTGGCCATTCCATGCTTTTATCCACCGACCAACAAAACCCTGGGACATGGGTATCAAATTAATCCAAATGTAATCCAAATTAAATAGGTTAGAAGATAGGCCCCAACTTCAGGTCATGGCTTTAACTACACTGAACAAAATTATAAACACAACACTTTTGTTTTTGCCCCAATTTTTCATGAGCTGAACTCAAAGATCTAAGACTTTTTCTATGTACACTACAGGCCTATTTCTCTCATGTGAATATTGTTCACAAATCTGTCTAAATCTGTGTTAGTGAGCACTTCTCCTTTGCAAAGATAATCCATCCACCTCACAGGTGTGGCATATCAAGATGCTGATTAGACAGCATGATTATTGCACAGGTGTGCCTTAGGCTGGCTACAGTAAAAGGCCACTCTAAAATGTGCAGTTTTATCACACAGCACAATGCCACAGATGTCGCAAGTTTTGAGGGAGCATGCAATTGGCATGCTGGCTGCAGGAATGTCCATGTAGAACCTGGTCGAAAAGAACACACACACATGAGTTTAAACTTAAGAACATTCCACAGAATCTCACTCTCCATCGCAGCGTCGTAAAAGTTACAAACGACCAACACAACGCCCAAAATCTCTGAATAACTTCCTGTCTGTTCTCCTTATCTCTCATGAGACCCACGAAGCTGGGAGGAAAACATCTGGCCATCCCTTTGAAGAACAGAATCTTCAATGTTGTTCCTGAACCAGTTTACCATAAATAAAGTCGAATAAACAGACAGCACAAAGCACGTGGGATCTGGACATGTTCCAGCCCAGACCCTCCCTGAGTCCCCTGACTGCTTTTGACCATAATTCAATGATGGTATCAACAAGGAAAGACAGATATACGTTGACCAGACCTCCGCATGACCTCATAACAAACCCCTTTTCTTCACTGCATTCCAGGAGAAAGCCGCCTCTTTTCTCTTACAACAAAAGGAACTCTAGTTATACAAAGTTTCTTTCAAACTTTTATGGACTTTGCCCAAAAGGACAATACAGAAAAGACTGCTGCTATTAAAAGCAATATACCCAAGAGAAAATTATATATGAATGTGGTATTCTATGTTTCATTTAATCTTACTGTAGTTATCAGAACTTAAGATATTTTTAATCTATGACTTAACCCATTTAGTAGGTAGTCGAGACGACAAATACCTCATGTTTGATGTCTTATATATATGTATATCGATATATATATACATATGCTTGGTGTTTTATGCTATGCATGGTGTGTTTTAGTTTGATCTTTGCTCAGCCCTACAGAGACAATGTGATTGGGTCAGACAGTGAAAAGGATGGACTTAATTCTGTCCGATAAAACAGACACCCCAACTTTGAATTAGTAATGTAACACAAGAAACACAAAACCCGGGGTGAACAACTGGTTGAAACCTGCAAGGAAACTTGGCTGAAAGTCTGGGCGTTGCCCTCCTGATCGTGCTGCGAAACATCTGGCTGATCATCTCAAAAGACTTCAACACTCTGTCAACTTCAGACCAAACTTGCAAAGAACATCAAAGCCTTGCCGTTTGCGCGCTGCCCGGAAGCCACGAATCGTAGAGAGGATTCCCGAGTGACGTCACGCGACAACGACTCAGCTCAAAAGTCGGGGATTCCCTCAAGAAGTACAGCCTTCAACTCAACTAACAGCAAGTAAAACAACAAATCTCTAATTCGCTGAAGTTTGAATTGAATGAATCTTAAAAGATAACCATAAGTCGAATCTTCTGTTTGTGACGTCTTAAGGTCGTCTTTATTCTCGGGAAAAGACAATAGCTTAACTTTCTTCAAACTGCTTTGATCTTGCCATAACGTGTGTATGTGTGTGTATGTGTTTTGTTTGTATTGTACCCTAGAATAGTAAATAAACTCTCGATTCATTTTTAATGAATAGTCTGGTGCCGTGATTTTCAAATCTTAAATTATTTGCCATAGATCGTGTTACCTGTGCTCAGAGATTTCCCAATCAATTCTGTATTATTATCAACAATATGAAGAATTGCTATTTGCAGATGTCAACGTTGTGGATCGAGTGGCCCATGGTAGTGGTGGGGTTATGGTATGGGTACGCGTATGTTATGGACAACGAACACAGGTGCCTTTTATTGATGGCATTTTGAATGCACAGAGATACCGTGACGAGATCATGAGGCCCATTATTGTGCCATTCATCCACGACCATCACCTCATGTGACAGCATGTTAATGCACGGCCCCATGTTGCAAGGGTCTGTACACAATTCCTGGAAGCTGAAAACATCCCAGTTCTTGCATGGCCAGCATACTCACCGGACATGTCACCCATTGAGCATGTTTGGGATGCTCTGGATCAGCGTATACGACAACGTGTTCCAGTTCCTGCCAATATCCAGCAACTTCGCACAGCCATTGAAGAGGAGTGGACCAACATTCCACAGGCCACAATCAACAACCTGAACAACTCTATGCGAAGGAGATGTGTTGCACTGCATGGGGCAAATGGTGGTCACACCAGATACTGACTGGTTTTCGGACCCCCTCAATACAGTAAAACTGCACATTTTAACAGTTGGTGCAATTATTCGCAAATGGAAGCAACACAAAATAACTGTCAGTCTCCCTTGGTCTGGGGCTCCATGCAAGATCTCATCTCGTGGAGTTTCAATGATCATGAGAACGGTGAGGAATCAGCCCAGAACTACACGGGAGGATCTTGTCAATGATCTCAAGGCAGCTGGGACCATAGTCACTAAAAAAACAATAACACACTATGCCATGAAGGACTGAAATCCTGCAGCACCCGCAAGGACCCCCTGCTCAAGAAAGCACATGTCCAGGCGTGTCTGAAGTTTGCCAATGAACATCTGAATGATTCAGAGGAGAACTGAGTGAAAGTGTTGTGGTCAGATGAGACCAAAATCGAGCTCTTTGGTATCAACTCAACTTGCCGTGTTTGGAGGAGGAGGAATGCTGCCTATGACCCCAAGAACACCATCCCCACCCTCAAACATGGAGGTGGAAAAATTATGCTTTGGGGGTGTTTTTCTGCTAAAGGGACAGGACAACTGCACCGAATCAAAGGGATGATGGACGGGGCCATGTACCGTCAGGGCCAGGGAATTGAAGCCAGCCAGGGCATTGAAAATGGGTTTAAATGTATACATGCAAATACATTTAAAATTATGAAATCTTACTTACAGGTTGTGGCCCAACAACAACTGCTCCATGTTTTAGTAATAGTTTCTGTGTGAATCCGGCATTGAACTCGTGTAGATTCTGGAAGCTGTCTTCCGTAAAATGCGCAGCACAGAGAGCTAAATTAGGAGTGTAATTGTCAGGAACATAATCAAACATAAATTTTAACCGTTGTTGACGAACTACAGTGTCTGTAGGAAGCCCGAACACAGAAGACTTGACAGCTGGGTGAAAATAACACCGTTTCGACGGCATGGCTACAAATCTCCACTAATAACTCTTCCTCTTCGACAAAGCCGCAGAACATGGTCTTGCCCCCTTTTCTGCATGTTGCGGAGGGAGGGGTTGATGGGTTTATTTCGCAACGTATCGTATCTCGTTGTAGTCCCATATGAGTCGTTTTTGTAGGCATTAAACTTTTTTTAAAAGACGATATCTCCGCTTACGTTGAACTTTCAGCGCTGCAACTTTGCAGATACTGTTCATGCACCAACAGCAACATTACACACTATTTAAAATGAAAAAAGTGAAATCGCAGTAAACCACCCCTTTAAGACACTTAATCTGTTGTAAAAACACAAGGCAATGCATGCAGACATGCAAGCTAAATTAAATCAGTCTTTGACCTGTACATCAACAAACCTAATTGCTGTGATGTGACACTCACACACGCATGCACACTTTCATACAATGTACTTAAGTATCCACAAACAATCATTTTTGGTCCCAGGGCCTCTGGAACACACCCAGCATCTTTAGATTGATCATAATGGCTGTGTTTAGAAATAAAAGGGCCCAATTAGCCATTCAGCAACTCTTGCCCCCTTTGTGCACATTACACTTGCAAATAATCCTATTATCACAACGACACAGTGTAATAAAGAAAGGCTGCCGAATATCAATAACACAGCAAATAAACAATGCATTAATATTATTATTTTAATGAAGATCTGTCAATTTTGATAAACTCAGAGAGTGTGCAGTTTCTATTTCTATGCAATTTATCTAGGGAGACAAAGAGCATATAACGTTGTTAATTAAGCAACAATTAGTGGGAAAAAAGCAGCATAACAAGATAACTGTGAAACAAAAGAAATCAAGACAAAAAAAGCTGACTTAATTTGTTGACCCATCAACAATGTGCCCTGCATAAAGTAATGTGACTTTTTGTAATGTAATGTAATGCATTTTGTAATGACCTTTTGTGTGTACTCAATGTTTTTGTCTCCCACAATGTAATATTGAAATATGTGATTAATTCTGACAAATCCTATTAATTTAATCTAATTACTTCGATTGAAAAATTGAATCGATTGACTGCCCTTAAAAAGCTGATTTAATTTGGTGACCCATTCGATTACAAGTAAATCAAAGGTTAAAGTGATTAATAGTTGTGCTGGAAACATTGGTTTTGTACAATCAAAATCTATTCATATTGGTGACTTGATGTCCAATGTGCAGTCAGGCGAGAAACCACATGACTGACAGTTTATATGCAGGGAGAAAAACAGATGGGAATATTTTGTTAGAGTATGAAGAAAAAAATTAATTGCAGCAGCCAATAGCATTTTATCATTACAAAGAAACAAAACATGTACATATCTGTCAGTGCATGTCGTATGAAGTACTGGGATGAATTGACATACCAGTACTGGACAGCTGGGTATTCTCTGTGGCGTATGTCACACCTGCTCCCCAAACAAGAGTGTCCAGCATCTGGACAGGTCAGTGCACACGGCCCGCTGACAGGACTGCTAACAAGCTTAGTGCCACAACAGTCCCAGAGCCAGAGATGATGAAAAGACTCACTACAGCCACATAACATACTACTCTATACTTTACAGTTTGTTTCATGTGATTGTTTGCCTGAATCAAAGGGGTCTACAATACCCATAGAAAGCCATAGAGAAAGCCATCCGCTAGCATTCCCTCAGAAATATTTCAGCTGAAATCTGTCATGGTAGCTCATGGGCTTGGGCTATATAGGGTACAACAGGGCTAAAGGCGCCCCAGGGTAAAAGGCGCCTTTGATATTATTTTCATCTAAACCACTAGATGGCACAAGATGGCTACATGCACTTTTACAAGTTGTTTGAACTGAAATGTGTGTTGGCAGTGTGTGTACATAACCACCCTATAATGATAAAAATCCACCCAGTGTTTTTTCTTGTAATCTCATTAAATCTTTACCCCTTTCTCAAATCGAGCCATCAGTCCATGTGACGTCACACGGACAGAGGCCCCTCCCATGACTGTAGATTGACAGCAGAGTTTCAGCACAGACTGCACTGGTGTCTTACCTCAGAGTCAGACCCGCCCTGAGTGAGCTGTCATCAGTTGTTTCACCGCCGGAGCAGATGTAGACAAGAATGACTCCTAAGCAATTGAGGTGTTTTGTTGTTGGATGTAATAATGAACATAGCATTAGTCATTTACACCTGACATCTGAGCCGCTGAAGAGGATTAGGTTTGGTTCTGAAGGGAATGCGCCCTCCATCTACCTAAATGTGTCTGTGTTCGCGCGAATCATTCGTGATCCAGCTTCACCTCCAGAAAAAGTGAGTACAAGGTTTTTTTAAATGAATCTTTGCAAATGGCCTTTCCTAATAATGTGCTAATTAGCAAGTTTCAGGATGAATGTGGCTAAAGTTAACAGTCCCTCAGGGAGCGGCTCGGAAGAGAGGGGCGGAATCAGCAGAGCTCATTAACATTTAAAGGAGAATGACACAATACCACTTGCTCTGACAAGAGCTGTTTTTTACATGGTGAAAAGGGTGTTTTTTACACTACCAATGAGAAATTTTTACCAAACTATGTTACAGACTTTTCATTAAGACCATAAAGAATAATATCAACTTGTGGAAAATGGGCATTATATGACCTCTTTAACACTTTTCAAAACATTCGTTTTTCAAGATGCATGTGTATATTTATCTGATCTTTGACACGATCGCGCGCAGCAGCGTGAAGTTGATACTGTGCTTACTTGATCTAATATTTTATGTTTTTTTAAATGTTGTAGATTTAAGTAGCAAATGAGAATCGCTAAAATTAATGCATATATTTTGAGAGAAAGGTCTTCTTTGTGATTTTCAGTTTTATTTAAGATAATTAAAGCAACAGTTTTTAAATAACAAAAGAATTTGTAAAAGTATGGTATAGTAAAAGTATGGTAAAGGCACACAGTAATTAACATGCTAATAAATAGATCGCTGCTTTTCCTTTTGTTGACATGACAAGGTTAGATTCAGATAGTAAATCATATATTATGTTGGGTGTCCATATTAGAAATAATCACCATGTTTAGAATGAAACCATCATATTTAAAAACATGATATTAATCATATCATATAATTTATTGTTTCTACTTTAAATATATATTCAGTTATTATTGGATCTCCTTCAATACTTTCAGAATATTTACTGATTAAAATTATTTTGTTTCTGTATTTTAAAAAATATTGTTTATATTAACATATTTTAATGACAGTATATTTATTATTAAACAAAATTTAATAGAAAAATAGTATAAACTTTGCTAAAGTGATTATTTTGAACAAGTATTAATTTCGACCTTAATTTATAAAACATTATTTTAGCTGAAATATTTCAATACCGTGTGCCTTTTTCACCCTTGCCACCTCATACATGTATAAGATTTTTAAACAAAATAAGCAACTTGAATGATTTATTTTCACACAAAATCTGTTGCTCCATTAATGTTCAATACTACGTATATATATATATTTTCTGCAATTATACATTTTAGGCGCAGTGAATAGCAAATTTTTTCTTAAGGGTGGCCTTTAGCCTCGTTGTACCCTATATATACTGTGTGTGTGTATCTGTAAGGATTCTGGACTGTCTGTGTTGTGTTTTGCCCCTGTTTCTGTTCCTGTTTTTCTTTTATTTGGTCACGATGCTGTCCTCGTTTAGTTTGATTATGATCCCATGCACCTGTGTTCTTCCCAATTTACCTAATTATCCCTTGTACTTAAGTTCCAGTCTGTGAGTTCTGTCTTTGTCGGGTCTACTCATTATGTTCATGTGTTTCCTGCCGTTTCCAGTGTGGATGTACCCTGTGTTTGGATTGTATTAAAGACTGTGTTCGCTATTCCTCATCTCCATCATTCCTCGCCAACACAGAGTGTGACAGAAGACCTGACCACAACAGTTATCTCCGTGTGTTCCCTCCGTTTTTGTCCAGTGTTTTGTTTCCGTAGTGTTTCCCATGGATGCCCTTCTTCGCCCAAAGTACCTCCTCCTCCTGCTGGAGCAGGGGGACAGATCCCTCGAGGACCATACGAGACTTTTCCTGATGCTGACCTGCCCCCTCTCCTCCCTACTTCCTCAGAGCCCTTTGTCACCCCTGTACCCACGTCCTGCCCAGAGAGGGCTCCGGTTCCCATGTCGAGCCCAGAGGGGGCTCCCGCTCCTGAGTTTTGCCCAAAGAGGGCTCCAGTTCCCCCGTCCAGCCCAGAGAGGGCTCCCGTTCCTGAGATTAGCCCAGAGAGGGCTTCTGTTTCCTCGTCCAGCCCAGAGTGCGCTCCTGTTCCTGAGTAAAGCCCAGAGAGGGCTACCGTTCCTGTGTTCAGCCCTGAAAGCCCTGAGGCTCTGTTGGCTGGCAGCCCCTCGGCTCGCCCTCAGCCCACTATCAGCACGGTGCAAGCTCCATGGGACTGTCATCCTCCAGCGTCGCCGTGGCTGGAGTATCCCTTGACTCCGCTTCCAACCTCAAAGCCCCGGACTCTGCCTCAACCCGATGGCTACACCATGGCTCCTTACTCCCTCCTCTACGACCGTGGCCCATCTGTCAAATGGCTCTGCCGGCCTCCTTAGTCCCTCCGGGTCTGCCTTGGTCTGTCGTCAACCATCCTGCACCTCAGGACTCCACTCCTCCAACTGTGCCTCATCCCTCTGGCTCCGTCAGGCTCCTCCATCCCGTCGGCTCCTCCTCAGTCTTCTGTCGCTCCAGCTCCACTCCACCTTCTGGATCCCCGCTTTGGTCACCAGCACCATCTGCTCCACCTTGATCCCCCGGATCCTCCCTGTCGCCCTGGCTCATCGGCTCTCCGCTTCGGGCTCCTCCACCACCTGCGTCGTGTTTTGCACCCGTTTCTGTTCCTGTTTTTCCTTATTTGGTCACGTCTCTGTCCTCGTTTAGTTTGATTATGATCCCATGCACCTGTGTTCCTCCCAATTTACCTAAATATCCCTTGTACTTAAGTTCCAGTCTGTGAGTTTTTTCTTTGTCAGGTCTACTTGTTATGTTTGTGTGTTTCCTGCCATTTCCAGTGTGGATGTATCCTCTGTTTAGATTGTATTAAATACAGTGTTCGCTATTCCTCGTCTCCATCGTTCCTCACCAACACAGAGTGTGACAGTATCACATCTATGACAAACTAAGACAGAATCCTCTATACATTTTATGATTAGTTGTATCACAGTAAATTATTAACCTTATTTATTACAAAATGTATAAATGTGAATTAATGGGGGAAGAAAATTTAACATTTTTGCTGTCATCAATAACCATGCTTGGTCACACATTATTTTAAGGTCCAATTCTCACTATTAACAAACCATGAACAATGGCTTTTGCCTCAATAAACTCCTAATTTGCTGCTTATTAATGTTAATGGAGCAGGATTAGGGATGTAGAACACAATATGTGCTTTATAAGTACTAATAAACAACTAATATGTAAATAATAGGCATGCTAATAAGCAACTAGTTAATAGCGAGAATTAGCGCCTTTGCTAAAGTGTTACCCAATGCTTCACTATCAATTTTGGCATTATGAGTGCTGTCATAACTGAGCTGTTGATGAAACTGTTCAGAGTTGTCATTTTATAATTCCAGTAATTATAAAACAAATTGAACACAGCATAATTACTCTTGAGTCACAGAAAAATTGTATCATGACACTGATTGGCTGATGCACCACAAGAACAAACACAGTCCCAAACCCCTGTATACTATCTTCAGGTGTGACAGCAAAGGTAGCAAACAGACAAATATGTAATAAGCCTGTTTCAAGCTTTTAAAAGTCTTCAGTGTCACATGATCCTTCAGAAATCAAATATGCTGATTTGGTGCTCAAAATAAATATACAGTTGCAAAGTATTTTCGTATTTTTTTTTTGTTTGTTTGTTTGTTTGTTTTTAAATCTAGAAAGTGAAAAAGAGCAGCCTTTATTGGAAAAAAGAAATGATTTGTAACATTATAAATGTCTTAACTTTTGGCCGAATATTAAACCCTTAGTCTAACATGTATAGTGCAGGAATTTGCCCTCAGTTGTCACTGGCACAGCAGTGAAAGTAGGCTAAGCAGATGAAGGAAAACATGTCAGAAGACTGCATTCCACCAACTTTTCATCTTTTCGCAAAAAAATAAAACAAGACCCACACACTTTCAGTGAGTGACACTTGTGCTGGTGTGCCATCGTGAATTGTAATAAGGCAACACAAGCACTGACACCTCTCTGTGGAGTCAGATGCTGCCTCCAGGACGCTATAGGTGCCTGTCCTTTAGAGGTATAATAGGCAATGGATTGGGTGCAAGCATGATATTCTGCTGTAATCTCATCTTAATATGTAAACCTGAAGATGTCGTCCATATGACTTTTTGTGCTATACTGTTATGGTGCTTTCTTGTCATTCTAGAAGCTGTCAACCCTTTCATTATATTGAAATGTCTGGTCATTCTATTCACAGGTTGTTGAATTTGAAGGCCATTCACATGATCCTTTAAACATAGTGTGGCACTGTATTGTAACACATCAGCAATGCCGTCGAGACACTTCCAGAACCATGTGGCAGCTCATTTCATGATCCGGACCAAAATGAGCCAACAGTCAACTGTGGATAAGCGTAGAGTGCGGAAAAAGGCCTGTAGTGCAGCATATCTATCCAATTTCAAGGTCATGTGCTTGTAACCAGCAAATACCATTTTGAAATTGGATTTGTGAGTTTGGTAAACTGCACGGGATACACAGCCCAAAGGGAGTCACAGTCTGTTTTATTTTTCTATTTTTAATTTTTTTTTTTCTCTTCCCTCTCAATTTCATGCACACCAATTTCACGCAGACAGCGTGGAGACTGGAAACTCACCCAATATGGACTGGAAACAGAAGATTAAATATAATCATACAGTGCACATGCAAAAGCCGAGACTGTCAGGGTGACACATTTTTGCATTTGCAAAACGGGAGTGCATTAGATTTCAAAATATTGCTGGCACCTTCCATTGTTATCACTGACCAAAAAAAAAAAAAAAAAACACTCGAAGAAAGTAGGTAATACAGGTTTGGAATGGCGTAAGAAGTGTAAATAATATATTTGAATATATTATTATCTAGTGCATAAAAAGGCAGACTAAAAGCAAACAGTGATATGTTGTGCATTGCTATAAAAAAAATAATCCAAAAATATTAAGTTCTGAGAGATCTGTCGGCATTTGTTTGCAGATGGCACTTAGTTTGATATTTTGCTTTTTAATGCAATGACATTCACACATTTTAAGGGGGACATGGTCATCCAAATACTCTGAGGCAACTGTATAATTAATATATTATAGCTTAACAATAACATGTGATGGATATATGTGCAATGAATAAAACAGTCCACATTTAACATAATGGGGGCTGTTTACTGAATGCCTGCCTTTAAAACCATGGAAAACAGATGTTTATGTGAACTCAATAGATGTCAATACTAGTGTCCTTTTTATTGCTAAAAAAGCTGAGCTTGTGATTGTGGGGGTTGGTTCTCTCTCTCTCTCACTCACAGCAGAGGGGAATGATTTTGCGAGCCGGGTGTTATAGAAAGCGGTGTACACACACACACATAGAGACGCACACAAAATGACACACACCCGGCCAGCGTGCTCTATTCTGCTGTGATGTTCTCAAAATGATTTCCTAGCAGATATCATTTCAGTAGCTGACTGAATCGAGGCGGAGCGGGCAGAGGGAGGGTGTTAAGGTGCAGGAGGTGTCTCAGGTGCACTACAGGAAATGAAAAATGAAAAATGAAAAGAAAAAATGAAAGGAATGTTTGTCAAGGGGTGCCGTCTGGCATGCCTCGTGGAAAATTAATAATGTATTTTTGCAAATTTGCAATGTTATTTTGCCAGATCAGGGGAGCAGGGCAGGAAGCCAGTGTGTGGAAGAGGACGGGGCTCTGGGAGGAATACTGATTAAACCTCAGCAGAACGAAGCCAACTGAGATCAATGCTGGAATGCATGTGATATGTCTTAATAATGAGGCCGGTGCGAACCAGCAGGTCTGTACCTACATGCATGTGAGGATGTCCCAGTGCATTTGCTCTGCAGAAGCAAGAGAAACAGAAAGAAAATCCTCAGTACTAAAATAAAATTAAACTTTTTTTTTTTTTTAAATATGAACCAAATAATGTATATAACCCACCAATTTGATTGTGAAGAGAGTAATGGCTAAGGTAAAGACCGTTATCATGTTAGATAACGTGATTGGCTGTGATTGCAACATGGCATGTGATGTCATGCTCGCAAATTGAACTAAACAAGTCAACTTGGTGAAAATGAACGAACTAATAAAAAACTGACCAATTCAGACATCACCAATTTCAGTTGCAAATTAAACTCTTTTCCTGCCATTGACAACATTTTCCATCAATTGCAGTTACCATGTGAAAGTGAGAAAAACAAAAACGCAAATATAAAATCATTTTTCTTCTTGCAATTTTCTTAGCTTTTTGTTTAAATTGTTTTGATGGAACTCACCAACACTGGAGTGTTGGAAAAAAAAAAAAAAAGAATGAATGAAGCTAGAATAAAATGTTTTCCAATGTTGTTCCATTCTTCCTTCTGATATATTCACTGCTTACACATTCATACAACAAAATATTCTTGGAGTCCTGAAAGATTTGTGAATATGGTCAAAAATGCTGGTGCTAGCTAACAACTTAAAATTATTACTTTTAATTTCCCCCTGGTGGGTAAAGAGTTAAATGAACTTAAAATGGTGATGAAACAGTGAGCCAGTCAGTAAAAAGCATTTTAATGTGCAAAAAACATTGCATTTTATTTACATTTACATTTATGCATTTAGCAGACGCTTTTATCCAAAGCGACTTACATTGCATTCAAGTTACAGTTTTTACATTTTATCAGCTCTTGCTTTCCCTGGGAATCGAACCCATGATCTTGGCGTTGCTAGCGCCATGCTCTACTATTTGAGCTTATTTAAAGCAATAAAGTATGCATTCTGCATTTTGGAGGAAAACACAACAGAACATATTTCAATGTGAATAAAATACACAATCCAAAGCACTCTGCCATAAAATCCAAGCCATCATGCATGAAATGAATGAATAAAATAAAATATAATGTGTAAAAATCACTTAAAAATGCACAAATCAAGCTGTGTAGACTGCGAGAAAACAACACCTACATGTTTGCTAAACAGAAACAGACAGTAAGAACAGCTTATTACTGCCCATTACTTAAGCCTGTGATTTAAATCTTGCTCAGTGTCATGCAGCAGTGGCTTGGCTGACAGGAAGGCTACTTCTCATTGCTTCAGTAATATCCTGTAGTCTTTTCCCTTAAAGACAAGTGCAACACTCAAAAGCCCAGATCAATTTCATGGCTGGATTCATCTCAGACATTTACCACACACATCAGCATGGCACACTAATCACACCCGCAGACCAGGCATCTGTACGCTGCCAAAAAATAAATAAATAAATGAACAAAATCCCTTTCTTAATCAATATTTTTGTCTTGTTTTGAAGTGAAAGCATCTAAACATCTTTGAAACAAGATATATTTGCTGAGAAAATATGACTTATTGTCAGAAAATGTTTTTTAAAGTTTATTTTTCTTAGCCCCAGAGGCGATTCTTGGATTTCAGTCTTTAGGGGGCTCAATCTCCCCAACTGAACGCGAGATGATGGGGCTCAGAGGAATATTTCTTGCCTGGAGTAAAAGACATCACAAGTTCAAATCTGAAAACTTTACAAATAAACAAATAAAATAGCATATATGAGTCTCTAGGTACACTATCATTTAAAAGTCTGAGATCAGTAAGACTTGAAGGAAATTAATATTTTTATTCAGCAAGAACACATGAAACTGATCCAAAGTGAAAGTAAAGGCATGTGTAATATTAAAAAAAAAAAAAAAAAATATATATATATATATATATATATATATATATATATATATATATATATATATCATGGTTTTCACCAAAATATTTCAACATTGATAAAAGTTTGAGAAATGTAAAAAAAAAAAGAAAATGAAAATAAAAGAAATGTTTGTTTCTTTGGATCATGCGACACTGGAGTAAATGGCTGCTAAAAATCCAGCAATGAAATCACATGAATAAACTACATTTTAAAATATATTAAATGAGGAAACATTTAAAACCTTTAAATTGTAATAATATCTAAAAAAAAAAAAAAAATACTTAATTTTTCAATAAACACAGCCTTGGTTAGCATTGGAGACTTCTTTCAAAAACAAAAAGGAGTGGGGGTGGGGGTCTTATTCCAAACTATTGAACAGTAGTGTACATGGTGGCAGAAAAGGGTTTTTTTTTTTATTAATTAATTGTATTTCACTGGAATTAGGAAATAAGGTCCAGCCTTTGTATGCTACTTTTTTCTTGTTTCGAGTATTAGAGTTATGTAGATTTTTGCTTAATTAAATAAAATGCAAATGAAAAAATACATTTAAGACATAGTATTTTCTGGAAACAAGCCTTAATATCTCATGCAATTGTGACTCTAGGGGGTAAATTGATCTTGTTTTATGACTGTTTAGATGTTTCTCCTTGCAAAAAAGACATAAACTCTAATTAAGAAATTGATATTGCGTATGCGTGCATGTGCTTGCACAATTACAGCTGCAATAAAGTCCAATCCAGCTCCATATTAAGAGCTTTTTCCAGGAATAGCAGCATCATGATACCATTTGCATCTTTAATATCAGCTAAATCAAACAGCTCTGCAGTTTGTGAGGTTTCTTTGATCATCCTCTGAAATAAAGAGCCTTTGAAGACCCTTGGTTCATTCTTCACATAGTCAGAGAATAAAGAGCAGGCATTTTGCCCATGCTAAGAAAATGAGACTCACTGAGACTCTCTCGCTCATCGCTCACTGTGAAGGTCTGACACATGCTCTCCGAGGCCTCATAAAGTTGACGTCTCCCGTGTGACATCTGTTACCTTTGGGCTCATATAGAGCTTCCAGTATATAGATATATGATCAAAAGAGAGAACAGAGCCCACATAAATTAGCTTTTCAGGTTTCACAGTGACTTCAGCACAATATTCGATTCACTGTTTCTCTGTCAAACCAACCGTAAGTGCACTGATCAATGTGACATGTTATACTGTGAACCGAAATTCATTAAAATAGAGGTGAGAAGCTGGAAAGGCACACAAATACAGCCTATCTGAGAGACTATGAGGTGTTAGAGCAAAAGGCCATGAATACTTGCAGCTTCACTTTCCAACTCTCTTAAACAGGCTCATTAGTGGCTGATTCATTGATTCAGACTGACCTCTCAGAGCAAAGAATGCGTCATGGCGTTGGATGCTGGAAATTCTGTTACATTTGCAACTCATATATTAGACATGTCAGGTATGTAGACCTTCGCGGTCTCTTGAGACTCTTTACACTGTGGGGAGTTTATCCTGCAAATATGATCATAATGGAACTGTCACTTGAGCAAATGTCATTTACTGGAAGTCTCTGGGTCAAGTTTGACATTACTGCTTTTGGGTGAGATTGATTTCAGACCTTTTCAGGGAGAGGGCCTACTTGAAGTCGTCATAGCAACACTTAATGAGGGTCTTGTGGTTATTGGTGTTCAAGATCAGTGGTTCTCAAATGGTTTTTCTGTTTTACATTGGACGAACAAGTAGCAAGCAAAAACACTGGTAAAATAGTTTGCTACTAAGCTACTGTACACAAAAATAAAACACTAAAGTGTTCCATTTTAAAATAATACAATTACTACTAATATAAAATAAAATACTGTTGATTAAAAAATATTAATTTTACTAGGAACTGCATAGGCTCAAAAATATGCAAAATTATAAATCGGTAAGCCAATTTTGAAAATGCATAACAACAAAAGAGTAAAATCTCCATAAATTTAGTCTGATTTGTGTTTCTCTTTACCTTTTTAGATTTGTTTGAGTGTTGTCATTTGCCTAATTTGAATAATTTCTACAAAGTGGCAGATTAATTTGCACAAAAAAAAGTCTTGAAACTGATTATGCAAAGCCTTTGACATTAATGACAAAATATATACTGGTCCCACTTTATATTAGGTGGCCTTAACTACTATGTACTTGCATTTAAATGAATCAGTTAATGAATCACTTATTGTGTACATACATGTTTTTACATTGTACTTATGTTTTTTAAAATACCTATACGTAGTTACATCTGTAATTAATTTCTGTAATTACATTTATAATTACACCTGTTGACCCATCCTTTACACCTTAACCCACCCTTAAACCGACCCACACCACCAAACCTGTCCCTAACCTTACCTGTATCCCCCCTAAATAGCAGAAGTGTTCTGCAATACAGTAAGTACATTGTACTTATTTTTTGATGCAAGTACATAGTAGTTAAGGCCACCTAATATAAAGTGTGACCGATATACCTAATAGAAAAAGAAAAGAAAAAAAAAAGTGTAAACCAGTCTAAGCTGGTTTGCTGGTCTTAACTATAGTTCTGTCAGGACCACTATCGTCAAAAGATAGATACTTAGCATAAAGTTTTGGTTTGGCGGTATGGTTCTGTTCTGTGCAAAAACTCCCTGCCCATCCATGCAGCCTGTCATGAATCAGCAGGGAGAGCAACAATAATAACCCCCCTAGGGTAAACAGAACAGAACAAGCAGATATCATTAATGTACTTAATGATATTTAAGTGTATTTAAGTCTGATTCAGAAAGGAATATCAGAAAGACAAGTCCTGACTGTGTGAAAGGAGGAGTTGGGGATGGAGGAGGGTGATTTGCTCCTGAGCAAGCGGAAAAAGCTGCTGATTGATATGGAATAGAGCTTATATAGGAATGCTGCGATAGGTGTTGTATTCCTATAGGTAGATACGAACAGCTGAGAATCAGTTGATGCAAACTTGACTCACGTGACCTGCCAGAACTAACGCTAATGCTTCATTCTCTCATCCTGGTTAAGGTAGTATGTTAAGTGGTTTTAAAGAGGTTTTAGGCTTTTTATTTATTTATTTTTTTAACTTTTTTTTTATTGGCTAGGAAACAAGCTAATCAGGCAGTTAAACAGCAGCTTGGCCAGTCTGGGAGTCCAGATTAAACCAGCTAAGACCTGTTTTTTTCAGCACGGTTTGAATAGTTCTCTCTTCAAAAGTTGATAAACCAATTCACTTTTATATACTGACCATGTATTATATTTGCGCAGAAATCCAAAAGCACAGGCTGCAGTGGGTTGGTCACATATACCAAATGAATGAACCATGACTACCTTATCGACTTCTTTGGCAGCAGCAGCCTGAGAACTGGAAGGTTCAACAAATGGCGCCCAAGAAAATCTATGTGAAACAGATCTAGGCTGACCTTAAAAACAAATGATTTAAACTCCTTGATGCTAAATATGAAGCCCTTCACTATAAAGACTGGAAAAACCATTGTACAAAATCTCTGTGAATCAGCAGCACCTACAGCAGTGTATTTGCTCAAGGATAAATCCCATTCAAACATTTGCTAAAGGATGAAGAAGATGATGATTTGTGTTTAACATTGTTTTTTTTTTAGCAATCCACTAACTGAAAATCACTTTGCTGTATTTTCCACAATCGATTGTATCATAAGCGCATCACCTAGATTCATTTTATTTATTTATTTTTTTTATGTATATCACTGACCTTGACAGCTAGGTCCAATAAGACAGAAAGTCTTTGCTGTGTTTCTTTGATTTTTTACTCTGTCAATAAATATGTTGTGTGTTATATCACACAGTGTGTCACGCATATATGGCTCCCTTTGATTAAAATAACAGTGCTTGTGACCTTGGTATAGTTTTTCCTTCGCTTTATGTTCTGTCTTCAAGGTTTATGGAGAAAATTAATTGAACTGCAGAGTTCTCTTGTTGCATCCCAAAGCAGTACATCACCAAGGCTAATGACTACACACAATGGGTCTCATTTGGTGTTTACCAGCCGAGTGGTTAAAGCTACTCAATTAAGTCAACTGCAATACTAATACTAACTGGCTGCAGATTAGACAGTGTGGCAAATGATAAAATTAAGGTCAAAATATAAGATCACTGCAGTTTTAGATGCTAAAATATTATGACAAGATTAACATTTCAGGTTAAACATGACTGAGTAATGCTAAGTTCAACCCAAGGCCGCCGATATTGTGATTGCTCTATTTACTTTTTTTTCAGTATAACCTATCACACAAATTTAAGCAGTTCTGTATCTAAATGAGATGTTAAGGCCAGAACATTTTCTCACCTCAAACAACTCCAGATTTGCTTCAGTGGATAAAGTCATCTGCTAAGTTATAGAGGAGCATGTCAGACCCAATTTTTTTTTTTTTTTGGTGCAGCAAGTGAAAGTCTTAAGTAATGAGAGAGAGAGAGTAACAGCAAGGTGGAGAGACCGGGAAAAGTCCTTCATATAATCCATAAGGAGATGTGTCACTGCATGCGGAGAGAGGAAGAGGTGAAAATGACACAAATTAGGCTGGAGACAGCATGCATGTCCCCAGTCAAGGAAAATATTTAATCCTACATGTGTGCGTCATAGCGTGTCAGTAGAAAGAGAAACAAGGAGAAAAAACATCCATGATTCAACCAAAGTGATGAAGCCAAGGAGATGATTTCTGCTAATCATCACATGACAGCAGGGACAACATTGCCTATCTATCTATCTATCTATCTATCTATCTATCTATCTATCTATCTATCTATCTATCTATCTATCTATCTATCTATCTATCTATCTATCTAAAATCATCTAATAGCATTGTTTGAGAAACAGAATGAAATTGAAGTAATTTCCCCTCAAACTCTTCCCATCCCTAAGATAATCAGATCACGCTTATTCAGAATTTGCTGCATTATCATACACTGAGCCACGTTTGTTGTCATTGATTAGGACTGCAGAGGTTTTGATGGAATCATCTGAATTGAGGTAGCACAGAATAAAAGTCAACATTTTTCTTTTTGAGACTCTCCAGCTCAGAGACACAAACAGTAGTAAATGATAATACTATACTGATCCAGTTTAACTAGATTGTGTGTAATGTACAAAAACTCAGCTGTGTTTTCTGTGCTTAATTGCAATATTATTTGACACAAATTGCCCTAAATACAAGGAACAGTAAAAGTTAAACAGCTTAGAGAGCGATACAAATCAAAGAGGTAATGCTTCTTAACAAGATAAGAGAGTAGCCAAAACAAATTTACATTTGATAAATGAGATTTTCAGTGTATGTGTACAACTTTGAGCTGCTTAATTAGTTTCACTTAACTTGCATCCCTGGAAAAGCATTTCAGTACACGTCCGCCACACAATAACAACTGCTTTTCTGAAATAAATATATTTGTGGTCTCAACTATTGTTGTTTTCATTCACTTTGACTCTCAGTCCATTTTCCCAAAGTTTGATCCCAGGAAAGTCATGGCTCCAGCTCAGTGTTAAATAGTGTTAAACTCTTGGCCTCTTCCCTAATTTTGTCAATAACCCAGCTCCACAGGAGCCGCTTTTGGCTGCCAGTGTGGGAGGATGGAGACATAGCTAACCGATGCGGATGATGGGGGTGTGTACAGAACTAAGAGGCTTGACAACATCTTCTGAGACTTCACCAGCAGAGATCTGGATCAGAGAGCCAAATATGGCTGTGTGTGCTGATGCTGCTACTCTAGTTTCTGGACAAAAGGCAGCACAGCCATGCTGAACAACACAACCACCTAGCAAAACCTATAGTGTATAAAACCTGTTAGACCAACATAGATTTTATGATGAAGCTGGCTGACAGAGAAAATCTTCCTGGTTATGCTTGTTAAGAAGATACTGTAGGTGGGGGCCAAGCTGTGAATCTTAAGGTATCTGTGCAGAACCAAATGGAGCATTTGCCAATCAGTGGCAGTTTTCCACAGCTTTACTCAATTTGCTAAAATCCCAAGGGTCCACCCTCAAACCTAGCTCATAGTGAATTAAAGAAAATTGGGTAAAGCAGTTGAAAAACGCCCATTTGTTTGAAAACGGCCACTGATCAGGAACCATTCACAGCGTTCTGCAGATACCAAATTTCGACAGCAAAATCACTGGTGAAAATGGTTGTTGATGAGTTTTTTTTTGTTTTTTTTTGTCAACAATAGGAATAAGAGAGGAAAGTTCAAAAGAAGAAAATTGCCAATTTGCCAATTTTGACCCTTATGACTAGTTTTGTGTCCCAGTGTTACATATTGTTTAATTAAATAGTATTTTTTAATGAAATATTATAATTTAAACTGTTTTAATTAAAACATGCGACTGACAAAATAATTATGAGGATAACATAATCCTACATATTAAATGCACTAACAATATTTTGAAGAAAAAATTAAGAATATGGTTGTTGAAAATAAAGAAAAATGTAGAAAGAATATGATTGGTTGAAATAATTAAATCATATATCAGGTATTGATCCACTTGATCTGCATGAACAGGAACTGAAGAAGTAAATTGAAATGCTTTAATAGTGGGTTAACTAACTCACCCAAATGCATACTATTGTATATTATTACATATGACATTATTCCAATGTATACACAACATACACTTACTATTACAAATTACAACTGTACGTATGCAAAAACAAATTGCACAAATCCCAAAGTGAACTTGAACTAAGTTACCTGCTAGTATGTGAATTCAGTCTTTCTATAACAACATTCTAAAGAAGGTCTAAAACACGGACAATGAATAACTAAAGCACAAAGAATTACCAACTTTATTTATAGTATACTCACAATGTTATTTCAAGAGCTCAAGTTGTTATTTTTCATTTTATTTTGTACTACAGTGTTATTTTCACTGACTACAATTATGTCATTTTCTTCCGAGAAAAACTGATTAATATGGTGTGAATATGATATTGCAGAAATACAGACTAAATCTACATTAAATGTTTTATCCAAACATAAAAATAACAAATTAAAAATGTGTAAACACAATGATGCTGTGTCTGTGCAAGGAAACTGTAGCCACCTTTTCCAGGAGAATTCAAGTGGGGAGAGAACACCAGAGTCAGTGACATTCTTTCCCAGGGAGTTTGAATGGTGTTTGCTGCCAACAATGCAGGAAAGCAGATGTTGGTGTTGGACATGGGCTCTTGTCTGCTAAAACATTCTAGTACTTTGTCAAGAAAAAGTGGAGTCGTGGAAAATGATGGAATGCCACCAAGCCGATCAAAGATTCCACTCTCCTGGACAAGCTCAGGCGCTGTCACAGCAAAATGATTTGAGTAAATAGAAACACATTAAAGATAGGAATGACAACCCATTGTGAATGGGAAGTGGCAAGTGAATGGTGCAGTGCACAGGAAGTGGAGTGATACAGAGAGAGACTGCTGCTGAGTAAATTTTATAGCACGCTATCCTGCAGTATACTGAGATTACAAAGCGTAACGTATCCAAAAAAGAATCACAATGAAAGTGCAGAACAAAATAATGTATGAAAAATGAGAAGAAAAAAAGAGGATGACAGGTGAGTCAAAGATGACGCACTCCAGGAAACTAGTAGAAAAACAGGGTGAGATGAGATGTGAATGTGGGAGAGATGAAAGGTTGCAGGAATCAGGCACTTCTGCTGCTTCTCGTCTTTCTTTTTTTTTGTTGCCTGTCAACGCAATACGAGGCAGGACAACAAAGCAAGACAATGAATCTTGTCAAAGTAAAGCACTTAAATGTTTGCGCTTGTCACAGAAAAATTTGAGAGTTTCGATTTAGGTTTTTTTTTTATTTATTTATTCCCACCTTCAACAACAGGATGAATAATGGAAGCCAAAGAGGGGATGAGACAGCTAAATACAAAACAACAGGGAATAGTTAACAATTAGACTGATCTGAATCATAAAATCAACCAATACCTGTGTGGTTTACTGACTCACCATCTACAGTCAACACTAGATGTTCCAGATGCTCAGACAGATGTTTAGGGAAGCGTTCCATTTTTTATTTCTTAGTTTTTGACAGTGGATTGGGGATGTTTTTACAGCAGCCGTGTTGTCTTAGTGGCATCACAACATTAGATAGATGGACTCTTTAACTTCTTTATTAGCTTTATTATTCAATAAGCACAATAAGCACTAGTGGCAACAATCAGAATTGCAAAAAATAATAGCCAAGTGTCCCTCCATGTGTGTTAATGTAAAATCTGAGACATTATGGTAAAAATACCTGGATGAAATATGTTATTGATATTTTTCATAGCCCCATGCCAAACTCATGATATTGTTTGAGCTAATCTTGTTGCGTCAGATTGCTCAAACAAACAGCAGTGTTTTTGAAGTATCACAATTGCCACTCTCTTTACATTTGGGATGTATAATCTTACAAAAGTCTTACTTATAGTCTTTTCAGTTTAAACTGGAATAGCAGAAAGTATTTTGAATGGGAAATACACACAGACAAACACAGGCTTTTTATCCTCCAGACTTGGGAAAAACCTGAAAAAAGTAAAACCTTAAAAATAAAATGTAATTTGGTCCCAGGTATCTTATACTACATGTTAAAACAAAGCAATCTCAGTCCATATTTGGTTTTTCTTCTCACTTCTTCAGATTTGTGCCACATTGAATAACTGTCAAAAATAATAAAGTAACACCCAGCTGTCAGCAGCGTGGACCTTGAATTTGAGGTTATCTGCAAATTTGTGGATGAGACAGATTGAGAGAGAAAGAGAGAGTGGGGATCCAAAAGTGTGTCTGAATATTGATGCAAGGTCTTGACAGTTGACACTGCCTGGGGAGACAAAGAGAAAGAGACAACGACCAGCAAACAATAAAGAAACAGGTTGTCATTAAAGCATTCGGTTTTGTTTTGTTTTTTTTTTCTTTTTTTTTCATTCTAGTTCCCATCTTGTACCCATTAAGTATTTCCTCAACCATCTTGTTCTTTCCTTTATCACTTTGATTGATGCTATAAGTTTGATCACATACTCATTGGTAATTATCTTTGAGTGTTAAGATGATGCTCTTGTTATTAAAGAAGGTACACCACGATCCCCAGTGGCAGCTCTTAAGAGTGTGAAAAGCATCCAAGAGCACTTGCAGATCAGCCCACGTAAGCAGATAATTGACATAGTCCTCTCTGGTCATCCCTGTGATGAAAAGCCTCCCTTGTTCCATGTCCTGCTACAGCTGTCATTTACAGAGTGTGTCACCTATTCACCCAGGGAGACACAAAGCAATTAAAGGCCTGCCTCTGTTTTAAAACCCTTTATAGTTGACAGCTGCAATCTATCATTGTGTATTACAATGCAGCTCACCTACCACTAATGTTATGCTGTAATTATAATTATAATTCTTAAAATATTTGCACTGCAATATATCAAAATAACACCGATTGACTCGGATCAATAATTAATGATTATGTGGTGCAGGCAGCTTGTTTACATGTAAGACTGATCTCTAATCAACTGATAAATGTGGTTGGGGTTTGACTTCCTTAATATCCACTGAAGATCATTACAATATTATAATTTTTACTGTTTTGATCAAATAAATGTGGCCATGAGGAGCATAAGAAACTTTCACAAAGTTACTTGCCGGCAAACAGCCAAAATAAAAGCTTGCTAATTTTAGGTTTGAAAATGTTGAAAATTCATATAATTTATAATAGAAAGAAAGAAAGAAAGAAAGAAAGAAAGAAAGAAAGAAAGAAAGAAAGAAAGAAAGAAAGAAAGAATAATTAAAATTTAAATATAAGCATTGTATTGTTAAAGCTGTAGTCCGTAACTTTTTTTGGTTAAAAATGATCCAAAATCAATATTTGAGCAAGTACATATCCAGCCAGTGTTCAAAACTACCGCCTTACTTTAGCCCGATTCACAAGGGTTAGCTTATAATAATGTTTTCTAATTTGAGTGGTATGGGTAGGTTTTCGCAGGAAATTCAATCATGGCACTGCATCATTACTTCACGTCTGGAAACATAAAGTTGTTGTCCCGGCTACTAGGCTATCAGATGTGAGGATCCTGCAGGTGGCGGATCGTTTATAGACTTTTCTCACAGCAGCTAGAATAATTAAATGTATAATTTTGATGGCGGATTGTAATCCAGAAAGGATTATGTGTTTATGAAACACATGTGAATGATATTAAATTATATTCCAGTTTTAAATGTGCTTCTGATTACAGATAGCCTGGGATTACACAACATTTGTATTTTAAAGAAAAACAGTTCAAAGGGAGCATAATTTGCTTTTTGGGTTAAAAGTATAGTATGACAAGATTGTACAGAAATTGAAATCTACACGCTAATACACACTATACTCATAGTAACGCAATGCTGATGTTGTTAACATTAATAATTTGAGAATAAAGTATAACAATAATAATGATTTGCACGGTTTGATGTGATATGAGCTAACTGATAGTTAGATTAAATCACCATTGGTTGCGCAATTTATTGTAATGCTTTTTTCCTCAGTTGGTCAGAACAAATGGCAGACTTGTTACTTACTTGTTCAGATGACAATGTCCGGTGAAAATTCTTATTTGGGTCATATATTCCAAGACAGGCTAGAATCTGTGATTGCGAAGTATAGTAAATATCCACACCGGTGTGGTGACTGACAGCCACATACTCCTCAAAACATTAGATTCATCTGCGCTGGAGCCGTGCCGCTGCACAACCCAAGCAAGCGAGATAATTCCGCAAGCAGTTTGGAATTCGAGGTTTTCAAACAGAGATGGCGACAAAGAGGCAAAACTTGCAGACTGCAGCTTTAAGTGTACTATATAATAATTGTATTTTTTTATTTAATACCCTTTTTTTTTTCAAAATATAATAACAGAATCAAACTTATTTTTTGTTTGTTTATTATTTTACTTAAATTATCATTTTTTTTTTATAGTTATATTTAAGTGAAGTGACATACAGCCAAGTATGGTGACCCATACTCGGAATTTGTGCTCTGCATTTAACCCATCCAATGTGCACACACACAGCAGTGAACACACACACACTGTGAACACACACCCGGAGCAGTGGGCAGCCATTTATGCTGCGGCGCCCGGGGAGCAGTTGGGGTTTCGGTGCCTTGCTCAAGGGCACCTCAGTCGTGGTATTGAGATGGAGAGAGCGCTGGACAGTCACTCATTATAGCATATTGGCTGTATATTCATTCGTATAATATTTTAGATCCTGTAATCCTACCCCAAATTTAACAACTACATTATTAAATATTATTAAGCAACAAACTATGAGTTTATTGAGGCCAAAGTTATAGTTAATAGTTAGAATCGGTCCCCAAACTTAAGTGTCTTTTATCACAATATTAAATATTACAGAGGTGAATTTGGTTTGAGCAGATGTTGGCTAACCTGACTCGATGGTTTACTCCTTTAGCTGTTTACTGCATACCACACAAACTTACACATTCTATACATGTATATAGTTTTGAAACAGTTCAAAAAGGTGCATAACGCAATTTACCATTAGAAATACATTTAATCTTCAGTGTTACCCAGTGACTGCTTCACTGGAGCTCCGGCTGTTCATCTGGAAACAAGACGCTGACTAAGCTGTGGGGTTGAAGCATAGAAGTGACAAAAAGAGACGTGGCAGAGGGAAAGGATGAGAGAAAGAGCAAGAGGGGGAAAAAAGTAAGCGAGAAGTGCTTCAGAAGTGCATTAGCCATCTATACTCCTCTCTGAGAGACTGAAGAAAAAGCTTATTTACTTTTCCTCAAAAACTTCAAATGTGTTTACCCTGCTTGCGACCTCACAGGTGCCGGTGACAGGTTCACACCAAATCATCTCCTCTCAATTACAACAAAAGGTTATGCACGTCTTTGAACCCCTAAATACATCTTTTCGTCAACATAACTTGCACTCTAAAATGAGTCTATGAGCAGTGAAGCAGTTGGCCTTTAATCTAAAAGATATTAGTGGTGAAACTAATATAAACGTGAGCACTCTCTCTCTCTCAGGTTCAGCTGTCTGATCACATCTCCTGCAGCTCTCACACACGGATCAATATCTACCAATGTTACATCTGAGAACATCGATTTGCTGCTTGCTATACTCCACTGCTTTCACTGTTCTGATCATCTCTACCACCATGAACAGAGTCCTTATCATTCCAAGTTTTAAACACACTCGGTCAGTCTCACACATCTGCAAAGGCCTTCTTGGGGCACTGGCATCATTCTAGCCCAAATATGAAGCTTCATTGTTATGTTCTTAATAAGCATGTCAAACTTAATGTGTTAGCATGGATTACTGATTAAAAGTTAGGGGTGTCGTTTTTAATGTTTTGAAAAAAAGTCTCTTATTACCAAATATTTATTTATATAATCAAAAATATGTAATAATTTGAAATATTATTACAATTTCAAAATGACGGTTTCTCTACTTTTAAAAATTTAGAAATGTAATTTATTCCTGTCACGGGAAAGCTGAATTTTCAGCAGCCATTACTCCCGACTTCAGTGCACATGATCCTTCAGAAATTGTTCTAATATGCTGATTTTGTGCTTAAGAAACATTAATTAATACTATCAAAATAGTCAGGCCGCTTAACATTTCTGTGAAAAATGCAATACAAAATGCAAATGCTTTTTTTTATTGTGTTTCACATTTATTGTGCCCATGCTGAATATATATATATATATATATATATATATATATGTATGTATATATAGTCATGGCCAAAAATATCGGCACCCTTGGTAAATATGATCAAAGAAGTCTGTGAAAATTAATCTGCATTGTTAATCCTTTTGATCTTTCATTTAAAAAATTCACAAAAATCTAACCTTTCATTTGATAATAAGCATTTAAAATAGGGGAAAATATCATTAACAACAAATAGAAAAGGCCGTAGCGCCAAACACTCGTCCGAAAAGTCCAGTAGATGAGTAATATACAGTAGACACAATTATTGGCACCCCTAGAAATTCTTATGAGTAAAATATCTCTGAAGTATATTTCCATTCATATTCACAATTCCGAGCACTCCAGGGTGATTATGAACATGAAATTATCCAGCCATGACTTCCTGTTTCACAGAAATATAAATAGGAGGGAAAACAAAGCCCAAATTCCCTTAATCATCCATCACAATGAGAAAAAACAAAGAATATATTTCTGATGTGCAGCAAAAGATAATTGAGCTTCACAAATTAGTGAAGTGGCTTTAAGAAAAGCGCTAGAGCAGTGAAAATTCCCATTTCCATCATCAGGGCAATAATTAAGAATTTCCAATCAACATAAAATGGTACGAAACTGACTGGAAGAGGACGTGTGTCTATATCTTCCTAATGCACAGTGAGAAGGAGAGTTTTAGTGTCTAAAAACTCTCCAAGGACCACAGCTGGAGAATTGCAGAAAATAGTTGAGTCTCGGGTCAGAAAACCTTAAAAAAAAAAAAAAATTGTCAAACAGCACCTACATCACCACATGTTGTTTGGGAGGGTTTCAAGAAAAATTCTCCTCGCTCATTCAAAAACAAACTCCAGCATATTCAGTTATCAGACACGACTGGAACTTCAAATAGGACTGGCTTCTATGGTCAGAGGAAACTAAAAACTAAAAAATAAATAAAAAATAAAAAAAACTTTTTAGCAGCAGACACTCAAGATGGGTTTTGTGAACACTGGGATAAAAAGTACCCCATGTGTACAATGAAATATACTGCTGTATTTTTGATGTTGTGGGCCTATATTCCTGCTGGAGGTCCTGGACATCTTGTTTAGACACATGGCATATATATATATATATATATATATATATATATATATATATATATATATATATATATATATATATATATATATATATATATATATATATGTATATACTGTATTAGTGCTGTCAAAATTAGCGTGTTATCGCAGGCAATTATTTTTTTCAGTTTAACGCGTTAACATTATTTAACACCGTTAATGCAGGGGTGGAGCCTAGGGTTGGCCACCCCACTCATAACTGATACTTCTGTCTCTTTTTTTCTTGACGAGAAGTGCAATGAGCGTGGAAACGTCTACCGGCGTGCGCTGTAATCGCGAAATAAACTACGTGCATGCAATGTCGTGGTCAGTTAAGGCATGAAGTTAACAAAAAGGCAATTAAAGCTGCCTTAAAACTGTGCATGCATGTAATATGTTATATATGAGTCAGATTTAAGATGTCTATGAAATGGTTTTCCCAACTATCGTGGAGCAGCCCAGCACTGTCTCCCTTTATTGAACACACCCGATTCAACTCCTCAGTTCATTAGTAGAGACTTCAAGACTTCAGAAAAGAATAGGTAAAGAAGATACAATGTGTGTCAGATATGCGTCACATTCGATCAGCAGCGGCAGCTTATAGAAATGGCAGCCAAAACAACCTAATAACCAGCTGCTGTGATGTCTGTTCATCAAGAATAAAAGAAAAAAGAGGAAATCAATAACTTTTATAGTTTTAAGGATTCATCTGTATTTAGTTTAGAATTTATTGTTTGATAACTTTATTCAATTTCTGTATATTTGAATAAAGTATAGAGCGGAGAACAGTCCGCTATTTAAGTTTGTATGCTAGCATGGACTCACTAACTTTAACGTTAGCTAGTTTTAGCCATAGATACCTTGCTAAAGCACAAGATAACATTAATGTTCTGCTTGAGCAGATGAAAACTGTAACTTAATGAGTGTATGACAACCAGAAAATGAACGTTTTTGTCTTAATTTGTATTGGGGTGAATACTTAGGGACATTTTGCCCTGTGTTGTTTGGATTCAGGAAATGTAGTAAAATAAATTATATTGCCCATCCTCTCAGGATACCTGGAATCAGTGTTAAGACCAATTCACACCGCACAGACAAACTCCAACAAACAAGTTGGCTCAAGTTGGCCGTTTGATTTAGAATCTTATGAAAAATAACGGTCATGTTCACACTGCACCAACAGACACCGACCAACTCGCACTGCCTGGGGAGAAAATGGATGATCCTATATCTATATGTTCAGTCGGGTCAAAACAAACTCCAACCAACACCAACCAACGCCAACAGGGGTAACAAACTGACCCAACAAACTCCAACAGACTAGTTTGTTGGAGTTTGTTGGCGTTTGCCTGTGCGGTGTGAATTGGCCTTTACAAGTACCCCAGGCACATCGTTTTTTTTCATTTTTGAAGCATAAACCCCATGAAACCGATGTGAGCTTCGGATCTTCCAATGTTTCTCTATGGTGCTGAAACCTAAAGATGTCCGAGTTCCGCTCCCTGTGCAACTGATACTCGACTGCCATTGGCTCATCTGCATTCAAGGGGAGGGGCTTACCGATAGGTCAATTGGTTGATTTCTTTAAAAAGCAGTGTTTGTGATTGTGAGCAGTGCTCCTTTGTGTACAGCCGTTACCAGGGAAACGGCTATTTTTAATGCTCCAACAGTGGCACCCAGTGGCAACAAGTGGGCGGGCAATATGTTAATGTTTCATTTTGAGGTCAACATGAAACGGCTTAAGATTTGTTTTAAAAAGACTCGTTTCAATGATTTAGAGTCAACTCTTTCTTTTGAGAGACTAACTTTATACAGGGTGCACTTTCAGATTTAAAACTTTGCAGGGTGTTTTCACTCACTTACAGCTGTGTTACACCCTGCATGAAAGGTAATTTTCAAAAATCCATAATAGGGGCATTTTACATACAGTATTAGGGGGACATTTTTTTTTATAGGGAAATCATTAATTGGTATCAGTGATAGCCTACTGGCCTTCAGTCATAAAAAAGATGTCATTAAACAAATATTAAAAATATTCTGTCTTTATGTTGTTTTTACATTAATTTGAAGATTGAATTTGAAATTATTGTAATATAAAAGTATATTTAAATACTTTAATGTTAAGTTGGATTTCAGAAAAAAATGTGCGATTAATTCTTTTTTTTTTTTTTATCGATTGACAGCACTAATATATAAGCTAAACTTTTAATATTACTAATTACACAGACAGCCATTACTTAGTCATAAATAACATCACTAAATTATATTCTATATTAAGTAATTATTCTAATACAGTATATTGACAGCTCTATTTTTAGTGATAGTTATATGTTAGTTTTCCTAATAAAATGTAAAAAAAAAAAAAAAAAAAAAAAAGCCCACTGTGGCTAAAGGTTATACAAGGTACAAGGTTCACTTGCTTAAGCAATCAATATATCATTCCTTTGTCTAATCTACGCTATTAAAAAGAAGCAATCAATGCTAAATGTATTTACTTTCTTTAAGCTGTTTAAAAGTTTGTTAGAATAACAGCACATCAAGAATATTTTGTATTAACTGCAACTACCGATTTTCCCTTTTGGGTAAAATAAAAAGGGAAAAGACATAAGAGACCTCAAATGAACAATTTTAAGTACCATCATTGTTCCTTTTTCCTGAAGTGTAAGAGACTTTACAATGACAATGGTGCATAGTGAGGGAAGTAATCGATTTTCTATGCTAACTGAATGCTTACATGCCACCTATGAATAGAATCCAAGGTGTGACAGTACCTCAATGGTTAATCATCTGGAAGACATGGATAACAAACACAGACCTTTCAACTCCAGCCACTGCATGAAAGAGCTTTAATGTTCCTGAGGTGCGGAAATTCCTTTAGACATACCATTCATGGCTTCTGTGAAACTGCTGCTGCTTCTGAAGATGCTCTGTTTAGGAAGAAACCAAAGAGGATGTATAGACAGAGCGATTTTATTGAATGCAATTACAATGTGGTAAATCAAGAACTATTACCAATGAAATTGGTACTTCTAAGTAATGATTCTGCAATTAACTAATCTATATTTAACTATAATTAATTAATCACAAGAACCTTGAACTTTGAGAACCTCCAAACACCCTGACATAGGGGAGCGCGGGGCATAAAGTAACGCGGGGTTAGTTGTAACACACGTTTTTTAAATATTTCCACACATGCTAGCATAACCAAATTTACAGTATTTACTAGTTACCATATCAACATTATATAGAGAAAAAAAAGTGCGCCAAAATTCAAAAGTCTTTTGAAGATATCGCATTTATTTTACCATAGTAAAATGAAATTTCTGGCTTTAGTAAATTTTTCATCTCAGTTTTTATTACTAATTTAAAATGAGACAAATCTGCTATTATTTTAATCTCCAATCTGTTATTTATCAGTTTAGATCGTTTTTTTAATGCCTCGATAACTAGCAGAAGACACTAACTGGTTTACGGTTAACGGCATTATTTTATTTAAAATAAATAATTATTTTATTTTATTGACAAAATATTTTAGTCTTGTATATTTTTTCATAAGATCAGATAACATTTTAGGGTGTCATATGGTCATGTTACAGCGTGCCCCTCAGCTGTTACAATGTACCCCACCTATGGAGCACGTTGTCACATTTCACTTCCAATTTTTGAGGGTAAATAAAGAAAAACGTATACACTGTATTTATGAAACAAAGCGACATATTTGTACTAGACAAGTGTGAAATTACTGTGGATAAAAAAAAAAATTATACTCTGAACACAAAGTGGATTTACACAATTTGAGAAAGTCAAAAAGTGTTACTTTGTGCCCCGCTCTCCCCTACTGTATTATTCAGTCTGCCACAATATTTATTTTTGGGTGAACTCTTCTTTTAAGTGCACAATAGCAATCAGATAATGGTGTTCTAAAGAGGCCATAATGACATATAGATCCTAAAAGATAAGATTTCACCAGACCTCCAAAGACTTTAGCACTGTCTTAATACTCATTGAACTGCTGTCTGGTAATACAGCCATGTATAGAGATAGAAAAGAAAAAAGTCATTGCAGGACATCAAAGATACACAATTTGCATCACATATCTGGAAAGCTCTTTGCAGACTATTGCAAATCAGTGTTATTTTCACTTCCAGCTAGAAATGCTATTCATTGGACAAAGAATAAATCAAGATATTGGATGCTATTTGAGATCAAACAGACCAGCTTATGGGTCCTGTTGGATTTTCAGTGCTGAGACAGAAAGGATGTATTATCTTCAGTGAGAGAGAGGAACATACTTTCTGGATCCTGTTTTTATTGTTGATTTCAGCTGAGACCACCATGATCATCTGGATGCTTGAACACAAGGCACATCTATATATTTTAATAAATATAGTTTGAGGTCAGTAAAATATATTTAATTAATACTTTTATAAGAAGAAGAAATTAATTTGAACAATAAATCAACATATCAGAATAAGCGATCTGAAAGATCACGTGGCACTGAAGACTGGGTAATGGCTGTTGAAAAGCACAAACAAATTATCTTTTAAAACAATAAAATAGAAAGGTTACTTCAAATTGTAATAATATTTCACAATATTACTGATTTTTACTGTATTCTGTTCCATTAAATGCAATCTTGGTGAGTTTATATACAATTATTACATCAAATTTGCTTGTAATCTGTGGATATGAGGTAGGGTAAACGTACCTAAAGGCTCACCAAAAGCTCACCAAAATCTACACTGAGACATTTTTAGTGCACAAGATATTGGTTTCAGTACAAAAAGTTAAGTTAAGTTGAAATAAAATATTAATCTCTCACACAAAAATATTTCATTTTGTTTTAAATGACAAAAGCATTTCAATTAAGATGTACATCATTAAATTCAAAAAGTCTGGCTGTCCTTAATGGGTAATTTTTTGTACTCTTTAAGCACACCCCTGTTCCCATTAAGCTCACATCATGTTTTATTAAAAATTTGTGCTTATTTTAAGGAACATTTTTAAAGAATAATTGTAAATATATATATATATTGAAGGTACAAAGTCAATCACAAAAAAAAACAGAACACTAAAATCACTAAAATCTCCAGATTTACAGTCTTGAGAAGTTGATGCTAGTTGCCAAATATCAGAGCCAGTCTGCAGATTTGAGTCGACAGAATCCATAGAAAATCGATTAACTTAACTTAAAGTGACAACCATCAGTTTATATGTAAAGTCTGTTTATGAAGTATTTACATAGACCTTCAATGTGGAAGAGCTTAAAGAGCACATTGAGCTTAATGGGAGCAGCAACAATTTTTTTATAAATTTCATGTAATATTTATTAAAATACTCTTGGTCATGTATTAAGTTCATACATATTTTAATATGAACAACTATTATTAACAACATCTATGAAATTATACTTTTTTTATTGATGTCACACTGAAGCTGTGATTTTCATAGTAGTGTACTCTTTAAGCTCAGCGTATATATTAATAATATGAAATCTTTAAAAATTACAGCACTGTAAAACCACAGACCAGCAATAAACTGTGAATTTATAATACTGTGGATGTAAAAGTACAAGCCAGTAATGCCTGTGAAGTAATATGTTAGCGTAGCACACAATCCTATACAGCTAGTCAGCTAACTGTGTTCTGTAGCATCTGCGCTGTGTTGCTAAAACTATCTTTTGGATCTAATGTAATTATTTCCCACATCCAAGTTCCAGGTTATAATATGCAAAAGTCTGAACATTAATCTCTTAATTTTACAATTAGTAGTGAAACGTACCCAAAATAAAGACTTAAACATCTAAATAACGCACATTTAAGGGGCTCCTCTTTTGGTGAAAGTTTTTAGGCAGCTTTCAAAATGGCCGCCAGACAGTGTTAACATACAGAGACCCATATCTCAGTGTGCAATGATCTAATTGACTTGAAATTATAGGAGCTATATAGTAACAAACACATCAATTGGTTAAGACATCAAGTAGGATAATAAATTATTTTTTTAATAGGTATGTTTACTCTATATCATACATGCATTACTCCTTTGAAAAGACTGAATTAGTCAGTCAGGAGCAAAGCCAACTTACACAACTGAATCTCACTCTTGTGATTTTATGTTTTACTGAAGTCACTGAAAACTTCCCTTCACTTACACAGCATCCCTGCTGGAAAAAAAACAAAACAAACAAAAAAACAATAGAACCCTGCCCAAAACAAAAGAAAATGTAATGGTTTTAATGATTATAATGGGAATTGTATTGGTTTTAATGGAAACTATAATGGTGTCTACTGGTATGTGATGGATTCTATTGGTGGGATGTTAAATCCTATTGGGAAAATGCCCAAAACTCACTACAAAAAGGAATTTTGTAATGGTTTTACTGGAAAAAGCTAATGGTTTATAATGGTATTTTAATGGAAACCATTAGTTGTTTTGTTTTGTTTTTTAGCAGGGATTTTCTCTTCAAGCCTGAGCTTTAACCACTGTTGAGATCACACATAAAGTAAGGCATTTTATCATTGCCTGCCCCCCTCCTGCAAACCTTTTCTTGGCTGATTTGTCAGCTTTTCTTAGACTTGGCCCTTACAGGTGTTCTCCTGACCTTTTACATGCTGAGCAATTGGTCGCAATGCCTCCCAGGGAACTCTTGTGGATTCTTTATATGCTGTGCCTTGGCAGACTTCACATGACATTGAACAATAAAGGAACACACAGAAATAAAAATTGTCAAGAACTCAACCTCATGTTGATAAAAACCTGTATGACTTAACTTATGTGGAACACCAAAGCAGGAGTTATGAACAATGTGCATAATTCTCATGATCTCATACAATGAAAGTGGATGGGGACCACTGTTTGTCAAGCTCCATAAAAAGCACAAAAAAGCAGCATAAAATGTATTGTACAGTATATTCCAAGTCTTCAGATCCTGAGAGTTTTAAGAAACAGCCTGAAATGTAAACAAATTGCAATGCAAAACGCTTTATTGTATGGTTTAAAAGACAAATGGTTTTAAAAGTTTAATTTTCAGTAATATTATCAGTTTGACTGTACTGACACTATTGGATGAGAACAAAATTAAATTTAGCTGGATAATGATAACTCTCTTGTGTAGCTGCTTTATTTCTGAATCTTTATAGCTGAAAACGTTTTATAATTGATGAACAACTGATACTGAACTGAATTAAATCAACACTGAACTGACTTGAGCTAAATAGCAACGAGTACATGAGATTGCATTGTTTAAATACATCGGTAAGAATACAGTGAGTAAAAGGGATAAAACACATCTAACTATTTACATATAAGGTAATTTAACAATAATCGTTTGTAACAATGAATGAAGAATTCACTGTTTGTACATGGCCTATTGATGTATTAACAACATAGAGACTACAATTTATAAACTATGAATTAACTACAAACTAAAAGTTGCAAATGATTTATAAGTACTTTATTACTGTATACTTAAGTGTTTATAAATGTCTACCTTCTGTAGAGCTGCTTATAGCTGAAATGAACTGGTTTCATAATCTGATGAACTTTGCACTATTATTGAACTAAACTGAATAAACACTGAACTGACTTGAATAATGAATAATGAAGAAGTGTTAACACTTTAGTATCGGGACCAATTCTTACTATTAACTAGTTGCTTATAAGCATGCCTATTATTAACATATTGGCTTTTTATTAGTACTTATAAAGCACATATTCTGCATGACCACAATCTACATACAGTACTTAATCCTACCCAAAATCTAAACTTACCAACTACCTTACTAACTATTAAAAGGCAGAAAATTAGGAGTTTATTGAGGAAAAAGTCATAGTTAATGGTTTGTTAATAATGAGAATTGGACCTTAAATAAAGTGTGACCAAAGAACTTCCATAATGGTTCTGCATATAACTGAAGAACTTCACAATATTAATACTGTCATTTTCTTGTTTAATACTTTGGGCTGCTTTAAAACAGTCTGCATTGTATAAAGCACTGCAGTATGTATATAATTATGACTTGACTAATGAAAAAGAGTAGCTTGGCATTCTGCTATTAATATCTCTTTTGTGGGAAAATGATGTCAGAATTTTCATTTCTAGGTGAGCTGTTTCTTTAACCTTGCTGAGTGATGATAAATCATTGCCACTAATACCTTGTCCAAAGTGTCTATTCTAAAGTAACATAATTATCAGTAATATACACTATTAGAAGACAAATTGTAACATGAGAGGTGACAGGACACAGTAAGAAAGATGAAAATGAAAAAAAAAAGTCTGTTTGAACCTTCCTTACTGCAGTAATACAAAAATAGAATTCCTTATGGGAAAGTGTCTTCAAGGTGATCAAAGGAAGACATTATTATAGAGGATGAAAATACTAGTAAAAAAAGAAAAGGAAAAAAGATCTCTGTTTAGGAAGGCAGCAGTGAAATCCATTTCCCTCAGCGAGTAATCCTTTTTCTCCTCTGTCTCATAATCAGAGACAAATTCTCTGAGAATGAAAAGAATATGGAGTCAGCAAAATGTATTGCTCACTTCATATGGTCAAAGCTCAATATATATTCATATCTATTCACTCTTTCTGTGGCACCCTGGCATGAAAACACCTCTGCAAGTGAGTGTGAGTGTGTGTGTGTGTGTGTGTGTGTGTGTGTGTGTGTGTGTGTGTGTGTGTGTGTGTGTGTGTGTGTGTGTGTGTGTGTGTGTGTGTGTGTGTGTGTGTGTGTGTGTGTTCTATATTCCTATTAGTGAAGTCACTGAGAGTTTAGGTCTCAATATTATTGAGTTATACAGACCGAATGGGTCATAAATATAGACGTGGACGCAGTTTGTGCCTTTTGAATACAGAGAACACACTGAGGTGAGAGGAACGTGACGCATCTTCTCAGTTTGAGACGTAATGAAGATGCAGGTCGCCTCCTCTGTCCCTGTGTGCCCGTAAGCAACCACATGTCCTCGCTCACCCCTTCTGCTCCATGCTGTTTGTGGAGGGAGGTGAATGAAAACACATTGTGAATCAATTTTTAAACAAGAGAGAGAAAGATTGAGATGTGATCTTATTTCTTTAGACTGCACACTGGCACAGAGGAAAGTCCTGTGGGGAATGTGTGCCACCAATTTCCTGAGAGCGACAAGGGGAGGTCTGGCACAGAGGTTCAGTCTGAACAGTGTTGGACAATTTAGTGTAATGCGATGGTGCATTGGATGATGGGCAATCTTGGATGTAATCGTAAAGAAAAAAAAACAAAAAAAAACACAATATTCCTAAATGGTGGTGATGAACGAATGAGAGGGGAAAGAGCGAGCAGTTTAAGGTATTACAAAACATAGCAATCTCCTTAAAGACTACAATTTACCTTCGCTAGCGGTTATGCAATTACCGGAGAGGGTAATGTAATTGCTAGGCCTGACTAGGGTGGGCGATGGGAAGAAAGAATGACAACAGTAATGATTTCTCAGCACTAGAAAATCACAAGCTATCTATCAGAACATCCTTGCCTAGTAAACATGTCTCAAAGCTCTACAAAATAACTCAAGGCAGACCACATACTGAGCTTGTGGCCCCTAACCTTGTCACAGACTCCTTTTCCTACATGAATTGACTCAATGGAGGAAAAAATAAATTGGTATTAGTCAGCTCGTGGTATGCACAGAGGGGACAGAGATGCACTATATGTATCGATTACCCTAGGGGCCAAAACGGTCAGACTACTTTGGCCATGCAGACTGACACTTCAGAGGCCCCAGACAGTTCCAGGCCCATAACGCCCTGATACTGAGGTTCAGGATTCAGCAAATCAAATCATCCCTTTTTTTTTTTTTTTTTTTTGAATACCTGAAGAACCTATGGAAGCCCATTTCTGCCACTGAATAAAAAAAAGTAATTGTGAGTTATCTTAGTTAATTCAGTTTATATCTCACAATTATGATTTTATAACACGCAATTGTGAGTTATAAAGTCCAGTTCTGAAGGAAAAAGACTGATATATTCTTAGAATTGCTAGTTTATATCTCACAATTCTGACTTAATAAATTGTAATTGCATGTCACAAAGCCAAAATTGTGATATATAAAATCGCAATCCTGAAAAAAAAAGTCACATAATTGTGAGATGTAAACTAGCAATTGCGAGAAATAAAAAGGCCGTAATTACTTTTTAAAAAAATTTATTCAGTGGCAGATACGTAATGATGTTACTTCAGTGAAAAATATGACAAAATATGAAAAACAATTCAATTTTATTTTATTTTATTTTATTTATTTAACAGTTGTAAAAAAGAAAAAGGTACAATTATTTATTCAAGATTAATTTTGTTAAAGTTTTGTCTGAAAACTTTTCCATTTTCCATATTATTATCTAACAAAAAAAAAAATAAATAAAATAAAATAATTCTAAACTAAAAGAAATTACACAATGAATTGAAATATCTGAAAAATATGTAATCAATATGACATTAAAAATTACTGCCATTATTGAAATACTTGTTTAATTTTGTGTTCTTGAATTCATGTTCTTGAAAAAAGTCTCATTTGTCTCTGCATTTACTTGAACAAAAACAGTAAAAAAAAAATTATAATATTGCAATAAAAAATATTTTATTTTAAAATGTGTGTTTTTCCCCTGTGATCACAAAGCTGAATTGTTAGCAGTCATTACTCCAGTTTTCAGTGTCATGTGATTCTGAAATGGCTTTTTTATTTAATTTTTAAAAAAAAAAATAGAAATCTTTACTGAATAGGAGACCATATTTTTTCTGCAACATGAATTCATGTTTTATTTAATTATCCATAGCAGGGTTGCTGGGCAGAGCTGAAAACCACCATCCAATCTGCAATAGGTACTTCTGTTTGAAAGAAACCATGAATATGAATGACTGAACACTATAGAGCAGTGACATCAAATCATCTAACATACTGAAATATACAAGGTTGATGACAGTAGTAGCCAGCCACAATCAAAACATTGTGTACATTTAGCTGATGTGATGGTGCAATCAAAGACAGCTCAGGAAAAATCAATCTCCTGTTTATCACATGTCCACTGAGCGTACACAGACAAAGTAATGCATGTACTCAAAGAACATTCTCCGCAGCCTGCAATGCATATTATAGATGGATTGGTGATATTAATAATGAACATCCTCAATAGAGAAGAGGCAAGCACTCTGCCTTTTCAATCAGGGAACAAATCAAGACCGCTGGCAGAGACCCACAGAGCTCAATCCAGAAACCCCACATTGCTTATACAGTATTCCAAAAAGTGAGAGTAGTTTCTACTGTAGTACAATCCATTCTCATCCCAGTCTATTAGACATGGCTGAGAACTGTATTCCCCTGAGGAGAGTGTAATAAAAAGGTCAGATTCAGTCCCAAAATAAGAAATGTGCAAAATAATGTGGGGGAAATGAAAGGGAATGGAATAATAATGAATTGCTGGGCGTTGTAAATTTCATCAGGGCAGAGTAGAAACCTGTCTCCTAGCAACATGCAGCTCCCCGCGTGTAGCTCTCCTCAGCATCCGTGAGGCCAAACTCACAAGGGCTTAATTAAAACAGAACAAATCAGTCTCAGGTTTACTGTAATTGTAAAGCTAAGAGATCTACCCTTTGACCTTTTATTCCAATCCTGGCAATTGTTATTGGTGCAACACAGAATGAAACAAGGCATTGTCTAATTTTTTTCCAGCACTCTACTGACCTCAAGAACCATCAAGTCCTGAAGAGAGAAGATTATCTGGGACAATTGCTGCTGGTATGATTATTTCAAACGACCCTGCATATGAAACATTAATATTTAGTCTTAAATATTCCATATCAAACATGTAACTTAAAATAGATTTTCTTCTAGTTTTAGAAGTAGTTTCTTCTAGTAATATTCTCACTGTAACTGCAATTTAAATGGAGAACACTGGAGATATTAATACATCAGATGCAATAAATAATTTGCAGTCAGCCAGTCATAATACTGAAAACCAGCTCAAAACAAGAAGCTAAAGTTCGCAATACACAATCCGGTCATTTTGATAAGCAAATAATTATTTTCATGTTATGGACGATAACCGATAAATGATCAATATTAAAACGACATTATTTCAACTAAATAGATTAAAAATATAATGAAAAATATCAAAATAGAAAGAAATGTTTTTCTTCAGCTACTGTAGGATGGATTAAATTGATCAAAAGTGACAATAAAGACATTTAAATGTTACAAAAAATGTCTTTCAAATGAATGCTGTTGTTTTGACCTTTCTTTTCATCACAGAATTATAAAAAAAATAAAAATAAATAAAAATACATATCAACATTACACAGCACAGCTGCTTTCAACATTGATAGAAGCAAATTAGCATATTAATTTCTGCAATGATTTCTGAAGGATCATGTGTCACTGAAACTTGAAGTAATGGTTGCTGAAAATTAATCTTTGCCATCACAGGAATAAATACATTTGAAAATGTATTCAAATAAAAAACTGTAATTTTAAATTGCAATAATATTTCACAATATTACTTTTTCCTGCAGTTTTGATTAAATAAATGTAGCCTTGGAGAAACATAAGAGACTTCTTTTAGAAACATTATTAAATAAAATTCATACCAATCCTAAACTTTTCAAAAGGTACACAATATTATATGAAACCATTATAGTAAGTGTGGTGTGTTAGATCTATGTCATAGAATAGCAGGTCAGTATAAAAAAATAGGAGACATAAGAAAAACCTTGCACAAAAACCTACACAAATTGAATCTTTATTTTTTTTTTTCCCTTGAGTTTTCCCTTCCTCCCCTCCACCAGTACTATGAGCAACTGCCACTGTGATTACAAACGCAGTGTAATTTCTCAGGGCACAGACTTCATAACCGCATTACTTTCCAGGCAGACACCCTTGCACAATTATGAACCATCAATTCCTCCAGCTCCAGTTTGTCAGCTTTTTTAATGAAACATTGCTTTCACCGCCTCTTGGTTGATTAACTGAGAGTCCTATCCCTTTCCCCACCCCACTCTGCCACAGCCCAAAACAGCAGCATCGTGCGTGGTCTCATCAATGCCGTCTCCCCCTCTCCACTGGCAAGCAGGTCAAAAGGCATAAGACCAAAGGCAGGGTATTAAGTAATGTTCTGTGACATTTGAGTTGTGTAAATTGAATATGCCTGTCTTTGCCCTTTTCTCAACCAGACTTCTAAATATAGGATGGAAATGGGACACCGTCAAATGCATGACAGCAACCACACAGCATGACCTATTCACTATTACTCATCACAATTAGAGAGAGTGCAATTGAGTGGAAAAAAAAATGACATGTATTTAAGCACAAGCACTGCGCATACCAGTGTTTTGGCCCACACTGACCTTTTCAGTGTTGAATAAGTTATAAAAGAACATCTGCACACCAAAAGCAACCACATTGGACTCATAATTGAGTTATAAAAACTAATATAATAAGTGTGACTACGTAGAATCACCAATTCCATTACCAAGAAAATTACATTTACTTTAAGAGTGCCCATGATAAAGGAAAAGTCACAGTGAAAAAATGAAAATCTAGTTGCCAAGTTCTTATAAATGTGCTTTTCATGTTTTAATATGGTTTTAAAATACTTTATCACTTTTAAGAAAAGTTTAAAAAAGTTTTAGAATACAGTATATTTTAAAGTAAACAGTATTTTTTTTTAATGTCATTAATTCATAATAGACATGTCAAAATGTTTTAGTGAATCATGAGTTTGACTTATTCAAATTAATTTGTCATCAAATTAATAAGCATGGATGCAGTTTAGTTAAAATGCAATAAATTAATAAATAAAGTGTAATGGGGTGACAGAGACGAGAGGCGTGCGGATCCAAATGCAAGATTTTATTTAAAGACGTGGTCACGAAACGAGCAAGAGTCAGACAATGGTAAACAGGTATATCGTGGGCAAGACACAAGAGTAGTCCAGTAAACAGGCAAGGGTCAATCAACGGCGAACGTAATCCAGGGGGCGAGGCAAATGGATAATCCAAACAGACAGACAATAGTCCAGACGAGGGGCATACAGAGTCCGAAACGGCAATACAAAGAGATAATCCAAGACAGACTATAATTCCAGGGCAGGCAGAAGACAGACAGGATGAGATAAACAGACTAGAATGCACTCTCAGAAATAAAGGTACAAAAGCTGTCACTGGGGTGGTACCTTTTCAAAAGGTACATGTTTGTACCTATAGGGTCCATTTTGGTACCTTAAAGGTACATATTAGGACTTAAAGTGTACATATTTGAACCTAATAGGTACAAAAGTGTACCTTTTGAAAAGGTACCTGTCAGAGAGTCACAGTCACCGTCATCAACAGCGATCACCAGATCACAGTCACCTGAGTTCTAATCACCTGTACCTGCTCACCCTCATCAGCACTCCCATAAAGCACCCACGCTCTCTGACATTCATTGTCCGGTCTACGGTTCACCAACAGAACAGTAACCTGGCTCTCCTCATACTAACCTGTGTCTTTACTTACCTGTTGCCTCGCAGACTTTCTCCCCAGTCTCTCCAACGATTCCCCGCGGCGGATTTCCAAGCTTCCCGGTTCCCGATCTGATACTTCCCTGCAAACAGAGGATTCAGTCACTCTCCACTAAAGACCCATTGGACTCTCACACTCACACTCAGACTCACGTCATTATCCATCTCCAGTTCCTGTCAATAAATATTATTGTCTTTCACTTACCCTTGATTCACGTCTCTGTTTGTGACAGTACTGCCCCAGTGACAGCTTTTGTACCTTTATTTCTGAGAGTGTACAAGTCTCAGATAACCAGACTATGACCAAGACTAAACAAGAATCAGGAAACTCGGAATGGCTCTGTAATGTAGCTATCACTAGGAGAGCGATAAACGCTAAACAATAATCGGCCATTTGAAAAGGATCTGAGTGGGTGTTATATAGTGTGTGTAACTGGCTGCAGGTGAGCGTGTGATTAGTGACATGAGAAATGTAGTCCAAGGTAACGTGAAACAGTCTGTGGCAGGCAAGAATAGGCAAAAATATATTTTTTTTATTTTTTTTTGTAAGACTATTAATTTTCTTGAAACTTTTTTGTTAATTAACATATCAGAACAGGATTTTTGTTTATTTTTTACTTGATAAATTACAAATAAATAAATAAATGAATCAAAATTAATTTTAGTTAATTCAATTTAAAATATGCTCAGTATAGAAGAGGTGCATTCAGGTCATTGTATGCATGCATTTTTAATGCATCACTGAATGAATTAATAAGATTAAAAAAATGGCACCACATTTTGCTGCAGTGCAGCAGTGGAAGCTTAGGAGCGTTTGCCAAACTCAAGTAATCGGTATTTATTTTTGAATGTAACATGCCAGATAAAATTCTGTCGCAATAAAGAAGAAAAGGGCAGGAACATGTTATTAGTACATGTCAATCATGTTAGTACATGAACAGCTCTGTTGCGTTCCTTAACTGCCATCTCCCTAATAACACTCTACATGAGCCCAGCGCCCTCTCCTTCATATATTCAATTCAACGGCCTTTGTCATTTTTAATAACACACTGAAGGCATCAGTGGCTAATGTGGCCTTCATTGTGAACACTTTCATTAGCTGTTCTCCTCTGGCATCTCCATCCCTCTTAAGCTCCGTAAGATCCGCTGAGGGACTTATCTCAAATCCGGCTCGCCGCGGGATCGCGCCAGGCATTAACGACTTCTCTCCCTGTCGTAAATCTGCCAGGTCATTTCAATTAACATTTGCTGAGGTGTCCCAGCGCCTCATTCCCCGCCTAGAGTGGGCAACTCTTATCCCACTCTCTAAAGGTTGCATTTTCCATGCTTGGCAGTAAGTGCCAGTTTTGGCCTCCATAAAGAGCTGTCTTTTTCTCAAATGTGGCATTCATCAGTCTGCATAAAATGAGTTATGGATGAAACGATTAACACCGTGCCCTTGACCAAATTCCTCAGATTTGTTTTCTAAAGTTTGCACTGTTCATTTTCGATGTTGAACAGTCAAGTCATGCGTAAAATGAATGCAAATGCGCATTTGTTGTGGCAATCAATCGTGCTTTAGGCATTTATGGCACCAAAATGTTTAGACACGGCCCATTTAAATGGTTTTCTACTCTTAATAAAAGAGGCTCAAAAAGTTGGTATATTTGGAAAAAAAAATATTTATCTATTTTTACACATATTTAAACTGAGAAACATTCCCAACATAGTCCTGGTCTTTGGTTCTTACTTTCACACTGTTAAAGAGACTGACAGTGTTCAAATATATATATACATATATTAATTTTGAAATAAAAGCTTCTTCATAACATGTTAAAATGTTACATTTTGTTAAATAAAAAAAAAATGTTTATTACATTTAATTGTATTATTAAATCATGAAAAATATGCAAAACATGTGAAATAATAAAATATGAGTGGGCCAGATTATGAAAACCTAAAACCACGATAAATATAAACCATATTAAAAAGATGTTATTGATATTCTTTTGATGTGTATGCATATAGAATATTAAATGGCTGTGGGCATGGTGTTAATATAGTCTCTGATAGCAATGAAATCAGCTGCGACCACTGATCTGTATGCTGAGCAGATTCACTTTCTTTGGCAATACATATTGAAGAATTTATTTCCTGAATGTCAATATACTCCAACAGAGAGCCCTGCAATATTGGACTTATATTAGACAATATAAAATAAAATAAAAAATGAACATATCAAAAGATATGCAATTTACAGTACATTATAGCAATATTTTTGCTATTTATTTATTTAATTTTATTTATTTACTTATTTTTTTACACAATATTGAAAATGCAAGTGACCATAACACACAAGACAACTTAATTAAAATATTGCAGGCAAAATCAGTCTAAAGTTGCTGGGGTATATTTGCAACAATAGCCAAAAATATATTGTATGGGTCAAAATTATCAATTTTTCTTTTATGCCAAAAATCATTAGGATATTGAGTAAAGATCATGTTCCATGAATATATTTTGTAAATTTCTCACCATAAATATATCAAAACTTCATTTTTGATTAGTAATATGTATTGCTAAGAACTTCATTTGGACAACTTTAAAGGCGATTTTCTCAATATTTTTATTTTTTTGCACCCTCAGATTCCAGATTTTCAAATTGTTGTATATTGGCCAAATATTGTCTGATCAATGGAAAGCTTATTCAGCTTTCAGATAATGCACAAATATCAAATTCGAAAAAATTGACCCTTAAGACTGGTTTTCTGGTCCAGGGTCACATATATTGGGCAATGATATTGCTATTATTGCATGTATGTTGGTGTGTGCTAGCTAGATAGAGCTAATATTATGCTAGCTAGAACCCTTTAGTGGACAAAAAAAATTGGTTGTCATGAAACTTGTAGCAGAATTTCATGTTCAGAATCAATCCTGCAAGGTTAAAAAAAAAAAGCATTGGTCAGAACTCTTGTTTCTACGATGGCGTTTTAGTGCCGGATTACGAGATTAAAGTCGTAATATTTTGAGAATAAAGTCGAAATTACGAGAATAAAGTTGAAATATTATGAAAATAAAGTCTAAATGTTTCGAGAATAAAGTCGAAATACCACGAGAATAAAGTCAAAATGTTTCAAGAATTTAAATAATAAAAATTAAAGAGTATAGCCTATATTGCGCATGCAAATTGCCCGAATTGAAAGCACCGGGAGAGGTTGCCAGACCACCAGAATTGATCTGAATATTGTTGCGTCTGAGCGGCCGCATCATCTTGCTGGGATGTCAATTTTATGGACTCGCGGAAACAGCTTAATATCAAGAATATGATATTTATTAACAGACTGAACAGGAGCAACTGTTTTTTTTAACATCAGCTCACACACCCAATCGACATTCCTTTGGGGGGCGCTGTAGCTCTCTTATTTAACCCTTTTTTTTAATACACTACAAATATATGTGGGATTATTAGCAGAAATCATACCATGTATCATACTCCTGGGGACAGTATGCTTGGAAATAATATTTCATTTCTTCCATTGCATTCATTATTTGTAGTGTGCCAGCCACCCAGTAATAGCTTAAGCTTTGTGCTTTTAGTGCTTTTAATATAAAACAAAGTCTCAGCTTTCAAAATCAGTTTTATAGCGAAACACAAATTATGTGTCTTACAATAATGTGATTTTCAAGCTCTTTATTGTGCCAAGACAGATCGCTGTGTGTATGTGAATCAATTCATTAAATTATTATAAAAATTCCACCACCTACTCCGCAAAAACATCTGTGGCGTCCAAACTTTCATTCCTCACATAGCCTGTTTAATTAAACAGCAATAAATCGTTCTAAAAGTTGAAGTGGACTCAAATTTGTTAACATACGTTATATTGTTGTCTTTTCTGCTGTAAATGTTAAGTGACTATTGTTTTATTCATGGTATACTGTAAATGAGGACACAATATTTAACATCTTCCATTAATTATTTGTAGCACACCAGCCAACCAGTAATCGCAACAATTTTGTGCTTTGTTGCTTTTACACAGAGCTCAGCTTTCAAATTCTGTCAGTTTTATAACGAAATACAAATTATAAATGTGTTTTGCTCTTTATTTTAAGTTTATAGCAAGATATAAAGTGAAGAAACGTCATAAGGCATGAGAAAAAAACAGTTTAGCCTAATTTATAATGAAAGTAATGTCTCGTCGTTCGTTATTGTAATTGGAAAGATGATTGACTTACTTCATGACGCTTGACAAACACATAATTGCAATATAGCCAACATATTGTTTGTATTTTGCTATAAAACTGACAGATTTTGAAAACTGAGATTTGGAATATCTCCTGGTGCTCCCAATTCGGGCCATTTGCATGCGCAAAAGGCTACAATAGCCTATTTCAAAATATTATAACTATAATCTTTATTCTCAAAACATTTAGATTTTATTCTTATAATTTCTACTTTATTCTCGAAACATTTAGACTTTATTCTCGTAATTTCGACTTTATTCTCTAAATATTACAACTTTAATCTCGTAGTTTTAATTTTTTTTTTTTTTAACGTGGCACTAAAATGCCATCGTATGTTTCACACTTCCTTTCATTAAAAAATAAATAAATAAAATAAAAAATCTTGAATAACCAGAAAACAACTTTTAACACTGTATATTCAGAGATGCTTCCTCTAAAATGCAAAGCATGGACTGCATCATAAATACACATCCTTCGCTTTCTGCCCACATTCAAGACAGATAAAAGGGGAAATTAAATGTAAGTCAAGCAGTCAAGAGAGTCATTGGTATTGGTGCCTAAATAACTTACACCTAATGTCTTGCAGTTACAGTGGAAACCATTTGCTTTGTAAGTAAATCATTACCTAAAATTGGTTGTGGAAGAAGTTCAAGTAACCTTGATTTACTAAATAATCCTTGTTTTCTTTATGCATTTCATGTTTTAAAAGGTTTCAATTTAATTAACGGTGAACTAAATGTTGCATAGCTCACTTTATGGAGGATAAACCTGCAACACAAGTAGGGTATATTGATTGTTTAAGATTTATGACTGATTCAGTCAGATCAATAGAAAGAGTCTTGCTGTTGAGGTCAAATGAAAAGTGCAGTGCAGGTATCTAACTGAATGAACCCACATAAAACACCCCTTTGAATGGAAGAAAGAAAGTGATGGTGGGTATAGAAATCCTGAGGAATATGACAGCCTACACAGCCACTGTAAGACGTAAAGCTTAACACCTCTATTTTTGTGTTATTTACAAAAATGAAGTGTCTTGTCAAAACACTGACAACCACACTGACGAGTTCCTACGAATTAGTCTGTCAATCAGTCCATTAGGTCATGCGGTTATAATTGCATGGCCTGGTGAACTAGTGTCTTCTATGGTTCTTGATATCTTGCAGAGGCAATACAATGAAACAGCAAAATCTAATAACACCCGAGTTTTCATACAGCATGTCATGTAGACAGGAAGCAATCAATGCTCACTGCCAACACAGACTGAGGTTTACAACGCCACAATTCTTATTTATAATGACACAGCATTTTCCTACTGGCAATTACGAGTCATGTAGGACAGAAGGGGAAGAATAAAAGCCGATTTACACAGTATGCGGCAATCGCGATTTCCTAGTACATTTTCAATAGGAGAGAGATGGCACAATGGAGGCAGCGTTAACGATCAAAAGTCCTGCCACTTGGTCGTCCACACACTGTGACCAATCTTTCCGCTATAAGCTATCTAAAAGCAATTAGCCTTCATATGATCCAAGATCAAAGAAAAAATAATACTCATTATTTATTTTCTGAGCTCTGTGACATTTGAAGAAATTTGATTTTGTTAATTATAACACTAAACTGCACTTAACAGTAAATGCAGCATTTAAAAATACATGAAAAACCTATAACACACTTTGGTTAAAATTCCTCAGTGGTAGTGTAAAACAACACCCTTTTTATCTGGTCAAAAACAGCACTGTTCACAGCGCTCCGTTTTGGTGCATGTTCCTTTAAATGATAATGAGATACTGCTCACCCTACCCCTCTCTTCCGTGGGGAGAGCAGTTCTCTGAGACTGTTAACTTTAGCCGCATTTGTAGTGGAACTTGCTAACTAGCACATTATTAGGAAAGGCGATTTGCAAATATTCATAATAATAATAATAAAAAAAAAAGTTAAATTATATTCACTTCTTATTGAGGTGAAGCTGGATCACAAATGATTTGCACAAACATATACGCATTTAGGTAGATCGGGGGAAGCATTCCTTTCAAAAATAAAAGTAATCCACTGTGTCTTCAGAGGCTCAGATGTCGGGAGTAAATGATGACTGCTATATTCATTATAACATCCAACAACAAAACACCTCAATCGCTCAGGAGACATTATTGTCTAAATACTAAGGATAACCCAGACACAAATAAACTGAACATACACACACTTAGATTCAGCCACTCTCCCTTATGTTAAAATCCTACAGAACAGCCAGAAGCATCACAGGATTTTATAATAAAACCACTTCTGTGAAGTTTAAAATAAGTTTCAGAAGTTCCAAATGTATCATTTTTACATTTTGATTTCAATAACTGTTCATGACATGATTGCTTTAAAGGGGTCATCGGATGCCCATTTTACACAAGTTGATATGATTCTTTAGGGTCTTAATGAAAAGTCTATAACATACTTTGGTTAAAATTTCTCAATGGTAGTGTAAAAAACACCTTCTTTACCCTGTCAAAAACAGTTGTTTTCAGCATGCTGTTCTAGTTCATGTTGCTTTACATCCTGGTGAGCTCTGCTGACCCCGCCCCTCTCTTCCATGGAGTGATGAGCAGACCATAGATACGTGTAGATTCCCTATTTGACCGTTCCAGATACGTTGACGCGTCAGCCATCTCGCATTCACCATTATAATCAATGAATATTCAAAGATATACAAGCGTATAATTTGCTGTTGTAGATGCACACAGTCAATGCGCTCAAAGATTCTCAGACTGTTCCAAAAATGGTGGATGGCTTACATATCGCGGCCCATAGAAACAGTCCATAATGAGGCATCTAGGTATATATATATATATATATATATTAGGGGTGTCAGCCTTAACGCATGCGATTAATCAAAAAAAAAATTTTATGGGTTAATACGCAAAGTAATCGTTTGATAATGTTTGACCCAAACTTCTTCCCATCATCCCAGCGCGGAAGGTTATCAATCATTGTGTGGTGAGGGTACAGTGAACCAGTGTTGCCAGGGCAGTGGCACAAGTGGGCTGTTTTGAAAATACAGTCGCGGGAAAAAATTACAGAGCCACGGGTTGCGGTTTTTTGGACTACTTTTATAATGTACCGCGGCCGCCCAAAGTGTATATAGACAAATAAAAATTCAAATAGATCATTTTACTAATGTGTATTATAGTTGGAATGTATCACTGGAAAGTTAAGAACGGAGAGGCGGTTGTAACATCACAAACAACGTGAGTTTCAGCCAGAACAGCAGAAATAAACATGACAACAGCCACTATAGATTATATAAGATAATAAACACACGATTAGGATAGATATGGTCTGTATGTGAATTTCTTGAGAGAATGTGTACATCTGAAATGCTAATTGGTGCAGCGATATAAAAGGCTATAAATAGCATATTTTAACAACAGTAAAGGACCAAATTCCACATGTGATCGCAAAAGGAAGTTATTGCAAACACTTGATGGTGGCTTAAAGTGAGTTCTGAGTAAAAGTGTACTATTAATCTCATAAATTGTCTTATGAAGCGTGATGCTAATATTAGCTCTAATGCACCTGCAGAACAGGTCCAATTCTTCTTCATAATGCATTTTGTCATAATACTTCACGTAAGGTTGCAAGAAATGTTTTGTTGTATTTATTTACAAATACTTTTGATAATAGTTGGGTAAATGTATACTGGGATTGAAGCGATGTGGCTTGGTAAACGTTTCATTGCCAGTTTAAAGGCTGATAATGGCTGAATAAAAACAAAAGAATAATGATAAAATAATAATAAGGATTATGTCTCATACCTGGCGGAAGTGTGAAAGGTTTTGTTTCCTTAAACTAGTTTGTCATGCATTTGTTTATTTCAACACATTTAGAGGTAAATCCTAATATTTTAAATTTGTGATTAATCATGATTAATCACAGTCCATGATTGTAACGCGATAAAAAAATTTAATCAATTGACAGCACTAATATATATATTATATATATATACAGGTGCATCTCAATAAATTAGAATGTCGTGGAAAAGTTCATTTATTTCAGTAATTCAACTCAAATTGTGAAGCTCATGTATTAAATAAATTGAATGCACACAGACTGAAGTAGTTTAAGTCTATGGACCTTTTAATTGTGATGATTTTGGCTCACATTTAACAAAAACCCACCAATTCACTATCTCAACAAATTAGAATACTTCATAAGATCAATAAAAAAAAAAACATTTTTAGTGAATTGTTTGCCTTCTGGAAAGTATGTTCATGTACTGTATATGTACTCAATACTTGGTAGGGGCTCCTTTTGCTTTAATTACTGCCTCAATTCGGCGTGACATGGAGGTGATCAGGTTGTGGCACTGCTGAGGTGGTATGGAAGCCCAGGTTTCTTTGACAGTGGCCTTCAGCTCATCTGCATTTTTTGGTGTCTTGTTTCTCATTTTCCTCTTGACAATACCCCATAGATTCTCTATGGGGTTCAGGTCTGGTGAGTTTGCTGGCCAGCCAAGCACACCAACACCATGGACATTTAACCAACTTTTGGTGCTTTTGGCAGTGTGGGCAGATGCCAAATCCTGCTGGAAAATGAAATCAGCATCTTTAAAAAGCTGGTCAGCAGAAGGAAGCATGAAGTGCTCCAAAATATCTTGGTAAACGGGTGCAGTGACTTTGGTTTTCAAAGAGCACAATGGACCAACACCAGCAGATGACATTGCACCCCAAATCATCACAGACTGTGGAAACTTAACACTGGACTTCAAGCAACTTGGGCTATGAGCTTCTCCACCCTTCCTCCAGACTCTAGGACATTGGTTTCCAAATGAAATACAAAACTTGCTCTCATCTGAAAAGAGGACTTTGGACCACTGGGCAACAGTCCAGTTCTTCTTCTCCTTAGCCCAGGTAAGACGCCTCTGACGTTGTCTGTGGTTCAGGAGTGGTTTAACAAAAGGAATACGACAACTGTAGCCAAATTCCTTAACACGTCTGTGTGTGGTGGCTCTTGATGCCTTGACACCAGCCTCAGTCCATTCCTTGTGAAGTTCACCCAAATTCTTGAATCGATTTTGCTTGACAATCCTCATAAGGCTGCGGTTCTCTCGGTTGGTTGTGCATATTTTTCTTCCACACTTTTTCCTTCCACTCAACTCTCTGTTAACATGCTTGGATACAGCACTCTGTGAACAGCCAGCTTCTTTGGCAATGAATGTTTGTGGCTTACCCTCCTTCATTTAATACACGAGTTTCACAATTTGAGTTGAATTATTGAAATAAATTAACTTTTCCACGACATTCTAATTTATTGAGATGCACCTGTATATATATATCTATGGAGCATACTAAATGCTGCGTCTTCAGTGGCTCAGATGTCGGGAGTGAATGATGACTGCTATATTCACTATTACATCCAACAACAAAACGCCTCAATCACTTAATCTGAGACATCTTCTCTTCCCCTGCACCAGAGTCAACACAATGGCGGACAGCTCTTGGCTCACACAGGGCGTGGGGCCCACATGGGTTTCACATGGGCTACAGGGTACAGAGTGGGCATGGACTTCCACTTGGGTGACCCAGCTAGGACCCACATGGGGGAACCCAGGTGGGCTCCCCGTGTGGTTCCCAGTTGGGTAATTAATGGGAAATGTGTGCATGGGCTCAAAATGGGCTACACGTGGGACCCTATTTGTTTTATCAAATCTAGTGCAAACATAATTAATCCCATATAGGGTGATATATGGGATTAATATATATATATATATATATATATATATATATATATATATATATATATATAGGGTGCGATTTGTAGGGGGGGGGGGGGGGGGGGGGTAATGTTAACCGAAACATAGTTTGGCGATTGTTGCATTAGAATTTAGACATCATACTCAGATCACGCCATATTTTTCCGCTTATTTCTGGCGCCAATGCCTAAAAGATAATGCTGTATTGGTGTTCCTTACGCCCTCTAAAAGTAAAAAAAAAACACTAAACATACTTAAACTGCAAAGCTTGGCACCGGGCTGTCTGCTCACAATACAGGAAGATTAAGTTACAAGGATGATGTCAAATGGCTAAAATAGCAGAGAAGCTAGAGTAAGCTAATCTAGTGTAATGTTAAATAAGGTAACAGTTACGTTAGCCTAGGACAGATCTCGATTTGAACAGTAAACAAGACTGTTGTACTTTCAACAATACATAAAATACAATAATAGTACAACCATATTTAATATTTATCATGCAAACAGGAGTTTCTGACTTATATAAATCAGTTTGCATTTGGGTTTTATTACAAGTCATGCAGATTGTTATGACTATACAAATGTTTTTGCCTAAATTAGAATTTTAATTTTTTAAAGTAATAAGCATTTTTCTTACAGGAAGTAATCAGACAGTCTCGGATGTTGATGCAGTGGAGTAGAAATTGGCAGACCCCACCTTCCAGAAACATGTGGTATGTTCTAAAATAACCATTTAGCAGGTTCACAGGGCTGAACATTAAAGTTTTTGCACCTAAGTTACAGTATTGTGTGCAGAAGTCTAAGGCCACCATTTTGTTTCTTTCTGTTTTTTTTAATACTGCCTATAAATGTCCTGTATTTTCTGGTTGTATTCTAATAAAAACTATGGAGATAATCATTATAACATTTCCAAAACAACAAACGTAATGTAATGGTGGCCTAAGACATTTTCACAGTATTGTAGCTTTTTTGCTGTAGAGAATGTTTTTGTAGCACAGGCAGCACAATTGTAGTACAAGTATAACACATCTGTTCCACAGGTAACTGCATATGAATTATGGAAGTGTTCCATAGGAATTGTGAGTAATAGACTTGTATGGACTCGATACACACAGTAGATTTGGGGGAAAATGTAATTGCAATTATTCGGGTTAATTTTTTGTGTTGTCTCACCAATAATGATAATCTTGTTTTTCGTTAGGTTGCTGTGGTCGCAGAAATTGGAGTGAGTACTGTGGATGAAGCCACAAAAAGAATGAGGGCACCCCTTATCAAGAGAGTTCAATTTTGTTGGCCGGCATAGAAACATAGAGTTTCTGGGGATCAAACTGCTTGAGGTTGTATAAGGTATGTTTACTTGCTGTTGGATTATTTATAACATTCATGTGCAAACAGAGGTTATTCGGTAGAGTTGAGTTTGTTCTTCGTAAATCGGTGGAATCAAATCAGTTTGATTGTATGCAAATAATTGTCCAAATCTGGACAAGCAATACCCCAAATTACGAGAATATGAACCAGGTGTACTGCTTCTTTTAGTGATAAGTAACTGTTCATTTGTGGTGTAGTGATCACAAAACTCAGCTCATAATAAATAATGAAATTCAAACTTTATTAAAGACAAGTATACTAATACAAGTGAAGTGATAATAAAATAAGAACAAATGAAGACATCAGATGCAAAAACCGTCTGAAATTTTCTTCTAAAATCATTTTTATCAGGCTCTTATGTTTATGTTCAGTTATTTCACTGTAATGGCAATGAAAATGATCTATGCATTGCCTGATAAAAATTATATTTTTTTTAAAGAAAATTTCATATGGACAGATTTTGACATTTGTGATTAAAATGAGACAAATTAAATTTTTGTGTGAACTATGCCTTTAAATGTTGCCCTGTGCCCTTGTTTACACAGAAACCATTTATGATAGAATATTATATCCGATACCATTGTTGTACGTCCTGAAAAACTGTAAAAATGGAAATGACTGCTTATTTATTGCAAGGGCTTAAATATGGAATTTAATTTAACTTTAATGCTTTTTGTGTTTTACAGGAAGCTTGAAAAAAAATATCTTACAAACCAAATTACCAGAAACGAGGCAGAAAAGTCAGTGTCAAAGTGGCTAATCAGTGACAGGAGGAAACCGTTCTGCGAGGTAACATAGTGGAGACTAAGATGGGTAAGTCTTAAGATAGTCTTGATTATTAAATGGAAATATATTTATCATTTTATTTAACTGTGAAAAAGTGGCACAGTGGTTGATTAATTGTTGTCTTTTTAAAGGGTTGTTGGGAGAGAGCGAGGACAGAGGAGTGAGGAGCTGCACTGTTGGTGTGTTTGTTTGTGAAATGTATTTTAGAATTTTCAGATATGCGTGAACAAATGATACAAATAATGTTATTCCAAATAATGTTTGTCAGGAGCTTCACTTTAACTTTTTTTAAGATGCTTATGTTTTATAAAGTTGTAAATACACAAGTTATAATGGTCATGTTCAAAATATTCCAACGAAACCTTGCTTAAAACATGCAGAATACAAGTTATGAAGTTTTTACAAGAAATAAAGTTTTTCAGGAGCTTAAAATAAACTTTTTTTTAATACTTGAGTTTTATAAAGTTGTAAATGTACAAGTTATAATAGTCATGTTTAAATTATTCCAAATAAACTTTGAACTACTGGTTTCTGTTTACTGAATACCTTTAGCATTTTAGGATTTAATGAAATGTTTGTGTTGTCAAACAGACAAATATATTAGCCCATGTGTATACCTGTTGTGGCCCATAAGAAACCTACATAAGACCGGGGTCCCATACTGGGTCCCATCACTAACCCATGTAGGCAGACTCATGTAGGCACCAAATGGGAGCAACCTGGTTAACCCATATGGGTCCTATATGGAGCCCATCAAGGGTCCATAATCAGCATATCTGGGCTAACCCATGTTGGTCCACCATGGAAACTGAGGACAAAATTAGATGGGTCCCAGATATCGGCCCAGTTGCAACCCCTATGGGCCCCACATGGGTGTGTTGGCTGGGTAAGACGGCTTGTCTACTATAGTGGGAGCGGTCTGTACAGAACTACGTCATTCTGACAGGAACCTCAGAACAGCCTGATTTGAGAAAGGTGATTTTAAAATGGATTTAAAAAAAAAAAAAAATGAGTGGATTTTTATCATTATAGGATGGATGTGCACAGACTCTTCCAACACTCATTTGTTCAAACAACTTGTAAAGTGAATTTTGCATCCGATTTTTAACATAATTAACAAGCATTTCTAAAAGCAGTCATTTCCAAAGCTGTTCTAGAGTGTTTTATCTTTCCGAAGGCCTATCTGAAAGCAAAACAAACAATATAGACCTATTAAATTGTCTCAGTCATTTGTCTCAAGCACATTCATCCACAGACATTTCTCTAATATTTTCATACTGATTTTGTTCATTGTAATATCAGAGTGTGTCCACAAGCATTTCAAGCTTTAGACACCACATCCCACTGAAGATGCATTCCTTTATTCCTTGTCCAGCCTAAAGCAAATAAAAGAGAAATGGCAGGTGACTTACACGCCCAACATCGAGCCAATCCTGTCCAAAGTTATTGCTGCATGCCATTGTCAGGTCAGCCTCAGGGCTGTGTAATCCAGGGCAATGCTTTAATTAAACACAGGTTTATAGGCTGTTTACACTGGCAGCGTAGGGGGTGGATAAGCATATGCTTCTCTGACAGGCAGCCGGTGGGGAACTAGATTAGATAAGATGTTACATGAACAAGATTAAATTAGAGTGGAGGACAAAATCCCACGGACTGCATGCAGGTACCTTCACGGCTCATAGCACATGCCACAGGCCATGGAGGTGTCATAGAAGATGCATGTTCTAGTTATTCTGTTTTGCCCTTGTCTTGTGAGCTATGCACATTTACCATAGTGCAAAAGCATCTTGTAAAACTAGGGGCTGAGATCACCTTTAAATCTGCAGGCTGAACTTGTCTGAACTAACAGATGTTCACTTTTTTATGGAAAAGCATAAAAAGTCATAATTAAATGCAGTTTCAAATCTGTGACTCACTTTTTTTCAGTGGTACACAAAAGAGTTCTAAAGAATGTACAGGCCGTTCTTCTTCACTGCAGTTACAATGAATAAAGGAGATATTTTTAAAAAAGATAGCAAGTAATGAGTTCTTGTGAGCAGGTATGTCCGATTCATGAACAAATAATTAACTGAGTCAAACCTTGTTGATTTGGTTCACACAGCCATTCTGAATAATTTATACAAAAAAAACGTGGAAAGAGTCAGGCGGAAAATTTCTGTGATGCTATTTTGTGTTCCACCAAAGAAAAAGGTCTTCATACCCTTGTTTTGGCACAACACAAGGGTGAGTAAATGATGAGAATTTTCCTTTGGGTGCAATATTCCTTTAAATGTGAGCAGAGACAAAAAGGCAGAGATCATTGTATAGTGCTTGGCAGCAAAGCGAGATCCAGATCAAAGAGCAGAAGGTCTGGGAGGAAGTCTCCAAAGAGCGTCTAATTCTTGACACCCAGGAACTCAACCACAGAGAGCTTACTGTAGTTCACTTCCAGTTGTTGTTGGCTACACTGGAGGGGTGAGGGGGCAGTGACTTCCTGCAGGAATGGGAGGGAGGAAGCTCTTATAGAATTGCATGTGCTGAAGGCATTTAGAGTTGTGGCAGTGAACCGGGCAGGTCATTCATCATGGACTGTAAACCTCCCTCTGCAATCCACTGTTTTCTGTGAGCTTTGACAACACTAGAGAAGCAGTGATACAGCTGCATTTGCTTACACATTGCACAAACTCTACATGTTGTAGGGTATTTCAAGGGTTTCTTGAGAGCTTTAGCATCATAGGAATAACAGCATGTTGTTCAAGTTGGGTAAAGAGTGGTTGTTTGTTTTCTGGAGTATGTTCGCCCATGCACGACTTCAGCTTAGACAAACACAAGGGCTTCTGAAACAGTGTTTGCGTCTTAAGTTAATTTGCATATGCATGTTCATACACCATGATAGCACTGTAATCTATTTAACTTGGAGAATTTGGCTTTGTGCTTTGATATGCCTGAAATTCAGCAATTCAAATGCACAGAATGGCTTTTTAATGGGTTTCTAATTTAGCAGAGCAAACAACAATCAAGATGACACTCATCTGGCCTCTAGAACATTTCTAAAATAATGGAAAGAATTTTTCAAATGGTTTTGTTAACACCTTTCCAAACTTATCATTTTGTTTATAAAGTAAAGGAGGGTAACACTTTATTTCAAGGTGTCATAATACAGAGTAATTTCCTAATTAACTACTTAGTAGTAGCCGTTGTACTTACATGAAACAAAATGTATTTACCATGCAACTAAGTTATGGAACAGCCTGTAATTACAGTTTGTACACATATGTAACAGACCGAGTTACACAGTTACTTGTACACTTAAGTACAATCTTGATACACTTTATTTTATGTAGCTTATGCCTGTGTAATATTATGCAATTGTAATGAAATTAGAAAGGTATTACATGTATTTAAGCTGTGTACTGGTGGGTTAAATCAAACTAAGGTGCAGCTGGATAAGGTGTATAGTATAGATACACATGAAGTACACTTAAGTACAATCTTGATAAACTTTGTAGCTTATGTATGTGCACTTACATTTCTAATTACGTTGTATAAAGTCTGCAACACATATGTAACAATCTTTTGGTTACATGAGTAGCTGTGTAACAGATTCGGTCTGTTTCATATGTGTAACAGTAGCTGCCTATTACATCTACATAATTACAAACAGTAAGTACAGGCTGTTCCATAACTTAGTTACATGGTAAGTACAGTTTATTTCATGTAAGTACAACAGCTACTACTAAGTACTTAACTAGGTAATTACTCTGTATTATTTACACCTTAAAATAAAGTGTTACCAAATATAAAAATGCATTTCACTGCCAAATTATGAGATAACTGTTATCATTACTACACTTAATTAACAAAATTCCTTGCAAAATGTCTTTACAGAGGAGTCATTAATGCTATCAAATAAACTGGTCCTAACTATCTATTAAACAATATGCTAAAACAAAAAATGTGGTTCCATTTTTAAATTTATTTTCATAAAATACTGCCAAAGCACATAAGTGTATCTTTCATTTGTCCAGGAATCTTACTACACTCTTCACGTTTGCTTTTGATTTTGTAAGAATGCATGTGTGAGAAACAAACATTCACCATCATTTTTCAAAGGAATAGTTCCCAATCTTATTACAAAACTATAACTTGCATTCAGTTTTAACATTCTATGCTGTTTTTCCCATCTCCAACACATTCAGAACAAGCCAGAAAAAAAAGAAATCCCTGTGGGTAAAAAAGGAATAACTGTCCACAAACATGTCATACTTCATTACAAAACTGTCTTGTGCACACTGGATTTAATTTGCTGGCCAATTTGGTTTTGATGAGCGCCCAACTGAAGAAACAGACTGCTATGACGAGTGCATTCAATTTCCCACTAGACCTAACCATTACCTAGGGGAGTTTCATAGTGAAAACTTAAGAAATAGCACTTTTACAAAAGAATGGTAGTGATGTCTCTGCAGGGGCACCCAAAATAACCCTGGAGGGAGTAAGCAATTTTTCTGAACCTTGGACTAAACAAGCACAAGGCCGTCTCACTGATATTAATGAAAAACATCAGCCCTTGGCTGAGTCGCCTCTTTTCCACTGGTCATAGTCCCTGCATTAAACTTCCTCTCTTCACTTTGCCTGGAGAGTTATTCCATCCCTGACTGAGTCAGCAGGTCTACCTTCTCCACTCACTGCCATCTATATCTCCTCTTTGCTCTCACAATGATTCACGTGTTCTCACGAACACACACAGATGGGCAGATACGGATACGCTCACTCATGACAGGCTAATATATTGTCTCGTTCACCGTCACACGTTCATTTGAACAGACGCATCAAATCACACACTTGTCTTGACTTCTTTTCTTAGTCTCTTTCTTAGTGTGGGGAGATCCAGGACATTGCACAGCTTGATTAAAGCTTTCGGGAAGAAGACGACAATGTAATTACATGGATTGATTACACAGGGGGAATTGGAACACAATGGGCGTACATCACAGACAGTGTGTGTGTGTGAGTTTGTATGTGCGTAAGAGAGAAATACTTGCAATTACGCTGTTAAATGTTGCAAGCACCCCATGTGAGGAAGGGAACGCAACTGAGCAAGGAGAGGTAAGGCAACTAATACAATAGTTCAAGAAGGAGCTCAGATAATGCACACTGCTCCTTCTCAAACTCAGTACAACAGGAAGCAAAGATAGAAAATAGAGTAAAGAGTAAACTGCAAAAATGAGTGAACTGCAAATGAGGAGCAAAAAAATTTGTGAAAATGCTCTATTTTAAGCTTAATTTTAAACTGCTTTTAGTACTGAAAGAAAAATGAAATGTAGAACATTGTCAATACTATAATCGATAGTACCCTGACCCTCAGGGATTCAATGGCATTAGCAAAGCAAACAACACAACATTATCATAAATTACCAAAAACATCAACCATCAAGTGCGGACAAAACAGCATAAACAAAAACCAGACATGAAAAGCACTCATAACTGAAGTGCACTGGATCACTAGGGGTTTCTCATTTAATTGGGTTTCCAAGGAGAAAACAAACAGAAACTGACATAAACAAATGTCTATTTAACTTCTTTGTATAAGGGATGTTTTAAGTTTATTTTTATATTAAAATAATGCATTGCCAAATTATTCATAATTCACACAAAACTGCAACTGTTTTTGTATGTTGATGTATTTTGCGTCTGTCTAATCAAGTATTAATTAAAACTAGTATGTGTATGAACTCAGAGAAAAACTAGATTGCAAAAGAAAAATGTTAGAAAGTTAGAATAATCTGCCTTAACATTTTTTTGCCTTTTTCAGATTATTTATAACGATTTAGGCCAGTTCTCCTTTGATTACTGACCAAGGTCATTTTTATTCTTTGATAGCAGAGTGTTGGCCAGACATGTGGTTGCACACTGAAACAATAAGTACTTTCCTAACCCTAACCCTAACCCTACTTGTTCAATTGGCTAAAACAACTATGCAAATCTTGCTCTGTTCATAAATCACTTATGATGACGTTATGCTGTATGTAGAGAAAATCTTTGCAACTACAAGTCAACTAAAAAGAAAAAAAAAAAAAAATCGGACACACATATGCATATCCATTCATCCTGTCTGGGCTCATTGGCTAGCGGAGGTAGGAGGGTCAATCAGAAACCATATATAAACTGATAATGCTAAATAGACTATCTGACCCTTGTGGGTGTCCAGGTGACTTCATTACTTTAAGCCTCTTTGTCGTAGTCTCTTTTTAGCATTGAAACTGAAAGGCCAAGGACCCAAATTATCTAGCACTTTCAGAGTCAGTGGTCCAGAACTCAACTACAGCCTCAATGAGAGGTGTTCATCATGAGGAATATGTGTAGGACGTCACCTTCTCAAAGTTGACCGCCAAGTCATTGAGGTACACAGTAGCATATTGGCGATGAGGTTTTTTGCTTCTTGCTGTTAGGTTCAGGCATGTGTTCACATATTAAGGGCATGACTCATTCAATCCATTCCTCCCTCATGGATTTCTTTGTGACATGGAGATCCAGAGGCTGCCACCAAAACGGAAACTCAAAGGGGTGAAACTGGTCAAAGCCTAAGGCACCTCTGAGATTGAAGAGAACGTATTAGAGCGTGAGTTCCAAGTCACATCCATCATCCAACACCACCCCATGCAACATCTTCTTGCAGTGTTGTAACATCATAGTGTCTGATCTCTTTTGGGATATCCACTGGACCGCACAACATGAATAGCTCTTTGGTGACATTTTTAGAATTGGCCCTACAGAACAGTACAACTTCAGGATACCAAATGGCATAATCCATCAGAACCTAAGAAGTATTTATGACCCCAATGTACAATATCAGTGCTGATGCATATCACACCAATGACAGAACTGTTTAACCTCTTCATAACTAGTCTATGAATTCACTCTCTGATTTTCTGCATGCTCTGATTCTCATCCTCCAAGCTGGGTAAGTGCTGCAACTGCCCCACAAGAAGGACAAAATAGGCAAGACGCTCCAGCTTCTGAGTGCACTCAGGTAAGTTCTTTAGTGCAATGTTTTCCAGCCAGTGGTACTGGTATAACCTCTATAGTAGACATTTTGGGTGTCTCCCTTATCTGATCCCCATATCTAACCAGGGCATGGGGCATCTACTAGATATCTGATTAGTTTAATCAGGTTTGATTTGATTAGTGTGGCATACTAAATGGGCAATATTGGGGGAATTTCAAGACCAAGGTTCGGAACCAATGCCTTCGGTGTTCACTGTCCTGCAGAGTTTAGCTCCAGTCCTAATTAAACACACCTGAACAAGTTAATAAAGCTCTTCAGGATTAAAAATTAGCAGGCAGTAGAGCTTGATTAGGCTTGGAGCTCAGCTCTGCAGGACAGTAGACCTTGAAAGCCAGAGTTGAGAACCCCTGCTCTAATGTGAACTTATGTGCTCAAACTTCTGCAAAGTACTGCATTTCATCAATCGTCCACGGTTCTTCATTTTTCTCCCTTCAGATGAGCTGCCAGTGTTACTCACTGCATTGTCCAAGAGTGTTGGGTCCAATTGGTTCCCAGGCACGATGGTGAGTTTCAAAAGGGTGGGTCAACAACACAGTGCAAAGAAATAATGAAGTGACAAAAAGGGAAAAAAAAATTAAAACTTACGTAAACATTGTCATAACTGAGTTACAAAGTCTTAAATGATCATAAAGCCTTTGGAGAAAATCGGATGTGTGTCAGATCTGCGTCATGTGCATCAGGTTTTAAAGAAATGCGATTATAAAAGTGCTGCTTTTAAAGTGAAACTTGCTGAAGTCTATCATTGATGTAATGTTAAATCAAAGAACAAAAGAAAAAGAGAAATCACTCGACTGCTCTAGTCGCTGATTAACTTTTGTAGCTTGAATAAAAATTAACCAATATAGTTTATGTGAAGATTGTTTTAAAATCACTAAAATTAAAAGTTGTTATACATTTCAGAGCCCATTAAATGTTAAAAAATAATGGCTTTCAATTGTACTGTAATGCTGAATGGCTATAATTAATAGGGAAAATTGAGGGAAAATGCATTTAATAGAGACACCAGTAGCAGTATTGGTATCATCTCTTCATTAATAATAGGCTACTCTGTCAAAAGATGCCATTAAACACGTATTTAAATATACTGTCTTTATGTTGTTTCTACATTAATTTGGAGTTTCAACGTGAAATTATGACATTATACAGTCATGGCCAAAAACATCAGCACCCTTGCAATTCTGTCAGAAAACGCAACCCTTCTCTCAGAAAATTGTTGCAGTTGAAAATGTTTTGGTACTCACATTTATTTATTTATTTTTTGTTTGCATTGGAACAACACACAAAAAAAACAGAAGAAAGGTCAAATCTGATACAATTCCACACAGAACCCAAAAAATGCACTGGGAAAAATTATTGGCACCCTTAACTTAATATTTGGTAGTACACCCTTTGGAAAAAATGACTGAAATCAATCGCTTCCTGTAACCACGAATGAGTTACCTCTCTACTGGGATTTTGGACCACTCTTCTTTTGCAAACTGCTCCAGGTCATTCAGATTTGAAGGATGCCTTCTACCAACTGCTGTTTTGAGATCTCTCCACAGGTGTTCTATGGGATTCGGATCTTGACTCATTGCTGGCCATTTCAGAACTCTCCAGAGCTTTGTTTGTAACCATTTCTGAGTGCTTTTTGAAGTGTGTTTCGGGTCATTGTCCTACTGGAAGACCCATGACCTCTGGTGGAGATGCAGCTTTCTGACACTGACCACTATGTTGTGCCCCAAAATTATTTGGTAAGCATCAGATTTCATGATACTGTTCACACAGTCAAGGCATCCAGTGCCAGAAGCAGCAAAGCAACCCCAAAACATCTTTGAACCTCCACCATGTTTGACGGTACTGCGTTCTTTTCTTTGAAGGCCTCATTTTTTTTCTGTAAACAGTGCCATGATGTCCTTTACCAAAAAGCTCTACTTTTGTCTCATCTGTCCACAGTACGTCCTCCCAGAAGGATTGTGGTTTTGTCACATAAGTTTTGGCAAACTCCAGTCTTGCTTTTTTATGCCTTTGTGTCAGCAGTGGTGTCCTCCTGGGTCTCCTACCATAGCGTACCTGGTAACACTTTAGAATACTGTTCCATCATTAATGAATAACTACACAAGAATACATGAGTAACGCAATATTAGCACTCTAGTAACTAGTAACTAACACGAAACTCTGATTAATGAATTAGTAAGTGATAGTGCTGAATGTGGTAGTTCACTATTACTTAATCAGTAACTTTTTTTTCATACATCCCTAAGAACTACTAAGAACTGCTGTGTACAGGTTCATAATTAATATGAATAATACATAATGTATCATTAATTATAAAGTAAAGGTCATGGTAACCCACTAGTAATGACTCAAGTATTACCAAATTCTTTTGAAGGAATTACTAATTATTTGGATCAGTATTCTAAAGTGAAGATCATGATAACTCTCTATTAATGACTGAAATCATTATAAGCTTTTGAGAGTTTTGTAAAGTATTGGATAGTAACTATTCAGGTGGTACTACAACCTTCTAAAGAAATTACTCATTTTTTGGATCAGTATTCTAAAGTGAAGATCGTGGTAACACTTAAATCATTACTAGTGGGTTACCGTGATCTTCACTTTAGAATACTGATCCAAATAATGAGTAATTTCTTCAGAAGGATGTAGTAACTCATGAGTCATTACTATCCAAAACCTTACATATATTCAAAAGCTTGCAATAATGTCAGTCAATATTAGGGAGTTACGATACTTTTCACTTTAGAATACTGATCCAAGTAATTAGTAGTTCTTTTAGAAGAATTTGATAATTCTTGAGTCATTACTAGTGGGTTACCATGGTCTTCATTTTAGAATTAATTATACATTATGCATAATTCTCATTAATTATGAACCTGTATACAGTAGTTCTTAGTAGTTCTCCAGGATATATATATAAATTCCACAAATCGAAAAAAAGATGCATTGCAATTAACAGTGCTTGCATTTTAATGCCTTGTATTTCCAGGGCTTGCATTTTTAGGTCCTGAAATTTAACATAGTTGTTTATTTAAGCTGTGAATATTTCAATTCAAAATATTTCACACACGTTCATAATTAAAAATTCAATAATTGATATTCACCTTCCAGAATTCACTTCCAAAATATTCAATCTGTTTAAAAATACGATGTATAATATTCGACAGGCAAATTTCAGTCATTTTATTTCACTTTCCAAATTCGCTGCCACAAATTTAGTGGTTAAAATTCGGCAGAAAATTCAACGTTGCACATCCGGGAACCGCAGGAATAGCAGTAGAGCACCGATGCATGATCTCCAGCTGCTGTCAGCCGCTCACCAGCAGGTGGCGCAAGCAGCTGTTGATGAAGGCCGTAAGTGGATCAAGTCATTCATTTACAAAAACTGATTTGCAGAAATGGAGCTAGTGCTAGAAGTTTTGACTATCGGGGCCAGCATAAACGTGTGGAAACGCTGATTGTGTGTATGTTTAATTCAACATTTTCGCTGTTTCCCTTAGCCTACATATAAGCAGCTTTCTCTACCACAAAGGAGATTATAATGCTCTTTTATCCAACACTGAAGTACAGAACTAACATTACATCTGAGGAAGACATATATTGCTTTCGGTTGTTTAGTTTCTGTAACTCTGTATCATGGCTTGTGTGATGCTGTGCTGTAATACTGGGGTTCCCCTCATACGTCACACTCCAGGATTCCCCAACATAACGCGTCTCAGTGAACTAATAAAGTGATATAAGACCTCAGATCTCAGAATACACGTTATTGATGATCATCCCATCAATCCGCAAACTTGACTTTGGAGCGGCCGGCGGGCTTGGGTTAGCCACAGCTGGCGGGCAGGACAGATGATTGGCCGACAGACTTGACTGATGATCGACCGGCAGGCTTGAGTGAGCCCCAGCCGGCGGGCTTAACTTCGTAGTGGCCGGTGAACTTGACTGACGAGCGCTCAGCGGACTCACAGCATTCGCAGTGATCCCGCCAAACTCCCACGCTGAATTTCCGTAGGCTAGAGCGGGATGAGCGGGACGAGCGGTGACCATGCCCCAGGGGAAGACAAACAGGAACAAACAAAAAAACTTTCAAAAAACAGAAAACAAAACCATGAAAAAAGGTTTGTTATCAGTCAGGTAAATATGTATTAATTATGCCAATTGCATAGCCAATTCAAAGATGTCAAATCATATCAATACAAAACATCAAATTCTCAAATATTAATCTGAGAGTAAAAGATGCATACCAGAGTACTTTCCCTTAAATACTACCAGAACAAAAGGCCCATAAACATTTATTCTCTGCCCCAAAATAGATTGCATCTGTGTGTGGGGGATGAGAAGCCTCCTGTAGGAACTGTTCTTGCGCACCCAAATGGTGTAGAGTAATGTTTATCAGATTTTGAAAGGAGACCGCCCACAAAAGAAGTACAGAATTCACTTAAGTTTTCAAAATTTCTCATAATATAGGTGACTACTTTAAAATTTAGACCAATTTACCAATCGCACAGAGACCTTTAAAATGATACCAAACATGAAGGGGAAAAACAACAGGTTCACCAGATTCATGATATGTGGGATATACATCTTCTTAATAAACTTTAAGTAAAACCTTTTGGGGGGAAAGACTGTACAGAGAGGGTGGGGGAAGTAGGGGGTCATAAATGAACAAGGGGAGTGGTGCTACTTGTTGTCTTTGTTTGTCTCTTCTCCAGATTTATGGCTTTATGGCATGGCATCTGTCTTTGCGAGAGTTCCTGAGTTTTGGCCCCAGAATGAATTTTATAAGGAAATAAATTCACTCCTTGCAACCTCATGTAAACGCAATACTTTGATCTAAATAACGCAATTAAACTCATAATCGCAGCAAGCATAATTGCCACTCTGACCAAAGTGCGCATGTGCTCATGATGACATGAATAATACGGAGATTAGAAACAATAAAGGGGAAGAAAGCATCGCATTTCTGGGGAAAACACAACTCGCTGCCACCAGTCTCTGTTCCTTACCCTTATCCAGAAACGGCGAGGAGAACACGACGGTAGCATAAGCAAACAAATTGCCATCACATTTCTATGGCGCCGAAAAGGCATGGAATACAACAACCATACAAAAGTGTTTTGCATTAGACGAAAATAAATTAAAACATGGCCATTAACACACCTGCTCTTTCTGAGTCCATCATTTGTGCTGTGCAGTGGGGTATGTGAATAATGGTAGTAAAAAAAAAAAAAAAAAAAATTATTAGCGAATAATAAGAATAATGGAAATTGCATGTAAATGGGAGTGAAGAGGTTTGCTAAAAATCATAATGCGAATAAGTCCTTACTCTGATTATTGGAAATCATTTTCTATTCGTGCGCATGTAAACGTAATCATTGACATTACTAAATGGGCCCAGGAATACTTCCAGAAACCACTGTCGGTAAACACAATCCGCCATGCCATCTGCAGATGCCAACTAAAGCTCTATCATGCAAAAAGGAAGCCATATGTGAAGATGGTCCAGAAGTGCCGTCGTTTCCTGTGGGCCAAGGCTCATTTAAAATAGACTGTTTCAAAGTGGAAAAGTGTTCTATTGTCAGACGAGTCCAAATTTGACATTCTTGTTGGAAATCGCAGATGCCATTTCCTCCGGACTAAAGAAGAGGGAGAGCTTTCAGCGTGTTATCAGCATTCAGTTCAAAAGCCAGCATCGCTGATGGTATGGGGGTGCATAAGTGCATACGGTATGGGCAGCTTGCATGTTTTGGAAGGCACTATGAATGCTGAAAGGTATATAAAGGTTTTAGAGCAACATATGCTCCCCTCCAGGCGACATCTAGTTCAGGGAAGGTCTTGTGTATTTCAGCAGGACAATGCAAAATCACATACTGCAGCTATTACAACAGCATGGCTGAGTAGTAGAAGAGTCCGGGTGCTGAATTGGCCTGCCTGCAGTCCAGAACTTTCACCTATAGAGAACATTTGGCGCATCATTAATAGATCAATACATCAAAGACGACCACAAACTCTTCAGCAGCTGGAAACCTATATCATGCAAGAATGGGACAAAATTCCAACACCAAAACTCCAGAAACTCAGATGTCTTCAAACTGTTTTGAAAAGAAAAGGAGATGCTACACCATGGTAAACAGGCCCCCATCCCAACTATTTTGAGACCGTAGCAGGCATCAAATTTGAAATTAGCTCATTTTGTGCATAAAATTTCTCAGTTTAAACATTTTTTATGTTATCTATGTTCTATTATGAATAAAATATTGGCTCATGTGATTTCAAATTCTTTTAGTTTTCATTTTATTCAAATTTAAAAAACGTCCCAACATTTCCGGAATTCGGGTTGTATATGTAACTGTACAAGACTATTTGGAAGCAAATATCCAACTGCTAATTACTCAGTGGCTGTAAAGCAGAGATGAGTATATGCTTCAAAGCAGGCCAGAAATGACTAAATAGACAGAAACAGTCTGTTAATGTTGAAAGACACTAAAATTTACAACATATTGGATCTTGGTGAGGCAGCAAAAAACAGCTGCTCTAATCTCTGCATTTGCTAAAGTAGCTTCACTGGATCCATAAATCCACATTGTACATGAAAATGGGTCAGTGCAACGACTGAGTTATCACATCGGTTTCTCTATCAGTCTCTACATAAAATCTGAGACGGACATGCTCTGCCACACCATCTCCACATTTGTGCAGCCCATCTGTGCAAATAGTCTTTATCATTGTTAATAATCCCATATCCGGCTACCACCTAGGGACTGTCCGGCTTATCGGCAGTCAGACAGACCTACCATGTCCTCAAGTACAGCTGTGTGCTCCTGTTGACCCTGCTTGCTGACATTATCAGCCACAATGAGTGACAAGAGCAGTTCTCCTTCCACTATCGCACACACATCTTTCACCTTTGCAACAGCATCACACACCCAAATTCATACAAAGCACCTAAAATGCACAATTTTACCTGTCTTTCAAGACACATACATGCATTTCCAGGCTTCCCTTTCTTGATTGTTCTCTCTGAGTTATCCAGCCTGTTAACCTTTTACCCTCATAAACCCTGGAAGTCTGGAAACGTACCTTTTCAAAGCATGTCACCGGGCACACCTGCTCCAGGCTATATGAGAGACTCCCTCTCTCTATTAAACAGACTTTCGCACACATTCAGGCTGTCTGAAGAATTCCTGTGAGACAATGGAAAGGTCAGGGTTGTAAGTTAATAAAATATACATTTCCCTCACAGTGTTGTGCATCCTGGCTTCCTACTCCCCACAGTAATTGCATTTCTGGTAGCAGTCAGCAATACTCTCCTCATCTTGCAGCTCCTGGAGGAATGTTGAGAGGAAACGAAGGCTAACAAAATGGCCCTCCGCATCCCGCCTGTTATCTCGCTGGCAAAAAGCCTGTTTTTTGCTGTTGTGAGGGCTTTGAAGCAGGTGGCGTATTGTGGTGTGTGGTACTGTGCGGGACATGGTGTGGACAGATCTGCCACACACATTCTGTGATAGTCTACAGCTCCTGCTGAGAATGTGTTATCATGCCAGCCCATCACTGCTGTTTCCTCTCACCTAAAGGGCCGTGTGAGTTGGGTCTCAGTATGGAATAGAGGCAAAAAAAAATAATAATAATGTAGGGTAATCTCTGACACATCTCTGGCATTTCATTTACTTTTTGAATGTCTAGATACTGGACAGTATATCATATGTGTTTTCATGTCTTTCTTAATGTCTTAATCCTTTTTTTTCAGTTTCTTCAGACCATAACATGATTGTAAAAACACTAATTATGTTGCATCAAAGTAGAAATATTGATTTATAGAGAGAAACTGTTAAAGATAATATGATTTTCCTAAAAATGTCAGAGTTGGTAAATACAACCGGGGTGGGGGTGGGGGGGTAATTATGGTGCAGTCGAACATTTTAATGATTAAATATGTCCCGCATTAAAATGTGCCCATGCAAAGGTGTATGTCCAACATTACAAAAACCAGATAGGTATGATTTCAGTTGGTCTAAAGTGTAAACATGGCTTTTTTCATAAAAAGACTAATAACTGTTTTAGGCCGACTTAAACTTTTAAAGTGCTTGCAGATGCAGTTGGTGATTTAGTTACTATTAAACATAATACAAGTGAAAAATGTAAAATGCATACGTAAAAGTATGCAAATGTAAATCAAGTTTTAAGACAAAATATGAAGCAATGGTGCTGCTTAAAACAGTAACATACTGCTGACAACATTTATGGATTACGCATGGCTGACAGAGGCTGTCCTGGAGATTTAAAGTGCGAATCACAGTGCAGATTTTATACACTTAATGGGTTTTATCTAACGTTTTGCTAAATTAGCTGCTTGAGGGACAGTGAGGCAGGATTTTGAGCTATTCAAATCAATTCTGGACCTAAATAAGAACATGCCTCAAACTCAAAAGTGGATGTATCAAGTTTAGCTTTAGTCACTGTATCTGCTCTGCCCACTAGTATTCGGCACCCCACGGGGCACAACATGTTGACATACTCAATACTTTCCTTTGTGAGGTAATATATGTTTTGGATACAGGCGATTAAATTTGTGAGACATAAAACAGGGTGATGCCTGATGTATGTCCTGCTTACAGCCCATTCCAATTGCACAAGCAGCCATAACTGTTCTTCTTTTCTTTAACAACCCAGCAGATAACTTTAATAATGAAACTTACATTATGACATTGTCATAGCCAGCATGTATAGCATTTTATTTTTTTAATTTCAAAGCAGAGCGTACATTCTGGAAAATCAGACTATTGAGGTAATTAACATTAATAGGCATGTAAAAGAATGGCGGGGGTGCAGTAATGCTAAATGTCTAACAACCTTTAATAGCTTCCCAATTGCCTCTAATGTTTGATGAATAGACAATTAATTTTTCTGCTAGTATGGGCTTAATAAAAGTCAAGGGCTTTTTGTGTTTCCTTGCTTCTGTAAGGTGTATAACTAATAATGAATCACTTGTTCTAACCTTTATGAGCACAAATAACCATCATCAACCATTATCTTTCATTAAAAGCCTGAGCATTTTGAATCCTGTGTATGCTGACACCCACATGATCTAAGAAAAATAAGTGTCAACACTTTTTTCTCAAACAGATAACACATTGATACATGGTTTAAATGGACAGTTTGCCTGGACCTGAAAGAAAAAAAAATTCACCTACACATGTTCTGCTTTATCTCGTGAATCAAATAAGAAGTTCCTTGGTTTCTCTTCTAAATTCAATATCTGAATAAAAGTTTTGCCAATTTAAATCATAATACAACATAATACAATTGCACACAGCCATAAGTGCACCACACTTGACATACGAAAAAGGAGAAGAAACAGCACACAGATTGAGTGGGTTATGGCGACAAGGGCAGAAATCAAGGTTTTCAATGAAAATGACTTAAATATCAATCTGTTCCTTACACAAAGCTATCATATGGCTTTAGAAGTGCTAGCATTAACACAGTGCAGTACCGCAATACTCTTCTGTCTGTTCTTCTCTTGAATAGCCTGACTAGACTGCAAATTTTCCATAAGTGCTGACTAAGAACAGCAGCACAGCATACATTACATCGGTTTTATACATGAAATCGCTTATTTGGCTTCCCATAAATTTTAGACTTGATTTGAAATGTTTATGGTGTGCCCTCAATGTGCTTACACATAAATGCATATCCAATATGCTTATGAGACACATTCCCAGTAGTCACAGTCTTTACTGGCCCGTTACCTTTCAAGGATATAAATGTAGATTTAACAGGGATGACGTTTGCATAATAAGTTTGCATATACCTATCGAACAGACCTCCAGCTATCTCAGGCTGTCGATATCTGTGAAAGGCTCTTCAGCATAATAGCATTCAATGTCTTCATTACTCATCTTAGAAACACTCATCTTAAAAATGTAACACTTATTTATTTATGTATTGTGTATGTGTACTTATTGTATCTCTATTGCAATACTTGTCAGTTTATTAGTACTTAATTCTCCATCCATCCATCCATTCATCCATCTATTCATCCATTTGCAATGCTTGACATGTAAAGCACTTTGTATTGTGCCATTTGCACTGAAAGAGCTGTTTAAAGTTTGAATTGAGGTTTAAACCTTGGGGAAATGAGGCCGGTAGTTTGATTGTTCGGGCGGACACAGACTGTTAATAAGGTAAAAGAACACGTGTAAGAGACCATAAGCCTGAAAAGAGCCAACAATTAAAGGGTTTGTTTGGAGCACTTGGCTTGTCATCTTACATTAAAGTTGCTTGCCAAGTTCTTTGGTTGGTTTAATTTTTATTTGGCTGAGAGAGGCAGAAACCAAGATCATTTGTGTCAGTTCAAGTCGACAGAAGTTCAGTTGAACTTCCAAAGGCACAATAGATTTACAGACTTTTAACAGGGCAGATGAAGTCAGAATCTGAATGGCGTTTATAGGCCAAGCAATTTTCACATGCTCCAATTTGACTGGCTTCCAAGATCTGAAGTAGATTTGCATTTCCCGAAGGAAACGCCAGTGCAGTCACTTTGCTCTTGAATGCTTAGTTTTCATACTTTGGTTTCTCAAAACTGAAATACCACATAAAAGTTAGATAACAAGATTGAACTGATAACACTTGTTACACACACAAAAGACACATAACTTCACAGTGTAAAGATGGCTTTAGATGATTAAATGGATGCAAGAACCAAGAATTCAGTGTGCAAGCCCTAAAGAGGACACTTCGCAACAGTGTGCTTACTTTTCAGCAGCTTCTGTACAGAGAGAAATTTCCCATTCTTTTTATCAATATGAATTTCAGAAAGTTTTCAATAAAGAGTTCAAAGCCATGAACCATGCCAACCAATTCAGAGATGAATGACTTGAACATCTCTTATGAGGAAGCTATAGTCACCTCAATCATGAGAAATGACAGAAAAAGACAACATACAACAACTATTGATTTATAGTGATTGGTTATACAGTAAGTGCACATAAAGAATACATTTTACATTAATTGCAAAGTATTCACTTATATACAAATATTTAAGAAGCTATATGAGATTTGCAGAAAGACTGATTTAATAAATTCATTAAATTAATGCTTCACAGTAGACAGTGACTGCTGACCTATTTCATCATGGTTCATTTACAACAGTTCTTTGATTGGTGGATATTTCTCTTACAGATGTATTCATGGTAGTTTATTATGGAACGTGGCTATTAAATACATTTTTAAAAAACCTGTGTGTGTGTGTGTTCATCCACATGTGGTTCAAAGTATTTTTTTTTTTATCCAATTTCACACTTGTCTAGAACAAATATGTCACTTTGTTTCATAATTTCAATGTATATGATTTTCTTTATTTGCCCTCAAAAAATGGCAGTGAAATGTGATAGCATGTAGGTAACATCTGAGGGGCAAGTTGTAGCATTACCATATGAAAACCTTTTTTCAAATAAAATAATGTTTTGTTTTGTTTTTTTTTTATGAAAAATAATCTGATTTTGTAGTTTAACAATGTACAAATTGCAACCATGCATGGGGCAGCCCACATAAATGAGGCAAAATGCTTTACATTTCTTAAAATAATCATTTCTGAACATTAAACATTGACTTTGAGTCTTATTCACCCATTTCTTGTGGTCTCTCACTAAAATTCATTAAAGTATATAGTGTAAATTACATCGCTAATGTCATAGAATATAGTTTAATTATAGCGGGGCACACTGTAAAGCAGTGTTACAACGTTTCCCATCTGCGCAACTGGAATTTAAAACTGGTAAGTGTCTTCTGCTAGTTAGGCTATTGATCCAAACTGATAAATAACAAACTGGAAATTAAAATAATAGCAGATTTGTCTCATTTTAAATGAATACTACAAATTGACATGAAAATTTTACTTAAGCCATAAATGTTCTTTTACTTTTACTATGGTAAAATAAATGTACAGTGATATCTTCAAAAGATTTTTACATTTTGTTGCACTTTTTTCTCGGTGTATTTTTATATATACAACTAGTAAATACCGTAATTTTTGTATTTAAACCATGTGTGTTACAACTAATCCTGCGTTAGTCTGTGCCCCACGCTCCCCATATACAATATTTATATATAAGTAATATATAATCAAAAAAGTAAAGTTAAAGTGGTTTGCCGCTCCTGCTTGTCAAAGAAGATTATTTGTCCTAAATTTCAGTTTTACTTCTTGACAACCTAAGACTTTATCTGCTTTATCTATTCTGAGCAGAAAAAGGTCAAGAAGATTTGCTTCAAATAATCAGAAAAAAAAATCAGAAGGGAGGATTTCAGTTTGGCTGACGAGTCATTTGACAACGTGTCACTTGGTACGTGATGGGACAATCCGAGGACACATTTCCAGGCACAGTACAAACATAAATCCCCACATCCTCGTGCTAGCCATTTACCCACAATACCGTCTGGGCTGAAAGAGAAAGATCACCATGCTGGCTTGTTAGCTGAAGGTAAGAGAAAGGATCATGCTGGAGTTCTACCACAAGACTGTTTCTTTTAACTGCTTTTTCTTTCTTCTGTTTGTATTCTAGCAGATGTTCCTTTATATCTATAGTACATGCGGGGGTTTCACAGTGCATGGTGGTAGTTGGTCTTTTCACTGGGTTAAATAACTTCCTCTAACCATCTTTTTTTTTCTTCTTTTAAATCGCTGGGTTTTCTTCTTTCCACTCACTATTCTACTTCATTAACCTGTTCATACTTTTTACTCAACTGTTCTTCAGATTGTACTCTGAAATCCCCATTTTTCCTCTGCCTTTTTTCCCCAAAGCAGTGCTTATCAGTCGTCAGGCAGTAAGCAACAGAGTCTTGTTCATTAAAACTCAGGCATCAGCGGCGGGTCTAAGATGCATACTCTGCCAATAAGCTATTAAATGCCACCCTCCGAGGAGCCAGTACAGAACAAGTGCCTCTCTGAAAGAATAGCATTAGAAAGTAAATAAATTTAAAAGGGGCAAGAAATGACAAAGAGAGTGAGTGAAGAGAAGTGGGCTTATGAGCTTACTTCTGCTTCTTTGGACAGCCAAGGCCAGAGTCATAAGACATTGATGTTTTATTATTCAGCAAAAATCTTTACAAGGGATGCACGTCATGACTAATTTCATTAACATTTGATTCTCCTGTATAAATCTGTTATTGTCAAGTATGTTTCATACCGGTAATTGTGCCTCACAACCCCTAATATAATAAGCCTAGGCAAGCCTGACATAGACAAAAAATGAAAAAATTTGTGGAATTCAAAGTTTCATAGTGCTCGTCTTCCAAGCGGACATTCCCACTGCGAGTAACAGAGAAAATGAAAGTCTAAGGTAAAATGAAATGATTTTGTTTTCCACCCAAGATCCAACGTAATATTAACAAGACAGTAATTTGAATATAGCCTTTGTAAAAAAAAAAAAAGAAAAACAAATGTGCAAAAGAATAAATAAATAATGTAAACGACTAGTTTTTTCAATGTCCACTAGCAGCAAGTTTAGTCAATTAGTCTTGCACATCCTGACTTTAAACATCTTTAAAACAAGATATATTTACCGTAGACAATTACATAAGATAGGGAATTATTATCAGCGAATATATTTAAATAATGTATTTTTCTTAGCTGATTAAAATTATTTATTTAATTTTCAATTTAAGCACAAATTTAAAAAAAAAAATATTTATTTTCAAAAGGGCACAATTGTGAGAAGAAAAGTAACAAATGAAAAGCTGCAATTGTACAAAAAATTTGCACAAAAAGAGAAATAGTTGCAGTTGTGGAAAAACAAATAATGCACTGCATAGAGTCGCATGCAAGAAACAGTCGTAATTATGGGATATAAAGTTATTACACATTATTCAGTATATTAGACGTAAGGTCACAATTGCAAGAAGGTCACAATATGAGAAAAATTGCTTTAGGTTGCACACTGAGATACAGTATAAAATTGCAAATACAAAAAATAGTTGCAATTGTGATATATAAAGTTGCATATGAAATCTAAAGATACAATTTTTTTTTTTTTTTTTTTAATACAGTTACATTTTACATCACTTTTACTCGAAAACAAAACTGATTAAGAAAATGATTTTTTAATAGCGTTTACACAACACTGCCTCGCATGGAAAGTTCATTGCATTGCATCACAAGGAAAGTCTCCACCTTGAGAGGTAGTGTGTGCATGTGCTCGTGTGAACCCTGAGTCCAGATATGGAGCTGTGCAAAGTGAACGATGACTGCACTACAAGGTTGTAATTTAACTGTCACAATAAATATGGCTATACGTGGCACTACCTATCAGAACGCGTGGCCTCAGCACTTAATACAGACACAAGGGAAGACAGGATGTCGTGTGTTAGTCGATCTGGAAAGCGTGAGTGGAAAGAAGATGATAGCTTAGTCTGGAATTAATGTCATGGCACTAAAATTGACACAGCTGTTCGGCACCATGTTGGGCAATGATTTGGAACTCTGGTTAAAGAAATGCAAAAAGGTTGGTGGGAGGATATCATGATGTCTAGAGTGAATAAAAGACTATTCTGGCAGTAGTGGAATTTAGAGAACTGAAATTTTTACTGTATGTTTTCAAGCACCCTGAGGTTTTTTTTTTTGTTTTTTTTTTGGAATTCATGAATATTCATGTAACTTTCACCGCCTAGAATCAGTAATACAGTTTCATTAAGATACAAAAGAAACAATAGAAAATGGCTTTAAAATGTGTTATGAAGAACTGCATGAACACTAACATTGAGGAATAATTGTACAATAAGCACTTGCATTAACTGCCCTACTCACAAACTGTTAATGATGGTATGCTTAACAAGTAGGACACGTTTCTAGATCAGTGTTCTTTGTTGTACCTGGAACAACGTTATTATCAAATTATCACTGTCCTGATATGGATATACAGTCAGTTCCATATTTGGACACAGCCACAATTTGTATTATTTTAGCTGCTGACCATAACATATTTAAATTACAGTTATGTAATGAATATGGGCTTAAAGTGCATACTCTGAGCTTTAACTTGAGTGTATTCTCATCAAAATTGGAGGAAATATTATGGAATTACAGCTCTTCGATATTGTACCTCCCCCCTTTTTCAAGGGACCATAAGTAATTGGACAATTGACTCAAAAGCTGTTTCATGGACAGGCGTGGACTATTCTTTCGTTATTTCGTTACAACAGTTAAGCAGGTAAAAGGTCTGGGGTTGATTCTAAGTGTTCCATTTGCATTTGGAAGCTGTTGCTGTGAACCCACAACATATGAGCTCTCCAAGCTGGTGAAACACTCCATTTTTAGGCTTCAAAAACAAAACATATCCATCAGATAGATAGTAGGAACATCAGGGGTGGACAAATCAACAGTCTGGTACATTCTGAGAAAAAAGAACGCACTAGTGAACACATATGGCAATGACCTGTACCAGAATGACAGAAGGAAAAAAGTATGGAGAACGCTTGAAACACCTCATGATCCAAAGCATACAACATCATCTGTGAAACATGGTGGATGTTTGATGGCATGAGCATGCATGGCTTCCAGTGGCACTGGGTTACTGTTGTTTAGTGATGATGATGTGACAGAGGACAGAAGCAGCCAGAGGAATTCTGAAGTGTATAGGCCAGGGATATACTGTCTGCCCAGATTCAGCCAAATGCAGAAAAGTTGATTGGGTGGCAATTCATAGTGCAAATGGACGATGACCCAAAACATACAGCAAAAGCAACTTCTACGTACTCTGATTTCAACCCGACTGAGCATGAATTTCACTCACTGAATACAAAACTAAAGGCAGAAAGACCCACAAACAAACAACAACTGATGTCGCTACAGTAAATGCCTGGCAAAGCCTCACAAAGGAGAAAACCCAGTCTCTGGTGATGTCCATAAATTCCAGACTTAAGGCGGTCATTGCTTGCAAAGGATTCTCAACAAAATATTAAAAATGAACATTTCATTTATGATTATATTTATTTGTCCAATTACATTTGAGCCCCTGAAAATGGGGGGGGGGGGGGGGGCGTGTATAAAAATGGTTGTAATTCCTAAGCTTTTTATGTTATATTTTTGTTTTGTTTCACTTCAATTTCAAATTGATTGTTTTATTTTTAAAGCTGTTCTGGTGGCATACAGAGCCAAAATTATGAAAATGTTGTCAGTGTCCAAATATATATGGACCTGACTGGAGACCTTAACTTGTTACTAATGAAAAATGACATACAGCTGAAGAATTGTTTTAACCTTGAGATATGAAAATAACAGAACATTACCAATAAATATAATCTAAAAGTACAAAGTCTTAATGTCACGGTGCACACAGCAGGGAGGAACGAGGAGACGAGGATAACTCAAAATAACAGTCTTTAATAAATCCAAAACAGACAGGACAGGGCAGGGCAGGACAGGGCAGGGCAGGGCAGGGCAGGGCAGGGCAGGGCAGGGCAGGGCAGGGCAGGGCAGGGCAAGACAAGGCTGGTACACACAGGAACACCGGGGAGTGACGAGTAGACCAGACAAACACTAACTGAACAGACAGGACTAAATACACATGACAATAACAGATAATTACTAAAACACAACTGGACAATAATTAACTAATAATCACACTTAAGGACAGGAACATGACCAAATAAGGACACATGAAGGCAGGAAACACAAGACACTCGACAGAGGACTGACACTTAACATAGTGCTCTGTTCTTTCTCTGCAATGTACATCCTGTTATTCTAGAAGGGTGATATAAAACCGAATGCAAAGACCACATGGAGTGTTCTAAGACTAGAACGGGGTTATCAAATATGTCTAGGTCAAGCTAAATCTACAGTTCTAATGGCATCTAAGAGTAAGACATTTAGTAAGCATATGCTTGTATATCACTTGTATAATTATGTGGGGGTATCATAAAAGGTATCATAAAAACCAATAAATATATAAATATATAAAACACATTATACATAATATTATTCATAAATATATACCCTACAATTTAAACGTTGGTGGTCAGTAAGATTTTACATTATCTCAAGTTCACCCAGGCTGTATTTATTTGGTTAAAAAAAAAAAAGAAAGAAAAAAAGTTTACCATATTAATATATTTAAAAATGTCATTTATACCTGTGATGGCAAAGCTGAATTTTCAGCAGTCATCATTCTATTCTTCAGTGTCACATGATCCTTCAGAAATCATTCTCATATGCTGATTCACTATTCAATAAATATTTAATTTTATTATTAATGTTGTAAATTAGAAATTTCAAAAGAACTGCATATATTTTGTTTAAAAACATCCATTAAAGAAAAAAACATTAATCCACCATTTCCCAAATCCCATGTCTAAGGTTGTTTTTTGTTGTTGTTTTTCTTCTTTCTAAAATCAGGTAAAGGTCTTTGTATTGGAGTCACTGAGCAAACTCCCCATGCAATGTAGAGAAAAAATTGTTCAGAAATGTCCCTGTTTCTTTTAGTTTATTTTTTAATGGTATTGATACCAGCTCCACGACTTTGTGGCCCTCTACAGGGCCAATCATAAATCAACCACAACTAACACACCATCATAAAGTGCATCCTCATATACATACACCAAGATGCTAAATGGTTCTGGGCATTTTGTGCACAGAAAACAAAAAAAATGGCTACATTCTGTAAGAACAAAAGCACAGCCCTCCTCATGTCCTTGAAATCCAAACATGCACAGATTCCAAACAATATGTGAGAGTGAAATTCTGGGATTTCAAAGCTGTCACACGGTAAATTGAATTTATATGGTAATACATCTCACTTAGCGTCTCATTGGCCTAAAAATGCATTCCGTAATCACTCTGATTTTCCTCTCTTGCTTCATAAAATCCATCAAACATCAAAGCAAACCATTAGCATCTCTTAGCTGCATTTGTCCTTGACAGGCTGTGTGAAGGCTGCATGTTTTCGGCCACGGTGCTGTGAAATCAGCCATTCCATTACTAGCAAGTCATTTCATTTGTGCAGGCATGCAGTGGAGCGGAGTGCAGCCCCTACAGAGATGCTGAATTGTGCGGCTAATGACTGCAGTTCTTAGGGACAGCATGAGTACGGCAAACCGCTCTGCCTGGTGCCGCCACCCTCATGCCCCTCACTGCTCGACTGCAGGCACAGGCAGGTGTCATGCATTCTGCTCTCCCTCTGGTTCTTAAATGCTGATTTTTCAAATGAATGAAAAGAAACATTAGCAATGTGATCTTATTATCTAAACTCTTTTCTCTGACGATTATGGCAAGTAACATTTCTCTGTCTATCCTCTGTAAAGTTTGTTAAATATAGTGTATATATGTATGTATGTGTATATATATATATATATATATATACAGTATATATATACGGGTGCATCTAAAAAAATTTGAATATTATGAAAAAGTTATTTTTTTGTAACTTGTTTCAAAAAGTGAAACTTTCATATATTCTAGATTCATTACATGTAAAGAAAAACATTTCAAAAAGTTTTTTGTTTTAATTTTGATTATTAGAGCTTACAGCTCATGAAAGTCAAAAATCCAGAATCTCAAAATATTAGAATATTTCCTAAGATCAATCAAAAAAAGGATTTGCAAAACAGAAAAGTTCAAGTTCTTTAAAGTATGTTGTTCATATATATATATATATATATATATATATATATATATATATATATATATATATATATATATATATATATATATACATAGTGGTGTGAAAAAGTGTTGGCCCCCTTCCTGATTTAATTTTTTTTTTTTTTTGCATGTTTGTCACACTTTAATGTTTCAGATCATCAAACAAATTTAAATATTAATCAAAGATAACACACGTAAACACAACATGCAGTTTTTAAATGAAGTTTTTTATTATGAAGCGAAAACAAAATCCAAGCCCACATGGCCCTGTGTGAAAAAGTGTTTGACCCCTAAACCTAATAACTGGTTGTGCCACCCTTTGCAGCAACAACTGCAATCAAGCATTTGCGATAACTGGCAATGTGTTTCACATCACTGTGGAGGAATTTTGGACCACTCTTCTTTGCAGAATTGTTTTAATTCAGCCTCATTGGAGGGTTTGAGCATGAATGGACTGTTTAAGGTCATGCCACAGCATTTCAATTGGATTTAAGTCCAGACTTTGATTTGGCCACTCCAAAACCTTAATTTTGTTTTTCTTGAGACTTTCAGAGGTGGACTTGCTGCTGTGTTTGGAATCATTGTCCTGCTGCATAACCCAAATGCACTTGAAGACACAAACTGATGGCCGGACATTCTCCTTCAGGATTTTCTGATAGAGTGCAGAATTCATGGTTCCATCAATTATGGCAAGTCATCCAGGTTCTGAAGCTGCAAAGCAGCCTCAGACCATCACACTACCACCACCATGTTTGACTGTTGGTATGATGTTCTTTTTATGAAATGCTGTGTTGGATTTACGCCAGATGTAACGAGACACACACACCTTCCAAAAAGTTCAATTTTTGTCGCATCAGTCCACAGAATATTTTCCCAAAAGTCTTTGGGGATAATAAAGATATTTTTTGGCAAAAGTGAGACAAGCCTTTGTGTTCTTTTTGGTCAGCAATGGCTTTTGCCTTGGAACTCTCCCATGGATGCTGTTTTTGCCCAGTCTCTTTCTTATTGTTGAATCATGAACACTGAGCTTAATTGAGGCAAGTGAGGCCTGCAGTTCTTTAGATGTTGTTCTGGGTTCTTTTATGACCTCCTGAATGAGTAGTCTTTGTGCTCTTGGAGTAATTTTGGTAGGCCGGCCACTCCTGGGAAGGTTCACCACTGTTCCAAGTTTTCTCCATTTGTGGATAATGGCTCTGACCATAGTTTGCTGGAGTCCCAAAGCCTTGGAAATGGCTTTGTAACCCTTTCGACTGATACATGTAAACTATTTTGTTTCTCATCTGTTTATGAATTTCTTAAGATCGTGGAATGATGTGTTGCTCTTTAAACATGCTTCACTTTGTCAGACAGGTTCTATTTAAGTGATTTCTTGATTCAACAGGTCTTGCAGTAATCAGACCTGAGTTTGGCTAGTGAAATTTAACTCAGCTTTCTAAAATAATGTGGTTAATCACAGTTCTTTCACGATTTAATAGGATAGAGCAAGCACTTTTTCACGTAGGGCCAGGTTTGGACAGCTTTTTTCCCTTAATAAATAAAATCAGCATTTAAAAACTGCATTTTGTATTTACTTGCATTATCTTTGTGTAATATTAAAAAAATGTTTGATGATCTGAATCTTTTAAGTGTGACAAATATGCAAAAAATGTAAAAAGTAACTAATTACGTTACCTGGTTACGTTTTATGGAAAGTAATGCATTACGTTACTTTTGCATTACTTTTCAAATCTGGGCAGGGCTTGCTTGTTTGTTTTTAATATAAAAAGTTCTATTTTTGGCAAATGTAAAAGCAATTTCACACCAAAAGCCTCAGGCTGAAGGAAAAGTAAATTTACATCTATACAGTAGAATGCAGAATAAGAAAGTTCAACACTCTTCAGCAATAAAAAAAAAAAATGTGTTAGTTTATCTTGGGTAATTTTTGTTTATTAGTATGGTTGAATTGGATCACTCAAGGTCAGCAGCAAGGACACTGGTTAATAAAATGGGATTAAATACATAAAGGATATTTGTATTATTTAACATATTTAATTATTGCATTTTATTACTCATATTCTTTTTGAGTTACATTTCACTGTTTTATTCATTTTGAGGAATACTAATCTGTTTTTTCTTTTCTTTTTTTTTCTTTTTTTTGTTAGTGAGATGAATTAATGCATGTTCACATTTATTCTAGAAATAAAGTAACATCTTACTCCTGTTTTCTCTCAGCATGGGGACAGGAGAGCTTTCAATCAAGAAATGGGGGGAAAAGTAATTTCTCGGTTACATTCCATGAAGGAGGGAATGGAGACGTCACATCGGATGATGACCGACGAATTGGGATCTCGTTTAGAGAGACCAATCCACTTCGAGTGTAAACTAAACAAGCCAATGCACATTGGCATGCGATAAATCCATCCAGCTGCTGCTGATCACAGCGTGAGTATAAGTAGGCAGCAGGTGCAAGTGCATACTCAGGTTTTTGCTGAGGAGACCGAGCTGGTAACCTGGCCGCTCAGCAGTGGTACAGAAGCTGTGGCGACGGGATGTGACGTCTCCGTTCCCTCCTTCAGGGAGCGAGGGTTACATACATAACCGAAATGTTCCCTTTCAGTTGGTAACTCTCGACATCACGCCGGATGATGACCGACGAATTGGGATAGGCTGGGGCTCGCCACAAGAAGACCAGCGTAGGCTGGGGCTCGCCACAAGAAGACCAGTTACTGTTGTCGTAGCACTACCCACTCAGTGAGACTGGATAACACTGGGAAACGTACCCATTCCACTTGAAACAGGAACGTCGTGGAAGCCCCATCCTTCCCGGAGAAGGTTTCGGAAGCACTTACACATATGAACAACCATTTAAGTGCATATGGAAGTTAAAGGTGATTGTAACCCTCCTGAAAAATGGCAGAAGGTCTGCCGGGGAAACACTGGCTCTGAGGCTATACCGTGGACTTTACACATATGGGATCCACTTAGGTCTCTACATATGGAACCCAGCCCCCTACCGGTTCTCACGGATTCATCAAGTGAGGGCCTGGTGCCAGACACTCCATCACATCTGGCTGCCGAGGGGATGGAGGAGCTCGACAGGGTCTACAGTATGGATTCTCTGGAGCAGTTTTAGCAAGCCAACACTAAGTGCTTCTACCCGTTTGAGGTGAGAACACAGGAGGATACCGGCTCCACACAAAGGCTATAGAATCTAGCAAACGTGTTGGGGGTCACCCAGCCCACAGCTCTACAAATATCTGCCAGCGAGACACCACGAGCCAGCGCCCAGGAGGATGCAACACTTCTAGTAGAGTGAGCTCGCAACCTGAAAGGGCAGAGCACACACTGTGCCTGATAAGCCAGGGTGATGGCATCCACTATCCAGTGGGCCATCCTCTGCTTAGAGACGACATTCCCCTTCTGCCAGCCTCCGTGACAGACAAAGAGCTGATCTGAGGTCCTGAAGCTGTGTGTCTGGTCTACGTAGCATCTCAAGGCTCAGACGGAACAAAGCAAAGCTAGGGCTGGGTCTGCCTCCTCCAGGGGCAGCATTTGCAGGCTCACCACCTGATCTCTAAAGGGAGTAGTTGGAACCATGGGCACATAGCCGGGCCGGGGCCTCAAGATTACCTGGGAGTTAGCTGGCCCAAATTCTAGGCACGAATTGTCGACCGAGAATGCATGCAGATCACCTACCCTCTTGATGGAGGCTAGTGCAAGCAAGATCAGAGATTTCATTGATAGAAACTTCAGCTCAACTGCTTGCAAAGGCTCAAATGGGCCCTGCTGTAGTGCTCTGAGCACTAGAGACAGGTCCCAAGAGGGTATAGAGGGGGGCCGTGGAGGATTTAGCCTTCTCGCCCCTCTAAGGAACCTGATGACCAGATCCTGCTTCCCCACCGACTTCCCTTCCATGGGGTCGTGGTTGGCAGCAATTGCAGCCACCTAGACTTTAAGGGTGGAAGGAGGCAGCCTTCGCTCCAACCCTTGCTGCAGAAAGGACTGCACGACTCTGATCGGGTATTTTGGGGGGTCTTCTCGGTGAGAAGGGCACCATTCAACAAACAGGTTCCACTTAAAGGTGTAAGCACGGAGCGCTTGCCGAAGTGATAGTGTCAACTACCTCCTGGGATAGGTCACCTAGAACCTCCACGTCCCATCCAGGGACCAAACATGAAGTTTCCAGAGGTCTGGACATGGGTGCCATAAGGTGCCCCATCTCTGAGTCAGTAGATCCTTTCTCAGAGGAATCTGCCAAGGAGGGGCTGTCATGAGGAGCATCAGTTCCGGGAACCAAGTCCGAGTGGGCCAATAATGCGGCACGAGCAGGACCTGCTCCTCGTCCTCCCTGATCTTGTACAGTGTCTGTTCGAGAAGGCTCTCTAGGGGAAACGCATACTTGCGAAAGCCAGCTGTGTGCCAGTGCGTCCATGCTGAGTGTTCCTTCAGTCAGGGAGTAAAACAACTGGCAGTGAGAAGTCTCTGGAGACGCAAACAGGTCTACCTGAGCTTTGAAATGTCTCCAAATCAGCTAGACCATCTGGCGATGGATTCTCCATTCCCTGGGGTGTGCAGCTTGTGACAGCACGTCAGCTGCCCGGCTGTGCAAGCCCGGAATGTGAATGGCACAAAGCAACCTTATATGCTTCTGACTCCAGAGGAGTAGGTGGCGGGCAAGTTGCGACATGTGACGAGAGCGTAGACCACCTTGTCGGTTGATGTACGCAAAGGTCGCAGTGTTTTCCATGTGGACCAGTACGTGCTTGCCTTGTAATCACCCTTTGAGATGGTTCAAGGCAAGGCGTACTGCCAGCAACTCTAGGCAATTGATGTGCCAGTACAGTTGGGGGCCCGTCCCAACCCCGACACTGCAAGCCCGTCAAACGTGGCCCCGCCAGCCGGTGGTGGAGGCATCAGTGTAAACCACATCATGCCCGGAGACCTCTTCCAGGGGCACTCCTCCCCGAAGGAATGCAAGGTTGGACCACGGGGTGAAGGTTTGATGGCAGGCCGGTGTGACACGGACCTGGTGAGTGCCGTGTTGCCACGACCACCTCGGGACTTGGCCATGGAGCCAGTGTTGAAGTGGTCTCATATGAAGCAGCCCCAGCTGCGTGAATGCCGCTGTAGCTGCCATATGCCCCAGGAGCCTCTGAAACTATTTCAGTGGGACCGCCGTCCTGCTCTTGAACATATTCAGGCAGTTCAACACCATTCCTGTGTGCGGCGTGCTGTCTGTTCGACCGAATCCAACTCCATACCGAGAAAAGAGATCCTCTGCAGGGAGAGTTTGTTCTTTTCCCATTTGACCTAAAGGCCCAAATGGTTGAGGTGTGAGAGCACCAAGTCCCAGAACCAAGCGGTTCTGCATGAGCATCTTGAATGGTAGCTTGTAACCGGTTCCAGACACGCAGATCCAAGATTGGTCATGACCCACCGCATTTCTTGGGCACAATGAAGTAAGGGCTGTAAAACCCTATCTTCATATCAGCTGGAGGGACCGGCTCAATCACGTCCTTCACCAGTAGGACGGCGATCTCCCCACACAAGACATGAGCACCAGTGACGTACCCACGGTGGGGCAGCGAGGTGGAACACAGGGACCCAGCCCGTGAGTGGACCGAAGAGGGGTCTGAGTGTGCAGTGCAACACTTACCAGGTTCCATAGTTTGGCAGAGGGTGCGTGAGTAGGGCCTTTGATGATGCTCTCAAACCGCCCGCTGCTGCCTGCTGGCGAGAAAGGAGGATGAGTGTGGTATGGTGTTGGTCCATCCGCGACTCTCCATGCCCTCTTGAGACCCAGAGACAGAGATAACTGCTCCTCTGCGATGAGCAGGCTGGGGCGCTGCAGCCGGTGCATGGGTGGAGGCAGCAGCTGCCCGCCAGGCATAACGTGTTGGATCACCCCAGACTGATGGGCCATGTTCTCGACTGTGTCACCAAAGAGGCCAGTCTGGGACACAGGGACCTTGAGGAACCGAACTTAGTCGGCGTCCCTATGTCAACCAGACACAGCCAAAGGTGATGCTCCTGGACCACAAGTATGGACATCACATGACCCAGAGAACTCATGGTGACCTTCGTCACTTGGAGTGCAAGTTCAGTTGCGTTTTGGAGCTCTTTCAGAACTTCCGGATCATGACCACCGTGCAGGTCCCTCAGTGATTTTAGCCTGAAGAACCTGCAGAAACGCCGTAGCGTAAGGCGGAGGCAGCTTCTCCACAGGCCACATAAGCATCGCCGGACAGACCAGACAAGTACCTACAGGCCCGGAAGGGGAGGTACGGTTTGCCCTGCCAGGTGGAGGCGGAATTAGGACACAATTGCATCGCAACCGACCGCTCCACCAGGGGGATGCCCTTATACCCCCTAGCTGTACCACCGTCGAGGGTGGTGAGGAAGGAGGAGCTAGAAGGTTGGTTTCTGGCAGTAAAAGGTGCCGTCCAAGACCTGGTAAGCTCCACATGCACCTCCAGGAAGAGAGGCACTGTGGCAGGGCACTGAGAACCAGTGCAAGCTACCCCGAGAAACCAGTCATCCAACCTCGAGGGCTCGGGACACAGTGGAGGCCTCCACTCAAGCCTTGCCCTCTCAGCGGCCCAGGAAAGCATAGCCGTCATTTCTGGATCCGTCTCAGGCATTGCTATGGCCGGAGCAGCAGAACAGCCAAATCTTCCTCTCCAGAAAGCTCCAGCTCACCCTCAGATGCAGCAATCGACATCCAGCCGTCGGGAGGAGCGCCAAGGAAACTGCTGGTATGCTCCTTGTAGAGGACCCAGCACGTTCCATTGGCAGCTCAACCGGTTGCAGAGCGCAAGAAGAGCGATGGTCCCTCGAGGGTTTGCCACCACTGTAACCCTCAGAACACCCGTGCCACCGCCTGAAGTATTCCCTGCCTGGCTGTAGCCATGACAATAACCAGATCGAGGCAGAGGCGACAGAGCTCCGCCACTTTTGAAGTAACGGAGCCTGGCCCGCAACTCCGAGATGATCATCTTCCCGCAATGAGAACATGACTCATCCATAAACACCACCTCAGCATGCTTACTGCCCAGGCACGTGAGGCAGCGATCATGACCATCACCCGGCGCCAGTTAACGACCACATCCAAAAACGCACGGGTGACATGTTGTCTATAGCAAGACGCAACATCGTCTTTACAAAGACGTAATGTCAACTTTGCCAGATGTAACGTTGTCTTTAAAAAGGCACACCCGTGAACGCTCTTTTAGGGAAAAGGCTCTTTTAGCATGCTGAAGCGCACAGGGGAGATGGTTGCCTGCAAAACAGGGGATAGTGCAGACTGATGTGTGCAACCCACTAGAAACGGGAAACCACCACCACTGAAGTGCCGTACCGCCAACACCAAGAGCTACAAAGTGCACGCTGAACTCGTTCAGTCTTCTTCTCTCAGTAGAGTAGTCATGCAAAACTGTGTGATTGCTCGGCTCCAAAGCGAAAAGCTGAGCATGTATTGCACCTGCTGCCTACTTATACTCACGCTGTGATCAGTGGCAGCTGGATGCAATTATCGCATGCCAATGTGCATTGGCTCGTTTAGTTTACACTCTAAGTGGATTAGTCTCTCTAAGCGAGATCTCAATTCGTCGGTCATCATCCGACGTGACGTCAAGAGTGACCAACTGAAAGGGAACAGGCATTACTTATTTGAAAAAGTAATTCAGATATTTTCTCATAAATTAAAAAGTAATGCATTACTTGAAAAAAGTAATCTGATTATGTAATTTGCGTTACTTGTAATGTGTTACCCCCAACACTGTATAGATAGATAGATAGATAGATAGATAGATAGATAGATAGATAGATAGATAGATAGATAGATAGATAGATAGATAGATAGATAGATAGATAGATAGATAGATAGATAGATAGATAGATAGATAGATAGATATTTTTCAAACTTTTAAACAAGCCAATATTCAAATTTTGCATTGGCAGACTTTGCTTTTCTAGCTAAAAATGACAGAATCAATTAAAATGCAGGAACAGAACTAAAATTTAAAAGCCAATTCCAATTCAATTCTGAATGCCCCACAAGCACAACTTTTTATTGTGAACAGCTTGCAAGCCCATCCATATGTCATTCAGAATTCACATTCAACTACATCTCAAACTGAACTAATGAAGCTTAGTCGGAGAACAGATTTTAGTCAGAATGAGCCTTGGCAAGCTCAAAGCGTGGCTGTACAAGACAAACACTGTACTCACAGCAAGATCCAAAAGCAGTCCTGATAAAACAAAATAGAAGTAGGGATTTTAATCATTTTGAAGAGATGACTTGGAAGAAGGCTACTCTGTCTATGCATTGTTAATAAGGACACAGATGTGTTGAAATTATGTCAGTCCTGTACTTGGTATTGTGTAAATCAATTGATCTGCCATAAGAATGCTCCAAAGAATTCTCCAAAGTACCAATCTCATTTTTACTATTTTTGAATATTTTGCTACACTACTTCTGTATGTTACTTGTGAGATTTTCCTCAATGTTGTATTTGTGTAGGAAATCATGTCTGAATGTGCTTGAGAGATTAATTGTCGTGGCATAAAAAAAATATATGCAGCAGATACCCTTTAACTCACACTGTAGTTAAGCATATGTCATCATTATGATCTATTGTTTCTTAAGAATTTTTACTCTAAAAGAAAAATTATGCTTTACCGACTAGCAAGCAACATGAAAGATCAGAATTAAAGAAATAGCTTTGATTGGAATGTCTTAATTGTTTACTTTTACCTGCCCTTAAATGTACTTTCATTTAATCATAACTTCTTTTTTTACATACTGTAAGAAAAACTTGCATAATATTTATTAGCATTATTAATATAAGTGACCGTTCTAACATACTGCCTACTGTATACTATAAAGTATATACGTACTATAGACTGCATACTACATTCTAAATATTAGTGTTATTAATATTTAAATATCCATTCAAAATATTAATATGAATATTAAGTTATCTTAGAAAAACAAATACTTTTTATTCAATTTATTTTTCTTTTATATCCCTTTTCAAATATCCTAATTATTGTCATTTTAATCAAATAATGCATCATAATGAGATATTTAGGTCAAAGTTGACATCCAGTTCATCTGACATTTTTGTTTTGAAATTAAATGTAAATGCAACAAGAAAAGCCCTGTTTGTGAATTGAGTAATGGTTAAAGGTTGTTGCTGTACACAAAGGACTGCATGCAACCCCTGGAAACACAACTGCCTCCAGGTAAACTGGAGTAGTAACATGATAGCATGTCATGTTGAACATAACCTCTCATGCACCTACAATTATCAAAACCATATTAATAAAGATTAATTTTAAAAAGTATCCCTTCAGGCAGTTGAAATCTTCAGATGATTTGTTGTCTTAAGAAATTAGCCTCCTCCATCCCAAGGCAGGTATTTGTTGTTGCTATGGTTTCAGTTTGTGGCAGCCTGTCCTCCATCTCTGCAGCTGTATTTACACAGCAATTAAACTAGCAGCCTCAAATCGAGTCACACTGGAGGAAAAGACTAATACTAGGCAGATTCAAGCCACACAGCACCAAAACTCATGACAGCAGAGTCAGCGTCATCACTCATACAGTAAGAAGCACCAGAAATTGCTGAGCAAAATTACAGGACAATTTGGCTCAAGATGTATTTGTTTATAGCTCTTTCAGTTTTGCTTTTGAGCTTTTTGAACTGTAATGGAATGTACATGACGTAAGGCCTGTTCACTCCAAGGACGTTAGCTATAACGATAACTATAAAGAGTTTGAGTAATTAAAGCTGCAGATTACATTATTGCAGCACACTAACAATGAACAGAACGCTTTGTATGGTGTGTGGACACGAATATCTTTATAGCTTATCTTTGTACAGCGGGTAAAATAAGTATTGAATACGTCACCATTTTTCTCAATAAATATATTTCTAAAGGTGCTGCTGACTTGACATTTTACAAAGAAAACAAAACAATAAGTTCCGAAATTAAGTTATGTGTAATAAAATGGAATGACACAGGGAAAAAGTATTGACCACATTAGGAAAGGGAGGTGCAAAAAAGCATGGAAAGCCAAGACACCAGCTGAAATCTATCAGTAACTAGAAAGCAATCCTGCCCCTAGTCAGTGGAAATTAATATTAGCTGTTTCAGTCCCAACACCTACCAGGATGATGAAGATGAAACAAGGGTGGACATTTCAGCAAGACAATAATCCCAAACACAGCCAAAAAAACTCTTGATTGTTTTCAGAAAAAAAAATAAAGCTGCTGGAATGCCCCAGCCAATCATCTGACTTGAATCCAATAGAAAATAAGAACTAAAGATCAGAGTTCATAGAAGAGATCCACAGAACCTTCAAGATTTGAAGATTCTGTGGAAGAATGGGCCAAAATCACACATGAGCAATGCATGTGACTAGATTCTCAATACAGGAGGCGTCTTGAAGCTGTCATAACCAACAAAGGCTATTGTACAAAGTATTAAATAAACTTCAGTAGTTCATTACTTTTTCCCTGTGTCATTCAATTTTATTATACATTATTCTATATTTGTTTTGTTTTATTTGTATGTATGGACTCGGGTTGTTACCGATATCTGGTGAAAATTTAATGTCAACAGCACCTTTAGAAATATATTTACTGGGAATAATGGTGACGTGTTCAATACTTAAAGTGCCCCTATTATGGGTTATGAAAGGTTCTTTTTTTGGTTTTGGGAGTCCCCAACAACAGGTTGACATGCATGCAAGGTCAAAAAACACTTTTATTTTCTTATAATATGCATTTATTTTTACCTTGTTTTCTCAAGGACTCCTAAATGATTTGCTCAATGATTCATTTTTCTAAACCCCTCCTTTGCTTGACGCTAATCTGCGGTGATTGGTCCGATTGGTTGATTTCTCTCAAAGCAGTGTTTGTGAGCAGTGCTGCTTTGTGTACAGCCGTTACCAGGGAAACGGCTATTTTTAATGCTCCAACAGCTGCACCCAGTGGCAACAAGTGGGCGGGCAATATGCTAATGTTTCATTTTGACATGAAATGGCTTAAGATTCGTTTTAAAAACGACTCGTTTCAATGATTCAGTGTCCACTCTTTCTTTTGAGAGACAATAACTTTATACATGGTGCACTTTCAGATTTAAAACTTTGCAGGGTGTTTTCATTCACTTACAGCTGTGTTACACACTGCATGAATGGTAATTTTCAAAAATCCATAATAGGGGCACTTTAAAATACCCGCTGTAGTTCTTGTTCTTTGTGTGAACAGGCCTTTTCTCATTCCAAACCAAGGCAATTCTTAGACAGCTATACTAGTGATGGGAAGTCCAGTTCTTTTCCACGAACAGCGTACAATTAAGTTTTGCATCTAAGCACCCAAATACAGGTACAGACAATGATGTGCATGAGGATTTAAGTCTTGAAGATATAAAGTAAATAAATTAGTTGTCATCAGTACAGAAACCATAATTCACTTTACTATTGCCTGCATAATACATTGCAATTTATTTGTTATTAAATAAACTTACGTTTCGCCAGATTGCCCCTCATTTAAGTCCTCGGTTTACCCGCGCTCTCAGAATCAGTTGTACAAAAGAACTAGTTCGGTTCAGACATGCTGTGTCAGTAGGCAATCATACCGGTAGCTTCACGCTGAATCACGCGTGCGCAGTATCATCAGCTCATCGGTTTTCAAATCAGAAGTGTCCGAAAGAAAGAGTTCGCGGTTCAGTGTACTGGTGAGAACGAGAACCGCTGCAGGCACGTTCAGTAGGCTATAACAGCTGCTCTGCTTGTGCTCATTAGTGCTATTTACTACAAACTCAATTTGTGAATGTGTCATCATTAACTATAATTACTGTACATACATGTATTTCATAAATCATCCCTCATTCCTATTAAAAATAGAGTCTTAAAGATGCTGTATGTAAGTTTTTGACTCTTCTAAAGCATAAAAATACCATAATATGTTTGCAGATATTTAAGAAACATGCTAAATTAACAATAAGTAGTTCAATCCTATGTACAGCATGGCTTGAGAGCATAGGTTTATGAACAGAACAGTGGAATATCAGTCAGTCAAGCAAAATGCAAGCAACCCATAGCAATGCCTCAGATTGACAGATATGTAAAAATAAACAGGAATTTTCAGACTTTTGAGCGATTAGTTTTGTGCACATTGTCATGTTAATTATAATTCAAATGCATTTTGTTTTATTGACTACAGTATCATTGCTATTTGTCTGAGAGGGGCACTTTTGAATAATTTTGAAAAAGGGCAGGGGCTTGAGCCCCCAAAGCACCTGAAAGTTACAATAAATTTGGATAGTAAAAAGACCTTTCTACAGACTCTGAAAAACACCAGAGGATGGCCAGGGTTCATGCTCACCTACATGCCATACTCCTGCTACAGGGAAACACGAGGATATAAACTGCAGAGTTATAAACTGCAATGTCCGCAAGACGACCTAAGACACCACTACAGGCACAACCCACCAAGAACTAGCAAATATTGTGCAGTCCATGAGGATGAGATACACTTAAAATAGCTGGTGGCCACAAACAATACTGAATACTGACTAATTATTACATTTCTATCTGTCAACCTATTCAGTTTATGCCTCAGTTGTTGTATCTATTTATGTTCATACCAATATTTACACATTAAGAAATTTGCTGAAATAAATGCAGCTGAATGTGAGAGGACATTTCTTTTTTTCTGAGTTAATTTTGAAAAATTATGCTGATCTATGCAACTACTGTATAGTGAATGGGGACTGATGACACAAAGCACCAATAAAGCATCATAAAAATGGGCAATATGAGTCAAGCACTATATTCTTCTGAATGTAGTGCACTTTATGTACTATAAGGCTTCTTGAATCTCACAAAAAAAGTTACTGTAACACAGCGCACAAGTCATATAAAGCACTTCTAAGATAGGCCTACTGTAATGGTGCTTTGCATGCTTTTTGAGATTAAAAGCATTTATTATTAAGAAAATGAGCAACCAATAAAGAGTCCAAAAATTATGTTTCACAAAATAAAATTATACAGGTATGAATGGACGAATGGTGACAGATTTTGTTGTTGTTGTTCGATTTAACAATGTCATTATAAATGAAGTGGTCATTATAAATCTTTTGTAGCCAATTACCCTCAGAATCACATGTCTAGATACATCCTTCAAAATCGCACACATAACAGACAGAGTCTGTTTCCTAGACCCAAGTAAAAGCCCTTACAAATGAAATATTCATCAATAATTGAATCCCTCACTCTGCAGTCCTGCTTGGGTTAAGATAGGAGGCCATCTTATTGACAGAGCCTCACTAGAGTGATTTTCTACCTGCAGCTGCACAAAGGAAGTGACAGGTAAACAACATCTGAAATATTCAACATTCTCCACAGAGGAGGGGAGGTGGCGACCACTAGATTGTGACACAGCAGACACACAAACCATGCACACATCATTAACAGGTGGGATTCCTGCTTCCCAACTGTCCACAAGATGCTGACAGTGTACTGATCCATGAGCAGAAAGAGAAGGCTTCAATATTCAGGGTGACACTGTATGGTTTCTGAAAATTGTCAAACTGAAGTTGAAATTGAGATGGCTTAGTTTGGAAATGACCCAAACTAAGTGCATCTATATACAGAATGAAAACTCTTTGCTGACATTTGCAGGGTACAGCAATCTATGTGACATGCCAGAACATAAATAAACACTAATAACTAGGTGTGAGACATTTACAAACTACTACTAATAACAGTAATAATAATAATTGTTTTTGTTGTTAATTTTGTTCATATTATGATTATCACTATTATTATGATTACGAATGATATAGCAATTTAGGTTAAATGCAAAAAACAAATATTAATTATGTGTAAATAAACAATAGTAATAATAATAATAATAATAATATGATGATGATTGCTACGATTATTATTATGATTATTAAGGATACAACAATTTAAATTACACACAACAAATAACAAGAACTGTGTGGGAATATTACTATATAAATAAATTATGTATAATTTATAATATATAAATGCCCTCCAGAAGTATTGGAACAGTGAAGACAAAATTGGTCTGTTGGCTGTGGAGTCAAGACATTTGCATATATGATGAAAAGATGAATATGAGACAAAACTACAGAATGTCACATTTTATTATTAGCCATTTCAACACATACATGTTTTACCAAATAAAAAGAACAGCACTTTTAGAGTTCATCCCACTCATTGATGTGAGCATAAGTATTGGGACAGTTGAACATAAGGCAGATATAAAAGATTAAAAGCTATTATTTAGTTGCAGATCCCTTGTGCGCAATCACAGCAGTGAGTCTGTGACCAATAGACATCACCAGACTCTTGGTCTTATCCTTTGAAATACTTTTCCCAGCCTTTTTCATGTTTCAATTCATGTTCAATTCGATTTAAATCTGGAGATTGACTTGGGCAATCTAAGACTTTCCATTTCTTTGCCCTTATAAACTCCTTGACTGAACTGGCAGGGTGTTTTGGGTCATTGTCCTGATGCAATATGAAGCACTTCCCAATTAATCTGGTGGCATTTTCTTGAATATTGGTAGGCAATATGGTTTTGTACCCTTCCAAATTCATTATGCTACTGTCATCACATATTAAGTCATCAGTAAAGTTGAGAGGGCCTGTTCCAGAGGCAGCCATGTATGCCCATGCCATGACACCACCTCCACCATGCTTTACAGATGAGGCTGTATGCTTGGGATCATTGCAGTTCCCCTTTTTTCTCCACATTTTTGCTTTCACTTAGATAAAGGGTCATCTTTGTCTCATCGGTCCATAAACACAGTTCCAAAACTCTTCTGGCTCACCTTTGTGCTTTTTTGCAAACTCTAATCTTGCCTTTCTATTTTTGGAGCTGGTCAGAGGTTTGTATCTTGCTGTATAGCATCTGTAATTCTGTGTCAAAGTCTCCTGAGGACAGTAGATTGTCAGAGCATCACCCCAGCTTTCTGGAAGTTGTTGGTGATTTTACAGACACGTCTTTTAGGGTTCATTTTCACAGCTTTTATGATTTGTCTGTCATCAACTACTGTTGTTTTCTCAGCCGATCAGGTAGTTGTTGGTTGCTGGTGTTGCTGGTCATTCATTATGTTACTGTCATCACACATTAAGTCATCAGTAAAGTTGAGAGGGCCTGTTCCAGAGGCAGCCATGTATGCCCATGCCATGACACCACCTCCACCATGCTTTACAGATGAAGCTGTTCCAAACTCTTGATTTGTCTATGCGCTTTGTTTTTGCTATAGCTCTAATAGACTTCCTCTTTTCTTTTAGCATCCAAATTGCTTGCTTTTCTCTCAAAGTCAGCTCCCTCATCTTCATCCTGGTTTGTGTGTGTCATCATTGAATGCACGATTCAGAATGCAGAAGTAATGTATATAACTGATACGACACATTCCCTGCTTTTAATATCTGAAGAATTGATGCAACAGGACAAAGATGATCACTTAGAAAGACCTGTGAGGCAACTGTTCCAATATTTATGTTCACATCAGATATGGGGATGAAACTCTAAAAGTGCTGAACTTCTTAGCTAGTAAAACATCTATGTGTTGAATCACCCAATAATAGAATGCAACATTCAGTAGTTTTGTCTCATATTCATCTTTTAATCATATTTGTAAATGTCTTGACTCCACAGCCAACAGAGCAATTTTGTCTTTACTGTTCCAATACTTTTGGAGGGCACTGTATATCTGTCTTGTTCAAAAAATTCTTTAAATGGCATATAATAGAACTAGAACTAATAAATAGAACTCAGGGTTGTGACCATAAAAAAAATGTGTGGGCATTATATAACTAGCACAACTGTAATTTACAGACAACTCTATTAAGGGCAAATCACAAATACACAAATCATTAGTATGCTATAGCATGCAGTTATGTTTATAAATAATTCATGTTGACAGCTTGTAAGTGGTGAAAATGCAAAGGATTTATGTTTTTCAGCCTTTGATTGTTTGTTTTTGCTTAACTAATTCTGTTTAATTTGTTTTCTTGGCTGTTTGTTTCAGAGACATTTATTGTGTTCACAAAAATAAATATTCTCCATTGGTTCATCCAACACGCCGTTTTTATCTCGTTTCTCAGCCTGGAAGTACTAACAGTTTCTGTGCTACTATTTTATTTAGGTGATGTCAGAGGAAGAATTGCTTCCACAATCAGCAAAACACAGCCATCACGTGCACTGATTACTCCAAGGGCATGCCATCACTGTGAGAAGTATAAATCACAGTAAACACTGCATGTCTTCATCGACGGGCAAAGTAATTCCACTGTAAGGTAGAAGTGTGCCACTCTTGGCTCTTGTTCTCCAGGCTACATGTCAGGCGAGCTCTAACCGACATGTACTGCTCTGCCCCTGAGCTCTCTCCTTGTCTTCACCTTGACGAAAAAGCCTGACAATGCCCGTCAGAGCCTGAGGAGAAAAAAAGCAAGATGGACCCTTCTCACCTGGCTCTGCTCTTCCTTCAATTCCTCCCACTCTCCTTCCTCTTCCTCTGGCAATGGCTCCCAAGGGCTCTGCCATTGTAGACAGAATGGGATACAGTTGCAAGCAGGTGAGGTTGGCCCAGCGCTCCTCAGAGACAGCCATTAGCGGTGAAACAGGGCTGTGGTGTGCAGAGGTGCTGACTTACAGGTGCTCAAAGCTCGATCACAAAGAAAACTATGCTCCGCATCTACAGTGCTGTGTCACCCTCTGCTTGTCTCCGGTTTCACCACGCTATTGTCAGATTTCATGACTGAGAAACTTTTTAGTTGGCTAGTATTTTTAATAGGATGCATAGGACCTAAAGTATGTCAAGGAAAACAGGCTAAAGAATGAAAAATAAATATCTACAAGATAACTTGTATTATTATTCATTGCTTATAGATGAAAACGCTACAGTAAAAATATCAGTTTAATCAAATTCTTCACACAGGATTTATGAACTAAGTCATTTTTTTTTCTTTTCATGAACTGCACCAAAGTAAGGCTGATGTCAAGATTTTTTCCCCCAAGAATAACAACATATTTCGATTTGAGAAGGAAGTCTGGAATATAATACATGAGTCATATAGACCACTTTTTTTGTGCTGCTTCCTTAATGCTTGTGCATCCTTTTTGTACCTTAAAAGTACTGGTCTCCATTCATGGTATAGAAAAGGTTGATTTCTTTAGAATCTCTGCTTTTGTGTTTCAGCAAAGAAAGAAAGAATACAAGTCATACAGGTATGGCTTTCTGTATTTCCGCTAGATTTCAAACTGACCTGGCTCTTTCCACACCCTCAAAAAGCATCTTGCACATTCTCCATCCGTCAAATGCTCCATCAGAGCTTTCTATAGTGTGTAAGTGCCCCAAGAATGTCAAAAGTAACCATGAAGCACTCGTTTCCACCTGTCTGAGTAAGAATGAAGAAAGTGTCAAAATAAATAACTGTTTTTTTTTTTTTTTTTTGAGAATCTTTTAGAGTCTTAGAGATTTTTTGTCACTGGCAAATGCTTTCTCTCTCATAGCTTTATCACCAGGGACATTGGATGCACAGTAAACCAGGTTAATCGTCATCTTACAGAAGAGTTTATTTTTCCCCCAAAGCTAAGATCACAATTCCAAAGATGTGCATCAAGGGAAGAATTTAAACTATTGAGTTATGTTAAAATTAGTTTTGCACTAATTAAACTCTAAACAATGGTTCTTCATCAGATAAACAAGCAAGAATATGTGCCATATTTGTCTCTCAGGAATCCTTTACGCAAAAATGTCCAGTTTTACAAGCAGATTAACAAAATATTATGGATGCATCTATATTAAAATTCTGGTCACTACCAATAGGCCAGTAATTCAATGAAAATTCAATGAATGATGACCTATAAATGGCCAATGCTATTTCATACAATTTTGTCTAAATAAAAATCAATCATTTTAAATGCTAAATAAAGGGATCACAACAATATAAAGTACAAGATGAAAAATATATATTTATTAACATTTGCTAAATTTGTAATAATTATTACCAGTTGTAATAAATTAATAATTAAAATAAAAAGTATTAAAATGGAAAGTATTAAAAAAAAACATTTTTAAATGATTAAAATAAAAAGTATTAAAATAGAAGTATTCAGAGCACATGTTGTTATGTTACAGCCTTATTCCAAAATAGATTAAATTCATTATTCTCTTCAAAATTTTACAAACAATACCCCATAATGACAATGTGAAATGTTTATTTTATTTATTTATTTATTTTTTAATCTTTGCAAATTTATTAAAAATAAAAAAGGAAAAATCTCATGTACATGCGTAATCACAGCCTTTGCCATGACACTCAAAATTGAGCTCAGTTGGATCCTGTTTCCACTGATCATCCTTGAGATGTTTCTACAACTTGATTGAAGTCCACCTGTGGTAAATTCAGTTTATTGGACATGATATGGAAAGGCACACATCTGTCTATATAAGGTCCAACAGTTAACAGTACACGTCAGAGCACAAACCAAGCCATGAACTCCAAGGAATTGTCTGTAGACCTCCGAGACAGGATTGTATCGAGGCAAAGATCTTGGTACAGAAAAATTTCTGCAGCATTGAAGGTCCCAAAGAGCACAGTTGCCTCCATCATCTGTAAATGTAAGAAGCTTGGAACCACCAGGACTCTTCCTAGAGTGGCCCGCCTGGGTGGTCAGGGAGGTGACCAAGAACCAAGACCAAGAACGCTTCTCTGTGGAGAGAAGAGAACCTTCCAGAAGAACAACCATCTCTGCAGCACTCCACCAATCAGATCAGATGGTAGAGTGGCAAGATGACATGACAGCCTACCTGGAGTTTGTCAAAAGGCACCTGAAGGACTCTCAGACCATGAGAAATGAAATTCTCTGGTCTGATGAAACAAAGATTGAACTCTTTGGCCTGAATGGCAAGCGTCATGTCTGGAGGAAACCAGGCACCACTCATCACCTGGCCGATACCATCCCTACAGTGATGCATGGGGGTGGCAGCATCATGCTGTGGGGATGTTTTTCAGCAGGAGGAACTGGGAGACAAGTCAGGTTTAAGGAAAAGATAAATGCAGCAATGTACAGAGACATCCTTGATGAAAACATGCTCCAGAGCGCTCTGGACCTCAGACTGGGGCGAAGGTTTATCTTCCAACAGGATAATGACCCTAAGCACACAGCCAAGATAACAAAGGAGTGGCTATGTGACAACTCTGTGAATGTCCTTGAGTGGCCCAGCCAGACCCCAGACTTGAACCTGATTGAACATCTCTGGAGAGATCGGAAAATGGCTGTGCACCGACGCTCCCCATCCAACCTGATGGAGCTTGAGAGGTGCTGCAAAGAAGAATGGGAGAAACTGCCCAAAAATAGGTGTAACAAACTTGTAGCATCATACTCAAAAAATTTGCAAAGATTTCAAACAAACTTCTTTCACATAGTCATTATGGGGTATTGTTTGTAGAATTTTGAGGAAAATAATGAATTTAATTCATTTTGGAATAAGGCTGTAACATAACAAAATGTGGAAAAAGTGAAGCGGTGTGAATACTTTCCGGATGCACTGTATTCTAAATTTACAGTTCCATTCAAAAGTTTGGGTAAGATTTTCTTCTTCTTTTATAAGAACCTAATACTTTTATTCAGCAAGGATATTGACCAAACATGACAGTAAAGACACTTCTAATGTTACAAAAGCTGCTCTTTTGAACTTTCTATTCACCAAAGACGTATCACGGTTTCCACAAAAAATTAACCAGCACAACTGTTTTCAAAGTTAATGATAAGAAATGTTTCTTGAGCAGTAAATCAGCATATTAGAATGATTTCTGAAGGATCACGAGACACTTAAGACTTTTGGGGGAAATCCAACAAAATGATGAATAAAATAGTGAAGCTGACATCTTTCTGCCAGTTGCATTACAATGTTAAACAGATGCCACCAGCACTCACATTTCTACTGCAAACATGCATTTACCAAGAGTACAATTAGAAGAGGCCAGTGGGGGCAGCAGAAGGGGGAAGAATTGAACTTGGGTACGGACTGAGCATAAAACAACCTACGTGCCTTCACTGACAGTTTGCATGCATTATACACCTTGTCTTTGATAATACTGCAATCTAAGAGTGAGTATTGCACTATTGAGAATTCAATGCTCCAAGCAGTGCAGCAACTGTAGACAAGTCTGCTCGACCTATAGGGAGGATCCGATAGTGAAGATTGCTTGCATCATTTCATTTCTTTCTCTGTCATTTGTTGCTTAGGAGACGTTGTTGATTTGGCTCATCTACGTATGCATGCTGTGGGAATATCATACTCACTAGCCGGCTTGTTAAAGTGAATCAGTAGTTTGTAAAGCTTCTTTGGTTTTCTCTCAGTTCTTTTCCCAAATGGTATTATGTTTCATATGCCTTATGTTCACAACCTTGCATCACAGCACATTAATTTTGGTATTAATGTGTAAATATAGTAGGCATTAAAATATTTCAGTATGCCACAGTGAGCTGCTGAAACTTTAAGATGGTCCAACATTATCAAGTTCTTTGAAACAACACTGCCAAAGTATTTAATTTATGTATCTGTTTGGCCACCACTCATGAAGCAATAACTGTAAATGTCTTTCAACGAGGCAGCAAACTAATTCCAATGCCACTGCCTTTCACATATTACTCTAATTTGACAAAATTGTAGCTTTGGTGAGGGGCACAACATGAAAACAGTTTCTGAAATCATTTCGATAAGGATCTGTTGCAGAATTCTGTGTAACCAGATTCGACTCTTCAGTAGCAAGCATTCTGAATGTTAAAGCAACACAAATCTTGATTTAGGGCCTGTGGTGCACATCAAGCCACGCATTCTTGTAGTGAGATTTGAATAATGGCTGTGATTGTGAAAGTGACTGCAATACAACAGAATACAATAAGCTCTGCAGCATCTTGGCTGGAGGCATGAGTTCAAACCAGCTTGATGTTCTGATAATATCACACAGATGAGTCACTCTGATTCATGTTTCATTTTACATGAATCCATATAGGCGAACAATGAGATCCTGGATTTATCAAGGTTTGGCTGGTTGCCATGGGCCAAGTAGCTGCTGTCTACTAGAAGCCCATAACTTTTGTCCAAAGACCCTGATTTCTGAAGAAAAGACTAAGAAAAGACATATGGAGTTTATATCTTTCAATTCTGACTTTATAACTTGCAATTGCGAATTTATATTTCACAGATATGAGAAAAAGGCAGAATTGTGAGATGTAAACTCGCAATTGCGAGAAAAAAAAATCAGAATTTAGAGATTTTTTTTTTTTATTCAGTGGCGGAAACGGGCTTCCATATACCACCAAGACATGCTGACCAACAAAATGGCAGATTAATAAACATGAACTGGAAGGTCGCAGTATGAAAAAACAAAAAAAAAAAAAACAGTGCAAGTCAGTGGCTACCCTCAACTGTTTGGTTACCATCATAATTTAAAATATCTTCTTTTGTGTTCAACAGATGAAGAAACTCATACAGGTTTTGAACCAGTGGAGGGTGAGTAAATAAAGACAGAATTTTAAGACTATAAGTGTTTCATGTAGATCAGTATTTTCAATCCTGTTCCTTGGGACCCACAGCTCTGCACATTTTGCATGTCTCCCTTATCTGACACACTCATTTGAGTTCATGGAGCTCTTTCCTAATGAGCTGATGATCTGAATCAGGTGTGCAAATTAGGGAGACATGCTAAATGTGCAGAGCTGTGGGTCCCCAGGAACAAGTATGAAAACCACTTATGTAGATGATGTGGGAAAAAATAGCTAACAGAAACAAGGCATTAATCCAACCCCAAAGTTCTTCAAAAACCTTTTCCCCTTCATAGTACCTCAACATATTCTCAAGTAGTAAATTAATTGAAGCTACCACACTATAATACCTGTCTACATTTTAGGCTGGGTAATATAATATGCTGCCAGTCAAAGTCATCAAACCAATCAATCAAAAAAAAAATCTGATATGACATTGAAAAACTTTTTTACTGACCTAAGAGGATCTCTTTTGTGAGATGTGTATTGATTCAGATTCAAGGCTGAAACATTCACAGGTTTCAACTCACAGGAGTTGAAATTAAATTACTGCAAATAGTAAAAATGTTGGGCATATACTGTATACACTACCATTCAAGAATGTTTGAGGGCAGTACAATTTTTTTTTAAATTAATGATTTTATTTTGCAAGGATGCATCAACTTGATCAAAAGTGATTGTTATAAAAAACACAGACTTTCTATTCATCAAAGACTTATGAAACAAAACATATCAAGGTTTCCACAAAAATGTACTAATAAGAAGAAATGTTTCTTGAGCACCAAATCAGAAGGATCATGTGGCACTGTCTACTGGAGTAATGGCTGCTTAAAATTCAGTGTTGCCATCTCCGGAACAAACTACATTTTAAAATCTACTAAAACAGAAAACAGTTATTATAAAATGTAATAATATTTCTCAATACTACTGTATTTTTGATCAAATAAATGCAGTAATGCAATAACTTCCTTAAAGTGTTCCTCAGATTGCCACGCAGACAGAACGCTGTGGAAAACCTTTTCATAAAGAACAATTCTACAAAATGTAAAAAAAAAAAAAAAAAAGTATTAAATTGTCAACAATTCCTCCAGTAACTAAGGGAAAAACTTAGAAGTACCTGAAATATAAACTTTAGTTCCTTTATATTTGAGATACTTTCAAAAGCGTGCCTAGATGTTCTACAGAAGTTTGTTTCATGGTGCTTCAAGAATCCTTTCATTTTTACAGTATGCGGTTTTGTCTTGTCAGAGATTGTACTGTTCTCCTTTAAGTCTTAGAAGGTAATCCCTAAACATCATCCCTAAATATATCATCATAATCTTTAAATGCTTTTGCATACTTTAAAACCACTATGAACCACAACCACAAAGTTTCTCACTAATCAGCTTGAAAGAAACAAAACTGCAATCGTCACCATGTTTAAACACAAAGAAAATACAGAAGAATGAAGGAAGAGCTTGAAAATCTACAGAGGCTGATAGTGACTGAAGCTGCTTTACAGAGGGACAACAAGCAGTGTGGAGTGGTGGAAAGATGGAAGATGGAGGGATGAGGGCTGCTTTTGGAGAGCTAGCGTGGGATTCCCATGGAGTCCTGATTCAGCTCGGATGAGAGCGGAAGCTGATTAGCCCTCTGCTTTTGTGTGGAGGATGAGACTGACTGGTAAATCCCTCTTTCCATTTCTGTCCAAGAGAAGGGAGCAAACAGCTGGAGCCGTGCTTCTAACACACATGCAGGTATTGACCGAAACATTTTCTTTTTCTTTCCCCTCTGTATATACAGTATATATGCATATGTACAGAACATGTCGAATGTGTAATCATGTATAAAACAAATAAAAAAGGACTGTTTTGGATTTACAGTATGGTGTTGGTATAAGAGTGTATGTGACTTGAATTCATTAAGGAAAGTTATTGTTAATGACTTACTGTGTATTCCTATCTTTTCCCTCAATTTATTCTTCAATGCTTCAATGCTTGCAAATGTAATCTCTTCGCAATAACCTCCCTCAAACATACAATCGCATTAATACACATCCAGAGACTCAGTCAGTCATTTGCACGGAACATTCTTTAATTCAAAATTTCAAACATCCTAAGTCATTCAAAAGTTATTACAAATATACTATACAATGAAAGTTATTGTTGATGGGTGTTTTTTTTTTTTTTAACTACGAGAAAAATTGTGATAGTCCTTAAGATAGTTCATTTAATTTGGCTACTAATAAAGTCCACACCTATGTACACATAAACATGAATCACTAGAGAATTTCATGACATTTCTGTATTACCCAGGTGAAAAATAAATATTTTTAAATTGTGCTTTTTCAGACACACTTAATATATTTATATTATACTATACGAAGTGCACATTAAATGTATTATTTTGAAACAACTTTAAGTATGTTAAGTGTATTCCAAGATATGTTTAAGTTAAATTTTAATCTATTTGTAATATATTTAATATTGAAAATGTGTTAAATTGGAACCACTTTAAGTATATTTAGAGCAATTTAAGTGTATTTCTTACAATACATTTATAATTTACTTTTAATACTTCGTGAACTACAGGTAGAATATATTTGAAGCATCGTTTCAATGTGCTTCAATTGTATTTCAGCTCATTAGAAATGCATTACACTACTAGTATATTATATTATATTTATTAGTATTATATTTTTCAGTATATACACACACGTACACTTTGATATCTAGAAAACTTTAATGTATTATATATTGTGTACATTACAAATATTCATAAAGTACTTTAAAAAAGTACAGCAGCATATATACTTTGGGGAAAAAAAAAAAAAAACATACTATTAAATGTATTAAAAATGCACTTGAAATACAAGTATGTTTATAGTATATTTGTATTACTAGAAACATACTCAAGTACATTTTAAAACATTATACAAAAAAACAATAATAAATGAAAAAAAGACTGAAATGCTATGTGTGACACGTGTCCTGAGCTCTCATCAGCGTCGCCCTGGCAACAAACGACGGACACCTGCACCTCGCATTACCGGCAGACCAGCCACACCTGAAGCTCATCAGCCTCCTCCCTTTAAAAGCTGCTATACATGCTTTAGAAGGAGAGCTCTGAAGAAGCTACCGTGACGAATGCTTTGCCCTCTCTCCTCCTCACAGATAGCAGTGTGTGACCGGTCTGCCCCAGCACGAAGAGCACGACACCGACCCACGGCATCTAGGACACGAGAGGATTAACTACAAGTACCGCACGGAGCACCGCACTGAGCACCCTCACTATTACACTAATAAAATCCACCCTCTGGGGTTTTTCCTTGACTTTTAAGTCCTCTTGTCGCGTGTGGTTCTTCACCCCCGCCACACTGGTGGAGAATGTGGGCATAAGAGTGAAGAATCACCGACAAGCTACCCCTCCAAACCGTGGACTAAAGTTTTTTTTCCTCTTCTTGTGGTTTTCTCCCCTGTTCTGCCTAGGCGGCCGCTCCTCCCCCACTCCGACGATGGAAGAACTACTGAAACATCTTACGGAGGTGAGCATCCGCCAGCAACAGATTATGGAACACATGGCCTACCGACAAGGTGAGACAGAGAGGGAACTCGCCGAACTCCGTGTTGCAGCGGCCCAGCGAGTTCCACTGCCGGACCCTCGCACGCAGGCCACCCAATTGTTACCGAAGATGACCAGCCATGATGACATTGAAAGCTACCTACAAATGTTTGAGGCAATCGCACTACCGGAAGATTGGCCGCCAGAAGAGTGGGCTCGGATTCTCGCCCCCCTACTAACCGGCGAGGCTCAACGCGCCTACTTTGCGCTGCCCACGGAGAAAAGCGAATCCTACGAGGAACTACGGAGAGAAATCCTGGCCCGCGTTGGTCTCTCGCCCATTTGTGCCGCTCAGCTCTTCCACGACTGGGAGTATAAGGCTCGATTACCGGCCCGCGCCCAGGCTGCTGAACTCACGCGCTTGGCGCGCCACTGGCTACTCGTCGGGGCTCCCACGGCCAATCAGGTCGCCGAGAGGGTCATCGTGGATAAGCTTCTTCGGGCTATCCCTCGCCCCCTCAGACAAGCGGCCGGGATGCGAAATCCCCTCACCATCGGGGAAGTTGTGGAGGCCATCGAGCTGGCAGATGCCACCCTACACCAAGAAGCCGGGGAGTGAGTGCCGCCGTTTCCCCGGAGGGTGGTCCAGGAGCAACGCGTGCCGGAGGGCACCCCGCGACCAATAAACAGGCCAGCGGTTCCCGGCCCCCAGGATGAGCCCATGCCTACGGAACCACCCCGCTCTCCCAATCGGGCTTGGCTGGCAGGCTGTACTCTCCACCACGAACCACCCCACGCCGCCCCACACACAGAGGTAAAGGTGAATGGAAGACCCTTTCCAGCTCTCCTCGACTCCGGCAGCGCTGTTAGCCTCATACAACCGGCCGTTCTGCCCCCACGAGCCGAGTCGAAGGCACATCTTTCCATCACCTGCGTCCACGGGGACACCCGACAGGTACCCGCACGGGGGATAACCATCGCGGCGCCTCAAGGAACCTGACCGGTAGAAGCAGGGATTGTAGAAGACCTCCCCAACCGCCGTCGACGAAAGCAGAAGCGAAACCTCCGCCGACGCCCCGTGTTGCTAGCCTCCGACAGCGCCAGAGATGGTGAGTCCCCCCCCAAAACTCTAATCTATTTTATGATGTGTTCCAACAGGTGTCGGGAGGGGGCGCATTCGCGAAAGAGCAACATGGGGACGATCGCCTCAAGCACTGCTGGACACAGGTGCAGGTGATCGAGGGAGAAGACGTCTTACCAGCGCCCCATTCGATCCCTCACTTTGTCGTCCAGAATGGCCTGCTTTATTGTGTCGCTCAGCGAAGGGGGGAGGAAAAAACTCTGCTGATAGTCCCACAAAGCAAGACGGAGATTGTGATGGAACTGGCCCACACTCACCCAATGGCCGGCCACCTGGGAATTCATAACACCTCCCAGCGGATACGAGACCGGTTCCATTGGCCTGGCCTGGAGGCCGACGTCAAACGCTTCTGCCAGGCATGCCCGACCTGCCAGCGGACGTCCCCAAAAACTCCTCCCCCCAGTCCGCTGATTCCACTACCTATCATCGAGGTGCCCTTCAAGAGCATCGGAATGGACCTGATAGGGCCACTGCCAAAGTCCGCCCGAGGCCACGAACACATCCTGGTGATAGTCAACTATGCCACCCGGTACCCAGAAGCGATCCCTCTCCGAAAGGCTACCTCCAAGGTTTTCACCCAAGAGCTGTTCCTCCTCTGTAGCCGAGTCAGCATCCCAGCGGAGATTCTGACTGACCAGGGCACACCGTTCATGTCCCGGCTAATGGCTGACCTCTGTCACCTCCTGAAGGTCAAGCAGCTCCGGACCACCGTTTACCATCCGCAAACGGATGGATTGGTCGAACGGTTTAATCAGACCCTCAAACAAATGCTCCGTCGCGTAGCGGCCGAAGACAAAGGAGACTGGGACCGGATGCTACCCTACGTGCTCTTTGGGATCCGGGAGGTACCCCAAGCCTCCACCGGGTTCACCCCCTTCGAGCTTTTGTTCGGCCGCCAGCCTCGAGGACTCCTGGATGTCGCAAGAGAGGCATGGGAACAGCAACCGGCCGCCCAACGCTCCACGATCGAGCATATTCGGGACATGAGGGAGAGGTTAGACAGAGTGATGCCGTTAGTCCGGTAACACCTCACGAAGGCCCAGCAAGCCCAACAGCGTCATTACAACCGGGCAGCCCAACCACGGGAATTCTAACCAGGAGATCACGTGATGGTCCTCGTCCCGACAGCCGCCTGCAAGTTCTTGGCCACTTGGCAAGGGCCGTACACCGTCACCGAGAAAGTCAGACCGGTCACTTACCGAGTACGTCAGCCCGACCACCGACGGGAAGAACAACTATACCACATTAACCTCCTGAAACGGTGGGTCAGGACTAGGACCGCGGGTGGACGAACTGATAGACCGGTTTGGGAGAGCCCAACATATCCACACTGGACCTCACAAAAGGGTATTGGCAGGTGCCCCTAACCGAAACTGCAAAAATGAAGAGCGCCTTTTTGACCCCTAGCGGCCACTGGCAATACCGGGTTTTCCCCTTCGGCCTGCACGGGGCCCCAGCGACCTTCCAACGCTTGATGGACGTCCTATTGCGGCCCCACCAGGCCTATGCGGCAGCTTACTTGGACGATGTCATCGTCCACGCCGAGAGCTGGGAAGAACATCTCGACCGGTTGCGGAGGGTGCTGATGGAGTTCCGCCGGGCTGGACTAACTGCCAACCCCCGGAAGTGTCACCTGGCCCTGTTCGAAGCTAAGTACCATCCTCTCTACACCGCATCCCACTACCAAGACTCAGGTACAGGCCTTTTTGGGGTTGGCAGGCTATTACCGCTGTTTTATCCCTAACTTCTCCTCCTTAGCTGCTCCCCTGACAGACCTGATCCGGAAGGGGCAGCCAGAGAAGATCCCGTGGAACCTCGAGGCGGATCAAGCATTCCGACGAGTGAAGGCGGCACTCACGACCGAGCCCATCCTGCGGGCCCCTGACTTTGGCTGCCCCTTCCTGTTACAGACGGACGCATCCGACACCGGGCTGGGAGCCGTCCTCTCCCAGGTTACGGATGGCGAAGAACACCCAGTCATATACATCAGTCGAAAGCTGACCTGCCGCAGAACGTCGCTATGCCACGGTCGAGAAGGAAGTGTTGGCCGTCAAGTGGGCAGTCCTGGAGCTCAGGTATTACCTCTTAGGTCGTAAATTCACCCTCATTACTGACCATGCTCCCTTGCAGTGGATGGCCCGGGCAAAGGACACCAACGCCCGGGTGACGCGATGGTTCCTGGCGCTCCAGGACTTCCACTTTGACATACAATATTGGGCAGGGATGGCCAATGCCAACGCCGACAGACTCTCCCGTGGCTGGGCAGCTTTCGCAGGTCTGTCAGGGTTCACCTCCCACCCACCCCCAGTTTTCCCATTGTGTAGGAGGACCAGGACAACGCTTGGGGGGGGGGGGGTGTGACACGTGTCCCGAGCTCTCATCAGCGTCGCCCTGGCAACAAACGACGGACACCTGCACCTCACATTACCGGCAGACCGGCCACACCTGAAGCTCATCAGCCTCCTCCCTTTAAAAGCTGCTATACACGCTTTAGAAGGAGAGCTCTGAAGAAGCTACCGTGACTAATGTTTTGCCCTCTCTCCTCCTCACAGATAGCAGTGTGTGACGGGTCTGCCCCAGCACGAAGAGCACGACCCTGACCCACGGCATCTAGGACACGAGAGGATTAACTACAAGCACTGCACGGAGCACCGCCACTGAGCATCCTCACTATTACACTAATAAAATCCACCCTCCGGGGTTTTTCCTTGACTTTTAAGTCCTCTTGTCACGTGTGATTCTTCACCCCCGCCACATATGGAAGAGCTATCTTATCCATTTGTAAAACATTTTAGTTATACCTGTATTACATCAATGAATAAATAAAAAATTACAATGCAATTTTCTGAAGAAAAAAAAAATTACTGAAAAACAAAGTGCAGAAGTGAATAGCTGTGTGTGCAAAGACTGAAGATGATAAAGTTCAAGAAACAGAATAGGGAGGGATGGAGGGGGTTTTGTAGGTGAGAGGCAAAGGTGCGGGATGATAATAATTAATAATAATTCCTTACATTTATATAGCGCTTTTCTAGGCACTCAAAGCGCTTTACATTGTGTGGGGGGGGGGGTTGTCTCCTCATCCACCACCAGTGTGCAGCATCCACCTGGATGATGCGACGGCAGCCATAGTGCGCCAGAACGCCCACCACACACCAGCTTACTGGTGGAGAGGAGACAGAGTGATGAAGCCAATCAGCAGATATGGGGATTGTTAGGAGGCCATGATGGTCAGAGGCCAATGGGGGCGAATTTGGCCAGGATGCCGAGGTTACACCTCTACTCTTTTCGAAAGACATCCTGGAATTTTTAATGACCACAGCGAGTCAGGACCTCGGTTTAACGTTTCATCCGAAGGACGGATGATGGCAGGATGTGGTGAAGGGATGGTGATGGAAGGATGACAATGATGCCCTGGCGGCTTAGATGGAGTTTGGCACAAGGCACAGACCTAGAGCATCCCAGTGCTGACAACACACGGTGGAATCGAGGGAGAGAGGAGCCAAGATGTAGATGGTGTGGCTCGTGACATCTGGGGGCCGACCGATGGAGACAGAGCTGGTGGATCCGAAGGCACAGAAGGAGGGCCGATGGAGCTGAGCGTCGTCGCAGGTTATTTTGCACAAGTGCCTTGCAGCTTTAGAAAAAAAAAAAACAGAAACAAAATTAGATCACAGATTTTTACATGAATGACTGAAAGGAAGCACTAATTACCCACCTGGAATGGACACATTGCGAACATTTTTCTTCCAAGATTGACCGAATCACCCTCCATTAGGCCTGATTCAAAAATATCTATAACAGAGGTGATACAATAAAATGATACGATTAAAATATACTTACTATTCCTTTGCTTGTCTCTGCACTCAGATTTCAGTTTGTCTTCTATAGCAGCTGATCTGAAAAACAACAAATGTTAATATTTCTCACGCACAAAAAAAGGCAAATTATGATTGATGATTTGTTTTCTATTTAAGAATGACAGAACAATGTACTTGGTCGGAAATATAGTCAAAAACCTCAGCCTCAGCAGTTTCAAATGTACTGTATGCTCTTATAAGCAACCCTTCTTACAATTTAATCTTTGTTCTTATGAGAAATATATATTAGAAAATAAAGTCGATAAGGTTGTCAAGCTTGAACAAATATAAACACCAATCAACCAACACTACCACAGTTTGCTGATCAGCTCAAGACAAAGTAATTGTATGTTCATAATCATCATCTTTTTCAAAGATCATTAACCTCATTACAATGAAGCCAAATTGTTCAGTAACTCAGAAATAAATACACTTCATGTTGCAAATAAAATAATGTTAATGTTGTACATGTTATAATGACTAATTTATTTTATTTTTTTCTGCCAATGCATGTGTCAAAAACACGACTGGCACAGACAAATAACGTTAATTAAAAACAAATCTTACCTGAAGTCACAGTGAGGTTCCAAAAGCCAGATGCCATACATGCTTGCAGAAGTTGGTCAAAATAAGAACATACCGCTATATTTTCTAATTAATTTCATAGTTCCCCCAAAACAATTTGAATTCTGCCATCACTCACACTTAAGATGCTCCAAACCATCTAAGACTTTCGTTCATCTTCGAAAGAAAAGCTGAGATATTTTAATGAAATCTGAGAGATTTATGTCCCTCTGAAAAGATTCATCAAAGATGTTCACGCTTCAAAAAATTAATCGCAAAAAACATCGCCAAAGTCATCCATATGAATTGCATGGTTTCCTCCAAGCACCCTAAAGAGACACGATCGCTCTATATAATACTGTTTAAATTCAGACTTATATTCACATTCAAGGGACGCACATCATATTTGATTTATAAAGCTCTCTACTGCGAGCTCATTATCATACGAATCAATCAGAGCCGTTCAATGCTCTGGAACCAATCAGGTTTAGTCTGTGTTGTTTGAATTTAAACACAAAAACGTGTTGTTTTTTTGTTTAGTTTTTTATTATTATTTTTTATTTTTCAGATATGATGTTGAAATCCTCGTTGGAATTTCAGAAATATATATTAGAAAATAAAGGCGTCAATCTTGAACAAATTTATAAACACCTAGCTTATTACAATTAATGTATCATGTAATGAACAACAGCCTAATCAACCAAAGTAGCATGACCCATATTAAACAACATATTTTAAATATTGCAATGGTTAATAATATTTGACAAAGGTTTGTACATTGTAAATGTTAAAAATGTTTTTCAAAATATTGTACTTTTCCAAATATACAATTATAAATACATAAATATTTAAAATATAACCATGTGTATGTCACAAACAAAGACGGAAACCACAGGTGAGCGAATGACAGTGAGGTTTATTGAATGATCGGATGACTGGAGTGTGTAATGACGTGGGTGAGTATCTTGGTGTGAGATAATGTCCAAAGGCCTTGACGGGAAGATAACAGCTTTCTCTGTATACAGGATCATCAGAGATCTGGAACCAGGAGACTTGGGAGTTCGTCTGGGAGAGAAGTCGATGGAACTGGGGAGAAACTCAGTGAATCAACAGGTAAGTAGGAACAGGTACAGGTGCTGGTCATATAATAAGAATATCATCAAAAAGTTGATTTATTTCACTAATTCCATTCAAAAAGTGAAACTTGTATATTATATTCATTCATTACACACAGACTGATATATTTCAAATGTTTATTTCTTTTAATTTTGATGATTAGAGCTTACATCTCATGAAAGTCAAAAATCAGTATCTCAAAATATTAGAATATTTACATTTGAGTTTCAATAAATGACCATCCTACAGTACAAATTACGGGTATCCCTTGTTCTTTGAAACCATAATAATGGAGAAGACTGCTGACTTGACAATGCATCCAGAAGATGAGCATTGACACCCTCCACAAAGAGGGAAAGTCACAGAGGGTCATTACTGAAAGGTGTGGCTGTTTACAGAGTGCTGTATCAAAGCATATTAAATGCAAAGTTGACTGGAAGGAAGAATTTGGGCAGGAAAAGGTGCACAAGCAACAGGGATGACTGCAAGCTTGAGAATACTGTCAAGCAAAGCTGATTCAAACACTTGTGAGAGCTTCACAAGGAGTGGACTGAAGCTGGAGTCAGTGCATCAAGAGTCACCACACTCAGACGTCTTCAGGAAAAGGGCTACCAAGCCACTTCTGAACCAGAGACAACGTCAGAAGCGTCTTACCTGGGCTGTGGAGAAAAAGAACTGGACTGTTGCTCAGTGGTCCAAAGTCCTCTTTTCAGATGAAAGTAAATTTTGTATTTCATTTGGAAATCAAGGTCCCAGAGTCTGGAGGAAGAGTGGAGAGGCACAGAATCCATGTTGCTTGAAGTCCAGTGTAAAGTTTCCACAGTCTGTGATGATTTGGGCTGCCATGTCATCTGCTGGTGTTGGTCCACTGTGTTTTCTGAGGTCCAAGGTCAACACAGCCATATACCAGGAGATTTTAGAGCAATTCATACTTCCTGCTGTTGACCAACTTTATGGAAATGCAGATTTCATTTTCCAACAGGACTTGGCAACTGCACACAGTGCCAAAGCAACCAGTATCTGGTTTAAGGACCATGGTATCCCTGTTCTTAATTGGCCAGCAAACTCGCCTGACCTTAACCCCATAGAAAATCTATGGAGTATTGTGAAGAGAAAGATGCGATATGCCAGACCCAACAATGCAGAAGAGCTGAAGGCCACTATCAGAGCAACCTGGGCTCTCATAACACCTGAGCAGTGCCACAGACTGATCGACTCCATGTCTCGCTGCATTGCTGCTGTAATTCAGGCAAAAGGAGCCTCAACTAAGTATTGAGTGATGTGCATGCTCATACTTTTCATGTTCATTCTTTTCATTTGTCCAAGATTTCTAAAAATCCTTTCTTTGTATTGGTCTTAAGTAATATTCTAATTTTCTGAGATACTGAATTTGGTATTTTCCTTAGTTGTCAGTTATAATCATCAAAATTAAAAGAAATAAACATTTGAAATATATCAGTCTGTGTGTAATGAATGAATATAATATACAAGTTTCACTTTTGAATGGAATTAGTGAAATAAATCAACTTTTTGATGATATTCTAATTATATGACCAGCACCTGTAGGTAATAATAGAATCAGGTTACTTTTCAGCATGTGAACCATAGGACAGACAATGAATGTCAGAGAGTGTGGGTATTTATGGAAGTGCTGATGAGGGTTGACAGGTGCGGGTGATTAGAAATCAGGTGACTGTGATCTGGTGATTGCCGTGGGCGGTGGTGACTGTGACTCTCTGACAGTGTAGGCCTACTGCAATATAAAGTACATTAAAAACCTACTAAAAGTGTAATCATTTTGTTATGTTCTTACACAAAGTACACATAAAATATACTTTAAGTAAGGGTAACATAAGTATGTTTTCTGTAAATACACTAAAACGTCACTAAAAGTATGCTTGTGTTTAGCATATTCCTTAAAAGTGTGACTAAGAATATATTTATTAACATAGTATTTCTACTATACTTTTTAGAAATATATTAATAGTGTGCTTGTATTTAGCATATTCCTTAAAACTGTAATTAAGCATATATTTATTACCAACGTATTTCTAGTATAGGCTACTTTTTTATAAATACATTAAAAGTATCCTTCTGTTTAGCATATTTCTTAGAAGTATAACTAAGCATACTTCAAAAGTACTTCTAGTATAATTTTTAGAAATTTATTAAAATGCAATTCAATGTATTTTAATGCACTTCAAATAAGTATGTTAGGAATACAAATGTATTCTACTTCCATACTATTTGAATTTCAAGTATATTTTTAATACATTTAATACTACGTCTTTTTCACCTGGGTAAACTAATGCCTTTAAGGCTAATTTTATAGCTAGCATTTATATATCCTATAAATACACATAATTCAATGATATATATATATATATTTCTTATGATGTCTCACATTTCAAATAAAGCATGTCTTCACTAACACTGTTGCCTCCCTGGTAAATAAACACACTAACACTGGTAAAATCATGATAAATCCAAATAAGTCTTATATGAGACAAAAAAAAAAAAAAAAAGAATGGAAAAAAGAAAAGAAAAATCTAATTTGTTCATTTTAATAAAAAGCAACCTCTTGGACATAAAGTGCTCAAAGTTAAAGAAACACCCTGTAATACCAGTAATAAAAAGTGAACAGTTTTGGGTTTTTATGACCCATATATAGTCTCCAGACGGCCTATAAACTGTGCTATTTAAAATTAAGAATCTTAAATCCCTCCATGGCATATTATGAAGCCAGCACATTTGCAACATGCTGATCTAAATGATTACTTGAAAGACTTCGAAACTTGGTTCAACAGTCTGCTATGGACAAGTTAAGCTCCGCAGAGCACCAAAAGCAAACAATGTTTGGAACAATGAGTGTGAAGTGTTGATTTTTCCCAGGAATTAATCATTCAGGGCCTCTCAGTAGGAGGCCCAAAAAACACGGCCATCCATGTCGTCCTCCAATGTGGAGGAGAGCCCAATTCACACCACATAAGCATGCGCTGACAGCCTGGTTACGCTCTCCACCTGGGTGATTAGGCATCCAGTCTAGCTTTGCGGAATCAATTTCAACACCAGAGAGCTTTCAGAAGGGAAGAAAAAAAAGAAAAACTTTACTGGACCAGAGCCCTCCAAAACACACCTGCCCTATGCAATCAGACACTAATGCCTTGAGGAGGGACATTGATCGGGCCTGAATGGTTGGATTAACAGGATCAAACAGCATTGGTTCTCAGGGAGCAGTGATTTAGAAGCCTTATCCTGATCTGCTAGTAGTCTGCAGTCACATGACCAACCCCTCCCAGGCTGTCTTGCTCCTAACTTGGCTAGTCTGATGAAGGTTATTTATGCATACATGACTGTCTCCTGCTTATTAAGACCCCAGGGTGCAAGCTACAGGGAGCACATGTTCCAGCCCTCCACATGTCCCGGCTGGAAAAAGAACTGGGCCGGTCAAGCAGGGAATGGAGGGTGCGATTTGAGAGAATGTGGCAGGACTTGCCTCTGCAAATATGTATCTGTGGTTGTAGGCTGATGTAAGAGGAAAAGAGAGGGACCTAAAGAAACAGTGTGCAATGGACTAGAAGGAAAGGAGAAAAGAAAAAGAAATGGAACAATAAAAGAAAAGGAAAAGGATATGGGCATGGAAAAGGAAAAGGAAAATAAAAAGGTAAGAGATTAAGGCAAAATAATGAAAAGAAAGGAAAAAGACAAGAAAAAGTGAAAACGGGAAGGGAAGACTAAAAGGAATGCAACTAAAAGAAAGACAGAAAAGAAAGAGGAAAATGATTGGGAAATGAAATAGGAAAGACTAAAAGGAACAAAAATAAAAGGAAAAGTCATTAAAAAAAAACAGGAAAGGGAAAGATGAGTAAAGATGAGTAAGAGTAAATGAATGGAAGACAAATGTAATGAAAATGAACAAAGTATGAAAAAAAGAAGAGGAATGGATATGGGAAGGAAACAGAAGGCAAGGAAAGGAATAGAAATTAAAAAGACGTGCTGTTATGCAAGAACAATCACAGTACAGTTCAAAACAATTCATTTGATAAGTACAGATGATTACCCTAGGTTAAAAAAGTGCACTTCCATAATGTACTTAAAGTGCTCTATTTTCATGCACTAATTTTGTGCTTAATATACTAAAAATTATTCTTTAGTACTTCTTAAGATAACCTTAAGATCAACTAAGTGTACTCAGCTGTGCTATTTTAGGACACCATGAATATACCCAGGTGAAAAACAAGTGCACTTCCATAATGTACTTAAAGTGCTACTAATTTTGTACTTAATATACTAAAAATGATCCTTTAGTGGTTCTCAACTGGTTTGGCCTTGGGACCCACGCTTTCCCATGGTCATCAAGCCGCAACCCACTTACCATCTCTCTCTCTCTCTCTCTCTATATATATATATATATATATATATGTGTGTGTGTGTGTGTGTGTGTGTGTGTGTGTGTGTGTGTGTGTGTGTGTGTGTGTGTGTGTGTGTTAAAAAAAAAAACAAAGCCAATTTATTTCACAAAAAATAAGTTAAGACTGTTAAGAATATGATTAATATTGAATAAACAGCCTATAAGTTAAGACTATTAAATAGCAGGCCCAAACTAGTTTTTGTTAATACAATTAAGTTGATTTGAGCCACCACATTCATTTAAACATACACAAAATGACATAAAGTGAAAATAACATTGTATTTTTGGGTTATGGAAACAAAAGTTACCATGGTGAGTATACAATACAAACATGAACTGTCAATGAAACGTGGAACATGCTCCTGAATAGAATGAATATCATACCTTCATGCAAATCCTTCTCAGTTAACACAGGCATGCTGTCACGCCCCTGGACTGTGTTGTGTTTTCATTCCCCATGTGCTCTGTGTGTCCTAGTTTCTGCCATTGTCTGATTGTATCATTATGTTCAGGTGTGTCTCATTATCCTTAATTACGTTCCCCTTATAAGTTGCATTCAGTTCTGTGTTTCTTTGTCCGATCTTGTCAATGTATGCTTGTGGTGCCTTCCCTTGTGTTTTGGATTACCTATGTGGATTATTAAAGACTGTTTCTCACTATCCTCCATCGTCGTGCTTCTCTCCCGCACCAAACTGTGACACATGCAGTACCAGTTATATTTCACACGTTGCATGTTCGTAGTTTCTGCTCTTTAGTTAACTGATACACAGCGCGGCGCCGCGTTCGCGCGTTTTATATAAGAGTGCACGCTACGAGCACAGTATAACGTCTGACAAGACTGGATAGTTCGTTTTTCTGAGGTGAGAGACCTTTTTATTTCATGTTAAGAAAATAACGACAGAATAGAATAACGACACTGACATTAAGCCTGTCAACATCTCATCTGACCGCAGATAGCCTACTGAATCGGGATAGCGCGTTTTTCTCAGCCACTCTTTACTTAAACTGCATCTGACAAGTGTCAACAGCTTTCATGCACGTCTTTTAAAATAAAAGTCTAGCATCAGAAAAACATTAAGAATTACGTTTTTTGTAGTTGATGTCGTTTCATTGGCCGTACACTCCGCGACCCACTCAGAACGGTCTCACGACCCACCAGTTGAGAAACACTGCTTTAGTACTTCTTAAGATAAACTTAAGATCATCTAAGTGTACTCAACTGTGCTATTTTGAGACACCATGAATATGAAATAAAATGCGCTTTTAAAATACCGTCTTTGTATTTAAAAAAAGTATTTAGTTCACTATACACTCTAGTGGAAGCGCCTTAGCATGGTTCAAATCATACTTATCTGACCGCCATCAGTTCATAGCAGTGAATGAAGAGGTATCATATCGATCACAAGTACAGTATGGAGTACCTCAAGGCTCAGTACTAGGGCCGTTACTTTTCACGCTTTACATGTTACCCTTGGGAGATATTATCAGGAGACATGGTGTTAGCTTTCACTGTTATGCTGATGATACTCAGCTCTATATTTCTTCGCGGCCCGGTGAAACATACCAAATTGAGAAACTAACGGAATGCATAGTCGATATAAAAAACTGGATGACGAGTAATTTTTTTACTGCTAAATTCTGAAAAAACAGAGGTGTTAGTTATCGGACCTAAAAACCCCACATGTAACAACCTAGAACATTATCTAACACTTGATGGCTGCTCTGTAAATTCTTCTTCATCAGTCAGGAACCTAGGTGTGCTGTTCGATAGCAATCTGTCATTTGAAAGCCATGTTTCTAGCATCTGTAAAACTGCGTTTTTTCATCTCAAAAACATATCTAAATTACGACCTATGCTCTCAACGTCAAATGCAGAAATGTTAGTTCATGCGTTTATGACCTCAAGGATAGACTACTGTAATGTTTTATTGGGTGGTTGTTCTGCACGCTTGATCAACAAACTACAGTTAGTCCAAAATGCAGCAGCTAGAGTCCTTACTAGAACCAGGAAATATGATCATATTAGCCCGGTCCTGTCAACACTGCACTGGCTCCCTATCAAACATCGGATAGATTTTAAAATCTTGTTAATTACTTATAAAGCCCTGAATGGTTTAGCTCCTCAGTACTTGAGCGAGCTCTTATCGCATTACAGTCCTCCACGTCCGCTGCGTTCTCAAAACTCTGGCCGTTTGATAATACCTAGAATATCAAAATTGACTGCGGGCGGCAGATCCTTTTCCTATTTAGCACCCAAACTCTGGAACAATCTACCTAACACTGTTCGGGAGGCAGACACACTCTGTCAGTTTAAATCTAGATTAAAGACCCATCTCTTTACCCTGGCGTACACATAACACACTAATACGCTTCTATTATTCAAATCCGTTAAAGGATTGTTAGGCTGCATTAATTAGATCAACCGGAACCGGGAACACTTCCCACAACACACGGTGTACTCGTTACATGGTAAGTAGAATGGCATCTACGCTAATATTTGTCTGTTTCTTTCCTATGATCAGATGGTGGATCAGCACCAAGAGATGATGTCTGCAGCCCTGATCGTCAGCGGAGACCAGGACACCCAGATGACCCCCGGAGACCTCGATTAAAATACATTAAAACTAAAAAATATAACTAAAAATATAATAAAATACCTAACTACATAATACTATTATCGTTAGAACCTGAAACTTTTGAACTGTGGGTGTCGTCTGGTCAGAGGAGAACTGGCCCCCCGACTGAGCCTGGTTTCTCCCAAGGTTTTTTTCTCCATTCTGTCACAGAGGGAGTTTTGGTTCCTTGCCGCTGTCGCCTCTGGCTTGCTCAGTTGGGGACACCTAATTTCTAGCGATTATCGCCGATTTGATTGCTCATATACTATTTAAACTAAACTGAGCTAGACAATGACATCTCTGAATTCAATAATGAAATGCCTTTGACTGAAAATTGAATGTTTAATCTTATTATATATTACTGACACTCTGTCCTCCAATTTGATACTGTTAAGTGCTTTGACACAATCTGTATTGGTAAAAGCGCTATATAAATAAAGGTGACTTATGACTTATGACTTACACTCAAGTGTACTACAAGTGGTAGCTAAACACATTTTTAAATACAAAGATAGTATGTTAAAAGTGCATTTTATTTCATATTCATGGTGTCTCAAAATAGCAAAGTTGAGTACACTTAGATGATCTTAAGTTTATCTTAAGAAGTACTAAAGAATCAGTTTTAGTATATTAAGTACAAAATTAGTGCGTGAAAATAGAGCACTTTAAGTACATTATGGAAGTGCACTTGTTTTTCACCTGGGAACTAAAATGTGCTTTTAACATACTATCTCTATATTTAAAAAATATATCAGTCACCACCTGTATAGTACACTTGAGTGTACTAGTGTATAAAAGATGGGTTCAAGTGTACTACAAATGGTAACTAAAAAATTAGAGCACTACATTATATGTTAGTGTACTTTTTTAACCTGGGACAGTATTTACATTTGTATACTTTACTAATTTGTATTCTATTTTCAGTTATTTCCAACTGCTCCCAAACAACGTTCCTTCTAATTTTTGTTTTTGCTAAGCAAAATCTTTCTTTATAGGCCAGATATTCCAGCCACCTGAGTAAAAACATCCATTACCGCATCTGTACAGGTTATGTCACACAGCTTTAACCATGATGTTCTAATTATATTTGATTTGACCATTAAAAACTACTTTTGTTGATGTAAGAGACATAAAATTATATTTTTGAAGTTACTAAACGAAGCATAGTTACACTATAAAAACATCTTATACAATGCTGTGATAACTGTGCCATTTTTATAAATGGACTCAATATAAAAGATCAATAAATCTTTAATATAGCATTGTATGAAAATATAAAACCACAGAATTCTCATTATTTTGTGCAAAGTTGATTGCGTCATTGTTTCTCTCACCAAACAGTTGAATGTGGATTGCCATATTCCAGTGACGATAACTGACAACCTCCCCTGTTTTTTTCTGGTGAAATCATAACACACCCCTGCAGACAACATCTGAGCTCTTGAGGGTCTGCCATTGTCTCTCCAGCCCCTATAATTGGCCGTTCTATCGTGTAATCCCATCACAACTCAGAGAGTTGGCAGATTCCAGAGCTTCACACATGGGTCCAACTTTAGTGAACTATCTTCAGGAGCTTATGGTATGGATATAATAAAATCATTCAACACTGCTCTGCCAAAACCCCACTGATTTGAGTGGCAGCATGTGTCAGACGTAACACAGAGCGAATCTGTCTGAAAGAGTGAAGGTTTCATAGAGTAACACATATCATGTCTTCTTCCGCACACTCTGCTCAGAGGCATGAAGGCCCAGTGCTTCCTGCTGCGAGACTGAATGAATCATGTCGCCTCATGAAATATTAAAGCTGTACATCCAGCAATATAGAGAATTCAAAATCCATCTCAGTCTACGGTAACTGAAACATTTTCTGTTGTTGTTGTTGACAAACATTAGCAGAATAGGGAAGCAAGTAAAGAAAGAGAGAGAAAGTGAGATATTTATTTAGCATGATATGTAGCAGTATTCAGAAATGTGCTATGAAAACTTAATGCTGGATACGCATGCCAAAGAGCCCTTCTGAATAAGCTTATATAAATTTGTACAAATGTACAAAACCCCACTGGAGCGTGATGGACAAAAATCATATTTGTTCTGAATATGAATTCTTACTGGTTTCATTTTCATTTCCATACAGATTTGAGGAGTCAAGCTCAAGGAGCACACAATAATCCATGTACAAGTGTACAGAGATATTCATAAAGAACAAATGAGGGGCATAACATTCATATATGTTGCCATACAAGATTCATATGAATCATAATAACGGACTTAATTTTTAAATCATTATAATGTAAATCCCATGGCATCTTATTAAAATTCCATATTGGGTACGGCTACTAATCTATTAATGGATAAAACTAATTTGATTTAATTTATTAAAATAAACATATATTGATATCAGCAAAACTGAAGTTATTTAATAAATTACATACAATGCTAAAATTAATACTTTTAAGCATTAAGCATTAAAAGGATGCAATAAATTGATTTAAAAATGCCAGTAAAGAAATTAATAATGTTACAAAAATATTTTTGATTCATGTAACTGCTGTTCTTCAGAGTTCTCCATTCATCAAAAATCTTTTCATGCAAATTTTCCACAAAAATATTAAGCATCACAATTGTTTTCAACATTAATAACAGTACAAGAAATGTTTCTTTAGCAGCAAATCAGCATATTAGAATTAGTTCTGAAGGATCATGTGACACTGAAGACTGGACTAATGGCTGCTGAACAGAAATAAATTACATATTAAAGGGCACCTATTATGCTAAATCCACTTTTACATGGTGTTTGGACATAAATGTGTGTGAACACAACCACCCTACAATAATAAAAATCCACCCACTCCTCATTTTTTTTAATCCCCTTTAAACCAAGTCAGTCTCACTAGGCCTGCCGTTTTTGTTATAGTGCTTAGCGTTCTAACTGCATTCTGCTTCTACCGGCTGTTCATTGCTGTAGATATGCAATGCAGAGAGACGTATACGCGACGCCCTCTTCTGGAGACGGGGCGGGAATATGCAGCTCATTTGCATTTAAAGTCATACATTCCAAATCAGCTTTTTTTTTTTTTTTTTTTTTTTTTTTTTTAAGAAGCCCCAAAAATGACATTTTCCAGCTGTTATAATAAATGATCTGTGGGGTATTTTGGGATGAAACTTCAGAGACACATTTTGGGAACACCCAAGGCCAATATCTTGTAAAAAGGGGCATAATAGGTGCTCTTTAAATATATATAAAAACAGAAATTAATTATTAGAAAACCTTAAATATATTACAACAACACAAACAATTTCCCTCAGAATTTGCAAGAAACTGCAAGTAACACATTGAACTAACCATGACATTTTGAAGTAGAAAGACTGAAACAGTATTTTCTTGTAAAGCATACTCCAATAATCCTTCAATAACCTTTTTTTATTATTATTATTTTACAGTGTAATAAGCTTTGGATAAAGATGGAGAAAAGCGTGTTTTTAGATACATTACATGGACATCATCTAAAACATTTAGGTAAAAATGTATGATAAACTGTTTTGTTTCTACAGTAAAAGTCAGTGCTATCAGCAAACACTGTGATAAACGCTATACAATACTCAGCAATTATACTGAGGAAGTTCATAGCTTAAGTAAGGCGTGTAATCAGTGCATTCAGTGTGTGCGTAGGATCAGGTGAGCGTGTGACTAGTGCAATCAGCTGTGTGTGTGTCGTCAGTGCAATGGGTGATGGGAATTGTAGTCTGTGGTGAAGTGCAACAGTTAGCGTAGTGCAATGCTGTGTCCCAATGTGCTTACTTATACTACGCCCTTAAAGTATGTGCTCTTTTGGTGAAGAAAAAGTACACACTTTTGAGTGAGTAGTAGAAGAGTAGGCAAGCTTTGGGACATACTATCACATCACACAACTGCGTCTTTAACGGACCGCTCTGTCGCATCTGTTACATGCACCCTGTCACTGTAAACTAGCCTGTCAATCATCTTGTCGCAGTTAACATCCTCTACATTTAATTTAATTTAACTTCTACCATATTGGAGAAAAAAGAAGTAGCTTGTTTATCTGTCAGTCGCGGGTCTTTCATGCGGAGAACTCTGCTCATATTTTCTGCATAATGATGCATTTAAAAGTTAACGACCAAATGGATGTTTATAAAAGTTCACATTGCTGTTGCAGATGAAATATAACACGGATAACAATAAATAAATAGTTTTACCAGTTTAAATGTTGATTATTAGTAACTCAGACCCCTTTTTGTAAACCTCTCTATATAAAGGTCGATCGCACGCATCCACCACGTTTGTAGTTTTTCTAACGCGCTTTATTCGTGTTTGTAGTTCTGGACCGAATCCTTCACCAAAGCGCAATGGATTGTGGGCAATTTTAGCCATTAGAGTGTGCTCGGATCCACACTTCAAAAATCGACTTGAAATAGTAGACCATCCGGGGACTTTTGGCATACTCAACAGACTATGCTTTGGGACACAATTATTGTAGTCTCACATACTATTTAGGATGGATAGTTGAACATTGGGACGCAGGGCAAGAGTCCATGTGGTGAGCGGGTGACCTCTGGTTATGAACGAACAGAAGTGCATGGACAGGATTCATGACACTTGTCTTGCCTTGTTTGGATTAAAGACTGCTTATTTGAGTTTATTCACCGTGTTCTGCTGAAATAATACAGGTTCCTTTAAGCATAATCCAACATCCCATCTCCCATTCCCATGTTCCACTGCTCCATTAGTACAGTCAGTAAAGACCCATAACCTCCATGTTTTTTTTTTTTGTTTTGTTTTGTTTTGTTTTTTCCAGCAGGCAGCATCACAACAACAGTAGTTGCACTTGCCTTTCCAGTCTGCGGCTTTAATTGCAGCGGGTTATTTTCAGTGCCTGCTCCCTATCTGTCCTCTCACTTCTTTAGCCATCTTTCCTTCCTCGGGCTCTTCATCTTACCCGCTCATTTTCTCTCTTTCGCTCTGACAAATTCAGCACATGCAGCCAGGCTCATTTTCAGATGCTGTTTGTGTTTGCGAGTGTAAGCGCTGACGGGCCTAATAAGGAGAGGAGACGAGGGCCTTTAAGTTGGGCCTCTTTGGGTACTCTCCCGCTCGCTCTCTCAAACAGCCTCTCTGAGCCTGCAGCGTTAGACCTCCGGGGATCATCTGCATGTAGCAGCTAAAGCCGCTCTTGAGGTTTATCGCTCTGTTTACTCTAATCAGTCAGCTCAGCAGCCATTACGAGAAGCACTCCACGCACATCTCAACCACTTTGAGTGGAGGTGAAAGGTTTAATTAAAGCATGTGTGTCACTTCTATCAGCGCTAGGGCACATTCACCATTCCCTTCCTTTTTAGTGTCTCTCTTCCCTTCTTTTTTCAATCAGTCTCCCTCTTTTTCTGTCTCTCGCTTTTATGTTCACAGGCTGGCGCTCAAACTCACTCTCTCTTTATTGTGACTTTGGAGAAATTACACCTGCTTTGAGGTCTGAAATGCAGATGTGTGGGTATGATGGAAACGTTGATGGTGTGAAATTGTTTTCAGTGAGAAAAGTGATTTTGACTAAAACAGAGGGAGGGAGGGACTGACAGGAAGAGATCTGACAGGAAGAGATCTTTAATGAAACAAAGCCAGTCCTTGGAAATATCCTTGGATACTAAAGCTATTAACAATGTTTTTGGTAACTGAAATAAAGGTTAAATAAAATATAAATATTAGATGAAAAACTTGAACTAAAATTATTAAAACTAAAAAAGAAATAAAAATAAAATCAAAGCGGATTAGAAATATTTAAACAAAAAACAATAACAAAAGCACATAGAGTAGCAAAAATACTACAACTAAAATTAAATAAAAAATCTAATATAAAAATGCACACCAACTCAAAATACTAATAATACTATAATGTATATGAATAATACTAAAACAACACTGCTAAACATTAACTGAAACCTGTGGTCTTAAAAGGTTTAGATTTAATTCTGGTCAACTGGATGTGAAACTGTAATTACAGAACACGTTAAGTTTTAATTAAAAAGAACAGAATTAAATCTGCTAGAATACTCGCTAGACTTTTTTGTGGATGATGTTTAATATTTTTGCAATTATCCCTCCCTCCCATCCATCTAGCATTTTTAATGGCAAAGCCATTGTTTGCCAAATAGATCAGCACAATAGCATGAACTGACATGCACTGACTGTTCTTAATCAGTATGTTTGTCTCCTTTTTAAGTAAAACGTTCTAAACATCTTTAAAACAAGATGTATTTACTTTAAAATCTTAATTGCATAAAAATTAAAACTTGTTTACTAAGAATAAATCTTGAATTAGTTTACCCCATTGGTGATATCTTGTTTGCATCCATTTAAATTAAGTAAGTAAGGTTCATGCTTGAAACGAGAAAAAAATAAATCACCAGTAGGGCAAGAAAAATAAGTGGTGTTAGAATTTAAGTGAAAAGAAGACAAAAGTACTGATGAGGAACATTTTTAAAAAACAAAAACAGGAGGAAAGTACAAACATAAATTAAGTGTTTTTCTCTTCCTTCTGTCTATGCATTTCGGACAACAAGCAGTAGGAAAAATAATGAAGTTTGTATTACTACTCTATAGTACTACAATCTTGGTAAATGGCAAAGCTGTTAGCAAAAATCAATAAAATGGCACCAACAAACAAAGCACTTCAAGATATAGAGTGCCTTCATCTAAAAATGCTTATGAGAGTTCAGAGAAAGTCACCATGGGCTAAATTGACTGCATCATTTCAATCCTCTTTACTCAGATGTTATTTTTTGTTACTCTTCTGCGTTTCACAAACTTGATAAAACTGAAATAGTTTTACTTATATAATAGAACTTGATACATTACAATATTGCTTGATGCTTTGAATAAAACAAATCTGATCATATGCTGCAAAAATATGCTTGCTGTTGTGTAAAAAAAAAAAAAAAAAAAAAAAAAAAAGTGATGTAAAAATAAGAATTTTGGGTAACACTTTAGTTTAGGGACCAATTCTCACTATTAACTAGTTGATTATTGGCACGCATATACTAGCATATTGGCTGTTTAGTAATAAAGCATATATTAATGCCTTATTCCGCATGACAATATTTTAGATCCCTTAACCCTACCCCATACCTAAACTTAACAACTACCTCATTAACTATTAATAAGCAACAAATTAGGAGTTTAATGGGGCAAAAGTCGCAGTTAATGGTGAGAATTGGTCCTATTCTCACTATTAAAATGAAGTGTGACCGAATCTTAAATTAAGTTTTCTTTCCTAAATGTAAGCTAACACTAACACACACACACACACACACACACATTATATATATATATATATATATATATGCCAATGGGTGATAAAAATTAACAGTATATGTTCCCATAAAACAAGTCCCAATATTACATGATACTGACTGGAAAACAATAGCCTGACTACATCAGACTTCGTACTTCCGCTCAATTTAATTTAGCTTCTGTACTCAGTCTGATATAGCAGACCATCTCCCAGTTCATCTCCGGCTCCGCAGAAGCCGGGCCAATCAACGAACAGAGGGCAGGCTGAGAGCCATGATGTAGACGCTAAGCACCAAATTTAAGATTGTAGTTTAGGTGAAGGAAGTCTAAAACGACAGTGGACATGGAGACACGGGATGCTATTCGCTCTGTTGTGGAGAATATTCCCGGCATTTGCCAACTGAAGCCCGAACAAGAAGAGTGTTTGGTTCACATTTTGAATGGAGGTGATGTTGTGGCCCTACTCCCGACAGGTTTTGGGAAAAGTTTAATTTATCAACTGTTACCGATCATCAGCAAGAAACTGGGGAGGCCAAAGTCTGGCAAGGCGATAATTGTGATTGTGTGTGTGTGATGTGATTACTTCACATAATCTGCAAAAGTCGTTCACAGCCATCTTCACTCCGGTATTTCGCTCAATGGTTTTGTTTTTGCCGCATACCTGTGCTTACAGCGGAAGTTCGAGATGGCTGAGCCGGCGAATAGCATGCGGTTATCACATAACCAACCGTTATGTGATTGGCTTACGGGTACACCAATGATTTTAAACTTCAGACAAGTGCCCACCCATGAGCAAGTAAATGCTTGTCAATTATGCCCTTCCAGACTCTGTCTACGAAGCAAAGTGAAGAGTTTGGTATTACCAGGCTAGGAAAACAAGGCAGAAAATACTTCTTTTTTTTCTTCAAAGATTTCAGGGCACATAAAGTCCCATGCAGACTCCACTTCAACACAAGATTAAGTGAGTAAAATCAGCAAACAGTGCCATGTTGTGGGTTGCAAACTTTAAATACAACTGTGGAGAATGAGCTAATGTAAGACAGCGCCACATGGCTGGGCTGCCATGGCAGACTATTAATCCTTCACATTGACTGCAGGATGAGGCTCAGATCATCTCCCAGAGTGCTTGTAATCTTAAATGTCCTCCAGCCCCCCTGTGCCTCCCTTTGATCGTGGGACAAAGAGTCAGCTTCTGGGAGCGCAGAAATAAAAATGAGGCACATAGCAATATACAGTTGCCCAAGGCATCCAGTGCACTTTGAAGGCGATTGCTAAATTTGTGCCTCTTGCCTGGTCTGATGGAAAGAGAGAGAGAAAAGAGGGGAGGGGGGTGGGGGTGAGAGAGTTGAAAGTGTGAGAGGGAGGGAAAAGTAGTGCAAAAGAGAGAGATAGAGAGGAGAAATCCCACAATAAAGTCTCCCAGACAAATAGCTAGCCTAATGAAAGAGAGCAAAAATGGACCCACCTTTCGGTGACCTTTGCTGACCCCGACTCAAACACAACACATTCAAGCCTGGTACTTCCTGGCAATGCCATCATACATCAAGTATATAGCAATACACAAATCTACCGTCACCCTTCGCTATCAAATGGAGACGTAACCCAGAGGTGAAAAATGGATCTTTCAAGATGCAGCTTCTGTAATCCATCTCCAAATCAGTCTTAGCAGGCCATGCGAAGATATGGAGACGCCTCCGCCTGATCCAGGATCAGACAGATTGGCAACTGCAGCATCTCTGACAAGCCCATAATCCATCAGGCCTTGTTACACCACCTGAATTCATCAAAGCAAGTTGAAAATGAGAGATCGGTGCAGCAGTGTTGGAAGCAGTCACCGAGCATTTGTCAGTCTCCCATTTAATAAATGGCATCCTTTGTTTATTCTTGGAAATAGATTGGATTACATTGTATCTGTTTGAGATGGATGCTCGGTGCTGTAAAGCCAATTGATAACTCTGTTCTTCCACAGGCTGCCAGAAATGCTAAATCAATTTACTGCGAATGCTGCCGCATCAAAACAAAAATAATCAGGAGCCTCCGCCAGCCTGCTCAGCTCCAGACTCTCCTTTGGTGTTCATACATCAAAATCTGTAAAATAATTTTCCTGTTCATTTTCAATATTGATTTGTTCCCAGAATTTGTTTTTAAATTGTACCAGTGCTGATTTGGTACATTGATTAGGAAAATAATAAAAGAAAAAGATTTTAGTCAGGGAGGACACCATATTAACAGTAATACTGTGAGGAATATAATTTACAACTACATTGATAAAAATACATTGACATTTTCTTCTTTTTTTAATATCTAAGTAAAAATCATTTAAAAAAGGTGTTTATTGACAAATTTACAGACAGATTATATATAACATTTAGCAGACCATAAATAGGCTTTTACAGTAAAATACTGTTCTACATTTTGCAAGAAAAAAATGTATTAGACTGTAAAAAATAAAAATGATACATATATATATATATATATATATATATATATATATATATATATATATATATATATATATATATATATATATATATATATATATATATATATGTGTGTGTATTGTCATTAGTGCTCCATGACCCGCCATGGCGCCCCCGAACTGTCTGTTTTCGTCCAGAGCACCCACCTCCCCTCCCCGGTGGTACTGTTACGGCGCGGGATGCGCCTTCCGGGAGGGGGGAGTTATGTCAGTCCTCTTGTCGTGTGTTTCCCGCCCTCTTGTGTTCTTGTATGGTTTTTCCTGTCCTTGTTTAGTTTATGATTTCATTCAGCTGTGTTTGTAATTGGCATGTGTATATTAGTTCCTGCCCGTTCAGTTCTGGTCTATTCGTTACTCCTGGTGTTCGTGTGTCTGCTTTGTCTTGCCTTTGTTGGATTTTCATTAAAGTTATTTTGAGTTATCCTCGTTCCTCCCTGCTGTGTGCACCATGACACTAGTCTTCATAGGCTTTTTTTTTTTTTTTTCATTTTTATTCAATGAAAACCTTTAAGAAAGACATTTCATGTTTTACTGACTTTATATGATGGGACAAACAGTACAACCCACAAAATGGACTACACTGCCATCTCACGCATTCCTCATTTTCATTCATAAAATATGACATCTAGCCTCAATAAGGTCCATAGAACAGATATTCATAAGCACTAACTAAAGAAATAAATTAGCAAAATAATAAAGCAAAATTAGCCTATGCCATATTAACTGCCTATTCATAAAAACAAGAACTTAACTGCCTCAATCAACAAATGCTTATTAAATGAGTTGGTTCATTAGAACCCAGTGAGACAATAGGCAAACATTAACAGGACACACCAGCATGTTTCACCAGGGACTATACAAATTGAAATAGAAAATAGGCTAAGGTGTCAACTTGTATTTTCATCTCGGTATTTACTAAAAAAAAAAAACAACAACATTTCTCTGGATTGGAGAGAGCGGCCAGACATGCAATGGTTGATGATCTGTGCAAACCCATAATCGTAGAGCTGTCCTCTTGGCAGTTCTGAAATGGGCTGCATGTGTTTGTGTGGAACGTTGTGCCGAACTGTTACAAAAATATTTCAGCTGTCAGCGGATGAGATGCTTTGACTCTGAGTTGCTGTGTGTGTGTTTGTGAGTTTGTGCCCAAGTCTTTGGTTTGTTATTTACTTGGTAATCCCATCAATAGCCCACCCTCCTCAGCACACTAGCATCCTGCTTGGTTTAAAACCAGCACAGGTGGACTGAACAGGAACTTTAAAAGCTCCAAATATATTGAAAGTAACTTTATTTTCTTGCTGGAGGTCTCTGTGGCCTGTACACTACATGGAATATGTCGCAACCAAAGTCTGAGAAAACACATTACTGGGAAAGGTCAAAGACACAACTGGAGAAATTCTAAGTCCTAAGACTTAGACTACATGTGTTTCCACAGGGAACAGCCTTAAAAACAGCTCTAAAAACAGGTATAAGTGAACAAAAACAGACACATGCACATTCTCATATCCAGGTGTGCTCAGTCTGAAACATAGCTCAGGTGTGTAATTTCTGCACCACTAGTGTCACCAAATGAAACTACTAAAATAATGACAGTTTTCAAACAGGTTTTCGGAACACTCCCCTTGTCTACCATTGGCTAGCCAAATAGGTAGACCCGCCCCCAAACTTATGTCAACGGTAAAGCCAGTGTTGTTGTACCATGCTGCTCAAAATTACATACCAACAGCTTATATTTTGCATATTTAGGGGTAAATTTTTTTATGCAACCGACCATGAAATATGATCTGCTTACATGGGTTCTTCTTCCCAAAACAAAGATACTTATATATTCTCATGTTCTGTGTGAAATTAAAGGGGTCATATAATGCCATTTTTGTACAAGCTAATATGATTCTTTAGGGTCTAAATTGAAAGTTTGTAATATACTTTAATTAAAAATTCTCATTAGTATTGTAAGAAAACACTCATTTTACCTGCTCGAAAACAGCTCTGTTTTCAGCACACCGTTTTAGTGCGTGTGTTTTTAAATGCTAGTGAGCTTTGCTCGCCCCGCCCCTCTGTTCTGTGGGGCGTTTTTGACACAACACACGTGGAGTGTTGCCTTGACAACAGTTGAGGGTATATTTTGAAGAATGGCAGTAAATATGTGATCAGATAACATAACTTATTCTGGCATAATATTGAAAAACATCAATTAGAGTATTTATAGTCTTGGATCATATGCATTTGCAGGATGTAAACAGTAATTTTTTACATTACTTCTTAACAGACACCGTTATAAACCATCTACAAAAGTAAGCTTAGTGTAGTGTTATCATGTTAACTTTAATACCTGCGTACACAGTTTGTAATAACACAATAACCATAACGTTTTGTTCATTATAAACGTGGGATTATTAATTATATTGAGAACATCGTAAATAGAAAACATGCATGTACCCTGAATGTAAACATTAGCCACATACATCGTGAAGCGTGCTAGCGATTTGCAAAGATTAATATAAAGGTTAATTAAACGTTACACTCACTTCTTCTGGAGGTTCAGCAGGAACACGAATAGTTGGTACCAATTCTTTTTTCAGGAGCAGCTTCTTAGCAAAACCAGCTTTATACTGACCTTCATTTATAAAGCAGTCTGGTGAAAAATGATTTGCGCAAACATGAAAACATTGACGTTGCTCGTGGGGAATATTCCCTTCAATAGCAAAACTCAGCCACTGTGTCTTCAGCGGTTCGGACTTAGGAACATCAAAATGACTGCTGTGTTCATTATTGCACCCGAGAACAGAACACCACAATCGCTTAGACGCCATTCTCCTCATAGACAGCTCCAGCGTATATCAACAATGACGCACGGACTATGATTGACAGCTCGCTCATGAGCAAGGGCGGGTCTGTGTTGAAACACTGCTGTGAATCAACCATCGTGGGAGGGGCGTCCGACCGTGTGGCGTCACACGGTCGAACGGCTTGATTTGAGACAGGGTAAAACAAATAAGGAGATTAAAAAAAAAACACTGGATGGATTTTTATCATTTTATGATGGTTGTGTACAGGCACTGCTAACACACATTTCAGTACAATCAACTTGTAAAAGTACATGTACCATTATATGACCCCTTTAAATAAATAAATAGAAATATTAAGCATGATTTTATATAAATCAGTAATTGGTTTTTAAGTTTTTTACTGTACTGAAGCAAAATGTAATTTAAATTAAAAAAAAAAAAAATACCAAAAATGACCTCTTACATGAGATGAAATCATAAAAAATAAGAAATTACTTGTATATTACAAAAAAAAAAAAAAAAAAAAAGTTTCTTCCACAAAACAATATGCAGATACAATAGCAAGTGCTGTCAGCAGAATAAAATCATTGCAATTACTCTCATAATTTCCAAATGTAGTTAAAGGGTTAGTTCACCCAAAAATGAAAATTCTGTAATTTATTACTCATCCTCATGTCGTTCCAACCCCATAAGACCTTCGTTCATCTTCGGAACACAAATTAAGCTCTCAGATCCTGCATAGACATCAACACAACTGCAATGTTCCCAAGTACAGAAACATAGCAAGGACATTGGTAAAATAGTCCATGTGGCATCAGGGGTTCAACTGTAATTTTACGAGGCTACGAGAATACTTTTTGTGCGCAAAGAAAACAAATATAACTTTATTCAACAATTCTTCTCCTCCTCATCCCGTCTGCTGTTGCGCACAGCAATTATGGAGAGTATCACGATGCGTGCGCTTGCTTCCACTTCATGTAAACGACACATGCATGTTAGCATGAACCGGAAGCAAACGCATATGTGTCGTGATACTCTCCACAATAGCGGAGCACAACAGCAGACAGGATGAGGAGGAGAAAAATTGTTGCATAAAGTCGTTATTTTTGTAAAAAAGTATTCTCGTAGCTTCGTAAAATAATGGTTGAACCCCTGATGCCACATGAACTATTTTACCGATGCCCTTGCTACATTTCTGCACTCTCAGAAATAAAGGTGCAAAAGCTGTCACTGGGGCGGTACCTTTTCAAAAGGTACATGTTTGTACCTAAAGGGTCCATTTTGATATCTTAAAGGTAGTACTTAAAGTGTACATATTTGAACCTAATAGGTACAAAAAAGTACCTTTTGAAAAGGTACCACCCCAGTGACAGCTTTTGAACCTTTATTTCTGAGACTGTGGACCTGGGAACATTTCAGTAGTGTTGCTGTCTGTGCAGGGTTTGAGAGCTCTTGGATTTCATCAAACAAAAAATCTTAATTTGTGTTCGGAAGATGAACGAATGTATTACAGGTTTAGCACAACATGGGGGTGATAAATTAATGACAGAATTTTCATTTTTGGGTGAACTATACCTTTAATAACAGAAATAATGTCAAATGGGTTAAAAAAAAATTGTGTTAAACATTTATTTTGCTACTGCTTTATACTATTATTATTAATTCTTAACTTTTACAGCCACAAAACACGTTGTGAAACCTTTTTTCTTGTGATTTCCTTTCATCAATGCATGTTCCTCATATAATCAAGTCCCACCCTACATTTTTATCACTGAGCATGTTGTTTCAATCAGAAATACAGAAGTAAAATAGTTTGCAAACCAAGTTTCATATACTGTAGAACATCTTTCAGCTCCTAATTGCTAACCAGCTTCCTCCTTTAAGCTTTTGATCTCGTTCTCATCTCTAAACATTTTATCTTTTTAACACAGTGAATATTTCTCACCAACTCTCCCTGCCAAAATGAATCCCGAACATACTGAAAGGTTAACATTCTGTTTCATCTCATTCCATAGCGCCTGTCAGTGCGCTGAGAGCTGCATGTTTAACCTCTGAGTGGAATGAATATCCATTTCTCTCTCTGTTGCATGTGTATGTTTACTTTCATTAAAAGAAATACATTCCTTTACACAGATTGCAGATGAAAGTGAAATGCACATCGCGCCTGTCCTCTCGATGCATGTGCATGACAGGAATACATGTGTATTTCAAGTCTCTAAAATAAAATCTTTGTTTCATCAGAATATGACACCGCTATTAAATTGACATCAATGGAAAAACGCACGTTTTGTTCCCATGAGGTTACAACAATTACCAACAGGGGCTAATGAATGATGGTTACCATCAAAGCCCCTTGAATGCAGCAATAAAGTGATCAAAAGGAAAAATCAGAGCATCATCTCAATGACACCATTCATGATTACAGAAAAAATGCCCATGAGATGTCATTAATGGTCAGTGTTACATGTTCATGCTTCTTGCACATCAGCAACTCATGCGCCTGATCGTGTGTGAGTGCGTAAGCAAATTGGCCACTTAAAATCAGTCCGTGTATGTTTGTAGTGTTTTGTAGCCAACACTAAGTGCAAATAGCTATAGATTCTATTAACACAATGTTAAAATAGGGTTTTCTATTTGTCTGCTATTTATACTACTTTATCGGCAATTATCTGCACCTCAGTATTGTAGTACATTATAAAACAGTATGCAATAATAGCATACTGAGTGTATATTATAATTTTAACTCAAATTTGTCACAGTGCACACAGCAGGGAGGAACGAGGATGAACTCAAAACAGATAGAGCAAGACAAGGCAAGGCTGGGACACACAGGAACACCGGGGAGTAACGAGTAGACCCGACAAAAACAGGCAGGAACTAAATACACATGACAATCACCGATAATAACACACACCTGAACTGAATAACAGACAATCACACTCAACAAGGACAGGAAGCAAACCAAATAAGGAAACAAGAGGCGGGAACACCTGACACACGACAGAGGACTGACAAAATTATTAAAGGGATGCCACCTTTTTGGAATAATATAAGCCCTCCCTCTGACTACCCTACCTGATACTTTATTTTCAACTTTTCGATTATTTCCTTCATTTTTATTGAAAATAAACGCCTTTCCGATGTGATACGAGATTTGAAAAGGGAGAAAAAAAGCTTGGCAGAAGGCGGATTCGAATTCGGGTTGACCGCCTCAAAAATAACTACAGCATGCACACGTTACCATATGCCACTAAAGTTGTTGATGATAGTCTTGTGTAGTGTTGACTAGCCAAATCACACGTTGTTGGGCAGAGACTGTGTATTTGCACTTAGTGTAAATACACACTCCATTATTGGGCACTATTCACAATTGATTTTAATAGAGTTTGAAGTCAGGATATTGCTAAGCAAATAAAACATTACGCCAATTAAAATAATAACACTTGTATTACTTTTTATAACTTTTGTATTAAATAGTCCATTTTAACAGCACATATTATTTTTAGTCATAAGTACTTCATACTTTCCAATAATGAAAAAAATTCCAACATATGAGATTTATTTTTCCACTGAGCTTGTCACAGTGCATTACAGGATTGCTTCCTCAGTCAAAGATAGATGTGATGCTGCCTTGGAAAGTTGGCCAAAAATAAGTTTTCTGAAGGCAGCATAATTACAATGCCTCTGTACTATGTTTGGAACAGACATTGTGGGCATTTACAGAAATTATAGATGTATGAAAACAAATTTGCATGCAAATAAACAAACACCAGACTAAAGCAAGGCACATTAGGTTTATTTGACCTCTCTGCTAAAACTCACCAAGACTTACTCATCCCTTCCCTGCTCTGGCTTTTTTTAATCTCTACATCCCCCCTAAGGAGAGAAAATGTCAGCCCTTTTCCGTCTGTTGCTTTAAATGTCTTTTTCAAGCCACTTTCCCCTAAAGTGTTCCACTGGCATGAACGCCCCTCTCTGGCTCTCTGCACAGTCCATCAGTCATGTGAGAGAGCCCTCCCTTCTTTTATTTCTGTGTCTCATTTCCTTTACCACCAATTTAAAACAATTGTCTGTCATTGGCTCATCCAAATTCTTCACCTATAAGAGGAGTGTGCCTCCATCAAGGCCCCCATGGGGGATTAGTGGATAAAGAGGCAGATCAGGAAACAGACAAAGTTCACGCCTACTGCTCCAAGCGAAGATGCGGTTTGCAAGCCCATGTTTTCTCTGACAGCTCTGTCTGACAGCATGGGAATGCTGATAAGCACTGATGAAAAGAGTGTATGCCTCTTTCTTGTTGTTTTTTTGTGACACAAGCAGTGTTTTGCCATTAAAAGTGTGTTTGAACCAGCTACCTCAGTGTTTTCAGATGATTCCAAGTTGAATGATCAATGATCTGTGAGCTAAATGGCTGACTTACATGCAAAAATAAGACCTTAATAAATTAATTCTAATAGAAGCAAAGCACCAACATCAAATTAATTGACTGCTTAATCAGCTCGTAACTATAAATTAACTGTCTGTGTTTCTTTTGTTTCACTTCAATAGAGTGAAACAGTGCCTGCTTACTTTTTCAGCAGCCTTGGTTCTGGAAGTGTTTTTTCCCATAGGGATTAAAAAACAAAAAGTCTTTGTTAAAGAGTTATAAGCATTAGCTAAATCAACCAGCTCAAAGGTAAAGCACAACATTACAAATTTTGATTTGAAGCAAAAATTGGTTAATGAGAGAAAGAACTACAAAACTATAACTATAACATTTTGAAAACTATTGATTTAAAGGTGTAGATATTATATTACATGTATTGCAAATATATAAACACAAATAAAACCCGAATTCTGGAAATGTTGGGACGTTTTTTAAAACTGAATAAAATGAAAACTAAAAGACTTTCAAATCACATGAGCCAATATTTTATTCACAATAGAAGAACATAACAAATGTTTAAACTGAGAAATTTTACACTTTTATCCACTAAATGAGCTCATTTCAAATTTGATGCCTGCTACAGGTCTCAAAAAAGTTGGCACGGGGGCAACAAAAGGCTTAAAAAGCAAGACATTTTGAAAAGATTCGGTAACGCTTTAGATTACAGCCCGCAATGTACCGCGTAATTAAACAGAATTTACAGCGTACCTTACTATAGAGTACCTCCACAGTAGGCTACCTACTCGTAGGTATAAGGGAACAATATGCAACGTTTGGGGAATAAGGGGGTAATAACCTGCGGAATTATAAAGTATTTATACTGTAAGTATTTTATAAAGGGCACCTTTTCTGAAATTACGTGTACACAAAAAGCGCAATTTTCCACGTGAGCATAACTTACAGCTGCACGTAGGTAAACGGAAACAATGTGCAAAGTTTGAGGGATAAGGGGAGGTCCGTGTACGTTTTTGATGTTTTGAAATTAAATAAGCAGAAACGAGAAAACGGTCGGTTTTTTTTTTTTTTTTTTTCGTTTTTTTTTTCGTTTTTTCATTTGTTCAATAAAACGAAAAAACTAGATTTTGGCTAGATTTTCGTTTTTTTTTTTTTTTTTGGCGCGGGTAGAAAACGGATAAATGACTTCAAAATTCGTTTTCCACTTGTGGGCGGTCATGACACGCCCCTTTCCGCTGATTGACCAGCCAAATCTGAGCCCGTGACGCCTTGTTACCCTCTTTTTATGAGTTGTTACTGTGCAAGTGTAACATCTGCAGGCTGTAATCTAAAGTGATGCCTTGTTATCCTCTTTTTGCTGGTGATGCTGGTCAACCAGCATGGTCTTGCTGGTGATGCTGGTCTACCAGCCTGGTCTTGCTGGTGATGCTGGTCACCAGCATCCCATGCTGGTGACCAGCATACCACCAGCATCCGATGGACGATTTTGAAGTTGGAGGAGAAAATGAGATGGGAGTTTTTAGACCTACCGTAACTATCATGAAAAATGAAGTTAAGACTGTTAAGAATATAACTAATACTTAATAAGCAGCCTATAAGGTAAGGCTATTAAATAGCAGTCCAGTTTTTGTTAACACAATCAAGTTGGTATGAGCCACCACAGTCATTTAAACGTATACAAAATGACACAAAGTGAAAATAACATGGTATTTTGGGTTATGGAAACAACCGTTACCATGGTGAATATACAATATTAACATGAACTGTTAATGAAAGTGGAAACTGCTCCTGAATAGAATGAATACCATACCTTCATGCAAATCCTTTCCAGTTAACATACGCAGTACCAGTTATGTGATTTATCGGTACTGTACTTTTATTTCACGCGTTGCATGCTCTTATAGTTTCTGCGCCTTAGTGAAGTGATATACAGCGATAGTTCGCTTTTCTGAGGTGAGTTCATAAGTTATGAAATAGCCGATCAACATCTCATCTGACCACATGCTGAATCGGGACAGCGCGTTTTTCTCATGCACTCTTTTAAACTGCATCTGGCAGAAGTGTCTACGGCTTTTATGCACGTCTTTTAAAATAAAAGTCTCGCATCAGAAAAACATTTTTTTTGTTGCTGTTGATGTCGTTTCTTTGGCCGTACACTCCGCGACCCACTTTTGGGTCGCGAGCCACCACTTGAGAAACACTGCTTTAGATTACAGCCCACTGATGTTACACTTACACAGTAACTACACGTAACAAGAGGGTAACAAGGCATCACTTTAGATTACAGCCCGCGATGTTACACTTATACAGTAACTACACGTAAAAAGGGATCACTTTAAATTACAGCCCGCGGGTGTTACACTTACACAATAACTACATATAACAAGGGTGTATGTTTGCAGTAGTTAAGAAAAAGGTTGTAGTACATTTTATTCTACTTGCCTCAAACCACATACGGAACCCCAAAGTGCACCAACAGCACTACAGCTATCAAAAAAAAACCCATCAATTATACAGTAATTATACGTGTTGTGTATTATGCTGTTATATATCCTGGGAGGAGCTGGAAACATGTAATCTACTTTTCCACTGTATTGCACCTGGATAGTACAATGCTGGTGACCCGACTCGCTGCTGAGATGACCATAAGCAATAGTCTTTCATTAGGTAAATTTTAATATGGGAATTTCTAGACCAAATCATATCAGAAGCTCATCACATAATTACCCCATACTTTCAGTTTTTCAGTAATCTCCATGACCCCACATAAATAACACTAGTAAATAATATAGCATATATTCTGTGGTAAATGATTTATAAAGACTATGGTGGTTTTTAACTATAATTACTAAATTATACTATAGTATACTACAGTTTACTATTTGTATCAATGTCATGTAAGATATATGTTGTAATAATACAATAAGTAGGCTACCCAGTACATAGTGTAAAAATATGTTGCATCATATATTTTGTGTTGTTACAATAAGGCAACTTGTTCTACATCATAATCTGGTTGCCTAACACAGTAGGTTATAAATACCACGTAATCTTAGAATAGTTACACCTTACTTGAAATACTGATAGTGTAAATACTTTCCAAGTTGTTACCCCCTTATTCCCCAATTGTTTCTGTTTACCTACATGTACCTTCAGCTTTAAGTTATGCTAACGTGGAAAATCACGGACTCTACATACACGTAATTTCAGAATAGGTACCCTTTATTTATAAAATACATACAGTATAAATGCTTTATAATTTTCAGGTTATTACCCCCTTATTCCCCAATCATTGTATATTGTTCCCTTATACTTGTAGGTATTGTGGAGGTAATCTATAGTTACAAATAGGTACGCTGTAAATTCTGTTTAATTATGCGATACATTGCGGGCTGTAATCTAAAGTGTTACCAAAGATTCAGCTGGGAGAACATCTAGCAACTAAGTAATGCCGAGTTCACACTGCACGATTTTCAAACTCGTCGGATCGCTGTTGTTTTCACACTGCGTGACTATCTGGGGTAGCATTCAGTCGCTGCTGTGTTCACATTGCACGATGGATCGGCGACAGGGGCTTTCACATTGCACGATTTCACAATAGGAAGAATCGCCGACAACTCTGTCTGATCCGCAAACTACGTTTCACAACAAAACCCACGCGAGAAGTGATAAGGAAATAACGCGAGAACCTGCGTGCGTCAGACCGTTGTTCTCGAGCGAGACTGGAAGTATTTAAAAAATATAGCCAGCAAATTGTCTGTGTGCTGATTTCCAGCTACAAAAAGAAAAACTGTGTTGTGCAAAGAGTGGTAAATAATAATTTTGCAGTAACTGTTAACTGTTAAGCTGATGTTGCGGCTGGTCAAGCGTTTGTGTTTGTTTCTGTATGATATAATTGTGCTAAAATACTGATATGGTCTATAACTCCTCACTGAAGTTCCCTCTGCCCTGTATCTTTGTCTCTCATTGGCTGAAGGTCATCGCGATGTAGTTTTCAGCCAGAAATCATTGCACACAGCAGGATTGTGAATCGCCGACAGCTCCAGATATTTAGCATGCCAAATATTTCGCGGATGTCGGCGACGTGTCGGCGATACCCTCATATCGCGTCTGTGATATTTCACACTGCGCGATTGTCACTCGCGTGAACGAGCTCCGATTTGCCTCCGATATAGGTCATTTGTCGGTGATTTATCAAAACCTGTCGGCGAGTGAAAAATCGGGCTAAAATCGTGCAGTGTGAACTCGGCATAAGTTAATTGACATCAGGTCTGTAACATGATTAGCTATAAAAAGGGATGTCTTAGAAAGGCAGAGTCTCTCAAAAGTAAAGATGGGCAGAGGCTCTCCAATCTGTGAAAGAGTGCGTAAAAAGATTGTAGAATACTTTCAAAACTTCAGAGAAACTGGAGAAATCTCTGTGCGTAAGGGACAAGGCCGAATACATTTGTTGGATGCCTGTGGTCTTCGGGCCCTCAGACGACACTGCATCATTCATCGGCATGATTCTGTCATTGAGCTTACTAAATGGGCCCAAGAATACTTCTGGAAACCACTGGGGGTAAACGCAATCCGCCGTGCCATCTGCAGATGCCAAATAAAGCTCTATCATACAAAAAGGAAGCCATATGTGTCCAGAAGCGCCGTTGTGTCCTGTGGGCCAAGGCTCATTTAAAATGGACTGTTTCAAAGTAGAAAAGTGTTCTATGGTCAGACGAGTCCAAATTTGACATTCTTGTTGGAAATCACAGATGCCTTGTCCTCCGGGCTAAAGAGGAGGGAGACTTTCCAGCGTGTTATCAGCGTTCAGCTCAAAAGCCAGCGTCTTTGATGGTATGGGGGTGCATTAGTGCATACGGTATGGGCAGCTTGCATGTTTTGGAAGGCACTATGAACGCTGAAAGGTATATAAAGATCTTAGAGAAACATATGCTACCCTCCATATGACGTGTATTTCAGGGAAGGCCTTGTGAATTTTCGGCAGGACAATGCAAAACCACATACTGCAGCTATTACAACAGCATGACTTCGTAGTATAAGAGTCTAGGTGCTGAATTGGCCTGCCTGCAGTTCAAATCTTTCACCTATAGAGAACCTTTGGGACATAATTAAACAAAAAATAAGTGAAAGACGACCACAAACTCTTCAGCAGCTGGAAACCTATATCAGGCAAGAATAACCTCGATGCCCAGACGACTTCAAACTGTTTTGAAAAGAAGAGGAGATGCTACACCATGGTAAACATGCCCCTGTCCCAACTATTTTGAGACCTGTAGCAGGCATAAAATTTGAAATGAGCTCATTTTGTGCATAAAATTGTAAAATTTCTCAATTTAAACATTTGTTATGTTCTCGATGTTCTATTGTGAACAAAATATTGGCTCATGTGATTTGAAATTATTTTAGTTTTCATTTTATTCAAATTTAAAAAAACGTTCCAACATTTCCGGAGTTCGGGTTATATGTAAATAGTTTGAAAGTGAAGGCATGATTTGCATGTTGTAGTTCTCTGATTGGGGAGATTTCTTTGTAGAACTATGGGTATTGTAGTTTTTCACTAGAAATTCTGCTCTTAAACACAATGTTTTAAAAATAATCTAAAATAATGTGGGCTGATGGCTTCAATAAAAACATTCTATTTATTAACAACCTTGTAGGTCTGTCTTTAAAGGTTTTTAGTTACCAATAAAAATCAGTCTCCCTACGGAAACAATTAATTGGATCTTCACTGTTGCTCTCCATAATGTTACTAGCAGCTATGCATTAGAGTCCAGGTTCTTAACAAGCAAACAATTGGCTCATTTACATTAATTAACAGAGGTAGCAGTCAGATTAATTTCAATGGTATAAGAACGCAAATGGTCAGGCAAAATTAAGGTTCAGTAAAAGTCACTTAAAGTTAAGTGGTGTTATTTGCACACTACTTAATATTGTTGCTTGGTGGTTTCCACATTTTTCAGTATTCTCTCTTTATATACTCACTGTTTATTCATGCCACTCAGGTGCAAACAATGAATCACACGAAAGGGGGTGAAGAAATCCAGTGCGATGATCATGTTCTGTTATGTTCCTAGAACCAGGCACATTCAGTGTGGCTATAATTGAATCCTTGTTAAAGCGAAGAAGCCATTTCGAGTTTTATGCGCTGTTTGAATCTTTCAGAATGACAGTTTATACAAACAAAACACAAAGTAATTCAAACAACAAAGTTCACTAAAAAAGGGTGGCACTCTAAGCTCAAACATACCAGATGGATCAATTAAAAATCCCATACAGGCCTAGTATGTGCATGAGTTTACATGCACAAAATAGCCTATGGAAAAATCACCAAATTATTATTTACAGTCATTGGCAAAAATATTGGCACCCTTGGAAAATATGATCAAAGAAGGCTGTGAAAATTAATCTGCATTGTTAATCCTTTTGATCCTTTATTTAAAAAATTCATGAAAATCTAACCTTTCATTGGATAATAAGGATTTAAAATTGGGGGAAATATCATTATGAAATAAATGTTTTTCTCGAGTACACATTGGCCATAATTAACGGCACCCTTTTATTCAATACTTTTTGAAACCTCCATTTGCCAGTTTAACAGCCCTAAATTTTGTCCTATAATGCCTGATGAGGTTAGAGAACACCTGACAAGAGATCAGTACGGTGGTCGAGAGAGCTCAACGCGCTGCTGATTTGCTGGTGCTTTTTCTATTTGCATGTGTTTTCTGAAGTTGCAGTGCGTTGAGCTTGCTCGGCCACCGTAGATCAGAGACCATTCCTTCATCCAGAATCACTCCAGACCCTTTAGATTCCCAGCTCCATGTTGGTGCTTCTTCTCTTCAGTTCACTCCACTCATTTTCTATAGTGTTCAGGTCAGAGGACTGGAATGGCCAGCAGAAGCTTGGTTTTGTGCTCAGTGAACCATTTTTGTGTTGTTTTTGAGGTTTGTGTTTGGATTATTGTACGGTTAGAAGATCCAAACATGGCCCATTATAAGATTTCTAACATAGTCAGTAACTTATTGATTTTTTTATCTGTTGGTATTTGATAGAATCCATGATGCCATGCATCTAAACATGATGTTCAGGACCTCCAGCAGAAATATAGGCCCACAACATCAAAAATACAGCAGTATATTTCATTGTACACATGGGGTACTTTTTATCCCTGTGTTCACCAAACCCATCTTGAGTGTTTACTGCTAAAAAGCTAATTTTTTAGTTTCATCTGACCATAGAAGCCAGTCCAATTTGAAATCCCAGTCGTGTCTGATAACTGAATATGATGGAGTTTGTTTTTGGATGAGCGAGGAGAATTTTTCTTGAAACCCTCCCAAACAACAGGTGGTGATGTAGGTGCTGTTTGACAATTTTTTTAAAAGGGTTTCTGACCTCAAGACTCAACTATTTTCTACAATTCTCCAGCTGTGGTTCTTGGAGAGTCTTTAGCCACTCAAAATCTCCTTCTCACCATGCATTAGGACGATATAGACACACGTCCTCTTTCAGGCAGTTTCATAACATTTTGTTGATTGGAAATTCTTAATTATTGCCCTGATGGTGGAAATGGGAATTTTCACTGCTCTAGCTCTTTTCTTAAAGCCACTTCACTAATTTGTGAAACTCAGTTATCTTTTGCTGCACATCAGAAATATATTCTTTGGTTTTTCTCATTGTGATGGATGATTACAGTTTTTTTAAACTGCTTACACACAAAATCTTTACTTGTCACACAATTTCTGAAACCTGACACTCAAGCACCAGAACCACACACCAAATCTGCAAAACCTTATGCCGAGTTCACACTGCACGATATTCAAACTCGTCGGATCGCTGTTGTTTTCACACTGCGTGACTATCCGGGGAAGCATTCAGTCGCTGCTGTGTTCACATTGCACGATGGATCGGCGACAGGGGCTTTCACATTGCACGATTTCACAATAGGAAGAATCGCCGACAACTCTGTCTGATCCGCAAACTACGTTTCACAACAAAACCCACGCGAGAAGTGATAAGGAACTAACGCGAGAACCTGCGTGCGTCAGACCGTTGTTCTTGAGCGAGACTGGAAGTATTTAAAAAATATAGCCCTCAAATTGTCTGTGTGCTGATTTCCAGCTACAAAAAGAAAAACTGTGTTGTGCAAAGAGTGGTAAATAATAATTTTGCAGTAACTGTTAAGCTGATGTTGCGGCTGGTGAAGCGTCTGTGCTTGTTTCTGTATGATATAATTGTACATATTAAAATACTGATATGGTCTATAACTCCTCACTGAAGTTCCCTCTGCCCTGTATCTTTGTCTCTCATTGGCTGAAGGTCATCGCGATGTAGTTTTCAGCCAGAAATCATTGCACACAGCAGGATTGTGAATCGCCGACAGCTTCAGATATTTAGCATGCCAAATATTTCGCTGATGTCGGCGACGTGTCGGCGATTCCCTCATATCGCGTCTTTGATATTTCACACTGCGCGATTGTCATTCGCGTGAACGAGCTCCGATTTGCCTCCGATGTCGGGCATTTGTCGGCGATTTATCAAAACCTGTCGGCGAGTGAAAAATCGGGCTAAAATCGTGCAGTGTGAACTCGGCATTACACTAATTCTTGGCATTTGACTCAGTTTTCAATTTCAGAAAACACTTTATGCAAAACACAACACACAATTCTCTATGTAACACACACAAATCTAACAGGAAGTATCTTGATTTCCTTTTTCAAACACAACCATTTAAAATGCCACACTAATTCATCAGTGCTTCACACTAACTCCTCACAAGCACAAACACTCATTGCTTTATTTAAAGGGATAGTTCACCCAATAATGAAAATTTGATGTTTATCTGCTTACTCCCAGGGCATCCAAGATGTAGGTGATTTTGTTTCTTCAGTAGAACACAAACGGTGATTTTTAACTCAAAACGTTGCAGTCTGTCAGTCATATAATGCCCGTCAATGGGCACACAATCTTTGGGAGAAAAAAAAAAAACATGCACACACAAATCCAAATTAAACCTTGTGGCTCGTGACGATACATTGATGTCCTAAGACACGAAATGATCAGTTTGTGCAAGAGACTGAACAGTATTTATATATTTTTTTTACCTCTGATAAACCTCAATGTCCGACTGTCCCAACATCCGGTGCGTGACGCGTCAATATGCTCCGGCACATATATATATACACATAGATTTCTATGGGCCGCGATACGTAAGGATCTACGTATATATATATATCTATATCTCTATGTATATATGTATGTGTATATGTATGTGTATATGTATGTGTATGTGTATGTGTATATGTATATGTATATATATATATATATATATATATATATATATATATATATATATATTAGGGGTGGCACGGTACACAGATGTCACGGTTCAGTACGTACCTCGGTTCGGGGGTCACGGTTCGGTACGATTTCGGTACAACGGGGGTGGGGGGGGGGGGGGGATCTACTATGCTCAGTTTCTTTTAATTTATTTTGAACAGACAGTAGTGCAAATTACAATTTTTTTCCATCTATATGTGAAAATATTAAATATTATTACATGTTATATATATATATAATCTGTTTTGTTTTCATTGTGAGTGCACACAAATAAAAGCAGACCTTTATACAGTGATTATTAATAAGACAATATGTGTTTAAAGTTGATTCTGCTGGTATAAGGAAAGTTGATGTGATCGTGCCGGAGCGCACGCACGCGTGCACACACACACACACACACACACACACACACACAAAACACTGATTGATTGAAAGAGATTGGATCGAATTCACAGTTACACTTTTACTAGTGGTCTGACTTGCACAGAAAACTATATAATACAAATTAGACCACTAGTAAAAGTGTAACTGTGAATTCAATCCAATCTTTTTCAATCAATATCACACATACAGTAGTGTAAATTTGTACTTTTGAAATGGATATATGGCATACATAAGAAGTGCAGCCTTCTGCATTTCAGTACAGTAACTGTCATCCAAACTGTTGCCATAGTTTACATCAGGTAATACTAACAGAGTGCAGTGTTATATTGACAACATAACTAAGTATTTTGACTATCTTGTTTGTGAACAATGAAACAAGGGCTTTTTGTTCTGATGGCACTAATGTGTTCATTGACATAAATACTTATGTTTGAGAGATAAACTAAAGATTTTGAGTAAGTTACAGGCTTTTGCAGGTAATCCATTGTGTGGTACTGTTTGCACAAATTGTTTTGAGAAATGCACATACTCCTTCACCAGTATTACAGTAAGGATATTTCGAGAAATGCACCAAAGTGACGAAGAACAACTGTAGGTTATGAACAATGGATGCAAACATTGTATTTTCCTTTATTTCTTACTGTGTAATACTGTATTCAGAACCACAAATGCTTAGTTAAAAAAAAAAAAAAACTTTGTTTTCAGTCTTGCGTTCATGTTTGCCATGAATTTTTCATGGAATTTTTACAGTTTTTGCCTATTGCTTGAACACTATAGACACATGCTTAGACCAAAGTAACAAAACTTGAAGCTTTTGTTACTACACCTTAAACAGTGTAACCATACCTTAAACAAAAGCGCTGCTTTGCACTTCAGTTGCAATTCTGCAACACACTTGCTCCTGGGACACAACACACTATTTCATACATAAGACACTTTGTTCATAAATGAAATCTCATGGGTACCATTGCGAAAACACATCTATTCAAAATACAAAACACATTGGGTGATTGAAAACACTTAGACACACACCTGAAAACACTTACTTACAAAACTGATCACCAATCATTTACCACAAATAAGCCTCAGTTGAGCCATTTTGAGAACTTTGCAAGCATGGATGCAGGGAGAGCTAGAGGTAGAGGTAGAGGTAGAGGTAGAGGTAGAGGAAGAGGAAGAGGAAGACAGAGAGAGAGAGGAGTAGGACATGGTCGAAGAGGCTACGCACGTGTAACGGATGTGAAAGGACACACTCACACATGGGATTTCTTCAGCTTTGATTTATCTTTTTGATAGAAAAACAGGTATAAATCAGGTTGGCTGAAGGAAACAATGTACTGCAGATATACATATGACCGCAGCAGCAACACTCAAATCTGCCGCTTTAAAACACATAACAATTAGATGCGTGAAAACTGTAACAGTGTAGTAATACTGGCCAATAAACTGAAGATGATAACTTCATTTCTAAACAGCATTTGTTAATTTATAACATCATAAACATGAAAGCAACATACCTTTTTGATAGAAAAACGGGTATAAATCAGGTTGGCTGAAGAAAACAATGTACTGCAGATATACATATGACTAGAAAAATAGAAATGACACTTTCACTCGACTCACATTACAATTAAAGCTGCACGATTCTGGATAAATTGAGAATCACGATTTTTTTTGTCTCGAATTGAGATCACGATTCTGAACTAAACAAAATAGTGTGACAAAATATTATTGCTGCAGTCTATTTAAAAGTGTTTAAATAATTTGAATGAATTACTAAACATGTTAATATATATCTTCAACATATATTTAAATACACCAATTTCTAATATTAAAATTTTGGGGGAAAAAAATGGTTTGAATGAATGATGACTCACTCATAAATACTTCACTTGTTTTATTTATTAATGGATTAATCAGCGTTTTTGAACAAATCGCTTGAATGAATGATTCAATGACAAATATATTTTAACAGTCACTAGGTGGCAAAACAATGCAATCGACACATTATTTGAAGTGCCAGTTAATTTCAAAAAGGGATTTACTCTATTACATTTACATGCGCATGAATAATGTAAGCACTTAATCGCATTATGATGTTTACATGTCAATAGCAAAGCTCTTCACTTCCGTTTACATGCAATTTCCATTATTCTTATTATTCGCGAGTTGTAGGGGAGAGTGGGGTAAAGTGAGACATTTTTTACATTTGCTCCCCTCTAAGCGAGCTAAAATTATATATCAGTAAAATTTACACATTTCCCATTAATTCAGGATGTTTCCTAGCAATGGAAATTATAAGAATGTATTCAGGACGAAGGTCAGTGAAAATATGAGTGTTTTTTAAAAAGTCGTCTTGTGTCTCACTTTACCCCAGCTTAGGGGTAAACTGAGGCAGACCAGAGAAATCAAGAGGGTAAAGTGAACCAGCTGGGGTTAAACTGATCCACTTACTATTTCCACTCTGAAACTACCATAACAACACATGTTGTAACAGTTAGAATCCTGACAGCTAGCTTGACAACCACACATTCCAGAACAAATGTCAGACTAGTAACAGAATCATGAGCATTGGACAATTAAGCAATTTTTTTCTTAACACTTGAAATTTGCCCTTTGTACACACCGCCCGTCGCTACTATCGATTGGATGGTTTTGTGAGGTCCTCGGATCGGCCCCACCGGCGCTCCTCGCAGGCCCTGGCGGAGCACCGAGAAGACGATCAAACTTGACTATCGGGAGGAAGTAAAAGTCGTAACAAGGTTTCCATAGGTGAACCTGCGGAAGGATCATTACAGCAGTGTCAGGACAAGGCCGGGCCCAAAAACGGTTTTCAAACCCACGGTCCCTGCAGGGTTGCCGGGCCATTCAGGGTACCCGCCCAGGGCGGCGCCTAATCCCGGAGGAAGGCGCCGATGGGAACGTGTCAGATCCGATACCTTTGCCACATCATTGCATCAGTTAGGATGACGTCCAATACCTTTGCCGCAGCATCGCATTAGTTGATCCTTCTACAGGTTCTTGTCCGATACCTTTGCCGCATCCTTGTTTCGTTTTTTTCCAGGCTCGATGAGCCAGTGTTTTGTGGTCTCTGCCGCCTTACGTCCGATACCTTTGCTGCATCCTTGTTTCGCTTTCTCCAAGCTCGACGAGCCAGCGTTTTGCGGTCTCTGCCGCATCGTCACAATCGTGATCCTTCTTAAGCTTTTTTTGCGGGTCTCTGCTACCTCACGTCTGATACCTTTGCAGCATCCTCATGGCAATCGTGTTGCCTTTGTCACGCTTTTTTCCAGGCTGGTCGAGCCGGTGTTACAACTTTTCTTCAGGTTAGAGGTTTTTAACCCGACCGGGTGGGCGGGGGGGACCGCGCCGGAGCCCTTGGGCTCCCCCTCTCTACCGCCGCCACGATTATGCTTTTGCTTGATTATGCTTGCTCCGATTATGAGCTTAATCGCATTATTTAAATCGAAGTATTGAGTTTACATGAGAGAAAGTTTAAATCGCAATAAGAGAGTGCACGTAAACGCTGTTTATATCTGAACTGCAAACTTTCATCCCAGTATTTCTGTGATGATATGAATGACTATATAAGACAGAAATAATACTGTGCAGTTGAAAAGACTGTTTGTGAAGCTGTTTCTTACCCAAACATGTTAAATTTCTGCTCTCTGTGTCAGTGGCAGCGCGAACGCAGATTTGAACGTTGTATAATTTTTTTCAAAGGTTTAATAGACACGGGCGAATCGTTTGAATCGAGATCGCGATCTTTTAACGATTAATCGTGCAGCTCTAATTACAATTTATCGGAAATTTTAAGACAGACACGATGACCACATGAAATGCACTCGTTCCCGCTCGTGAATGCACGAGGAAATTCAATACATTTAAAATTACCTCAACAACCGTGTTAAATACGTTATATCATGTTCAAATAAGTCAATTCAATCAATTGAGTTGAAAATATTCACATAAAACATATTTCCACAATTAATACATTAATGAGTTAGAGCGTGAAAAATCGTACATACCCGCAGCAGCAACACTCAAATCTGCTGCGCTACGGAAAGAGAAGAAGGACAAAATAGTACACCTGCAATACCATTAACAGCCACAGGAGGGGAGCCGCCGAACACCAACAAATACAAACAAATCCCTTATTTTAGGAAATTCACACATCTTTACTCTTTAAATTAAATGTTCTTTTTAATCATGTTACATCCACCTCCACTGAATTATTGTCTCTTTAGTTCTCAGTAAAGAACTACACAATACAAAAGGATTTCCTATTAAAGGGGAGTCAAATATACAATTATCCCATTAGGATGAAGTGATGGGAGAGTAGCGCTAAGCTCTCCCACCAGCTACTGCCCGCAGAACATCTACATACATTCCACAATATCTTTCCATTCTTAACTTTGCGTTACAATGCTAAAGCAAAAAAAAAAGGTGTAGAATCTCAGAGTTTGCGAAGGCACACCTTTCATCAGGTATGTGCTTTCTGATCCGTTGTTTTCAGATTTGAAACTGATAAGACTAATAAAACACATTTCCAACTAATATACAAAGGGACATGAACATTGTGTTTTGTGTCTTTAACCAGAGCCTGTGCTGACATAACATGTATTAATCTGTCGACAGGTCTAATGATGCGAACAAAACGTGTCCTGACCTGTGTGACTGAGCTAGAACTTAGTGGTACATTCACAGTGTCAGCTGCATGCGTGTTGGCAGTTGCCTGTGAGTGTGGCTGGGCAGACAGGACTGTCTCGGAATCATGCAAATCAGAACTGCCACTTGCATTGTCACCAGAAACAGACATTCTTGCATCTTTGGACAATTCAGATGTGTGACTTTCTGGTGCAACAGGATTGACCCTATTCAAGGGATCTATCAGAATTCCACTTGGGGTTTGATCAGACTCATTTTGGACACATTTTTCAGGCAGGTCCATAACCCAACAAATGGTTCTGTCCCTGGCACCAGATTTTTGAACTGACATAGAATCAATCTCACAGTCATTGCCAGCATCGTCACATGTGGATAATGCCTTGCCTCTCGTCATCACTGATCCATCCATTGTAACACTACTTTAGCTTTCCTCCTCATGTTCAGACACTCCTGTATCTCTTCCCAAAGATTCATCCTCCACCGCACACAAGGAAAGGACTGAAGGTGACCTCTGAGAAGAGTTGGATATGACAGAAAGCTGATCAGACAGGGGGTTCTCCACATTCACAGGTAGGAAGTTTACCAACATCAACAGGTTACGATGAACCACTTTTTCCTGACCAGTAGATGGATTATGGATCCTGTAAGTGTGAGTGTCTGGTTTACGATCCACAACAGTATAAACTGTCGACTTCCACCTGTCAGCGACTTTCTTTTTGCCCCTTTCTGTTTTGTTCGCCAGGAGCACTTGATCACCTATTTCAATGACCAATCCTTTCACTCTTCGGTTGTACAACTCTGCATGTCTTTTTTTCTCTTTTGTAGCATGCTCTTGTGCGATCAGGGATGCTTCTTTCAAATCTTTGACCAGAGTGGTCACAAACGTATCACAGCTTGTTACAGCAGGATCATTCAAAACTGAACGAAAAAGAATATCAATGGGCAAACGAGGCACATGGCCAAACATCAAATAAAAGGGAGCATAACCTGTCGTTTCATTGATAGTGCAGTTGTACAGAAATGAGAGCGTCTGTAACCGTCTAGGCCAATCTCTTTTCACATCTGGTGACAAAACTCGGATCATATTTCCAAGGGTTCTGTTGAAGTGTTCTACACTCCCGTCACCCACTGGGTGGTACGGCGTTGTGCGTGACTTGTTCACCCCAGAAACCCTTAGAAGCTCACGAATCAACTTGCTTTCAAAACATGGGCCTTGGACACTATGAATCCGTTCTGGAAGGCCATAGACACAAAAGTACCTGTCCCACAGGACCCTGGCAACTTGTTTGGTGGACTGGTCTCCACACACAAAAGCTTGTGCCAGTCTTGTGAAATGATCAGTCACTACCAAGACGTCAACAGACTTATTTCTGAAATCTTCTGCTGACCAGAAGTTTATGCAGACAAGCTCTAATGGTCTACTTGTAGAAATGTTTTCCAAGGGGGCTCTCCCAGAAGGATCAGTAGTCTTGCTCACAGTGCAGCGGTAACATCTATGCACATAGTCTCTTACATTTCGATCCATGTTCAGCCAAAAGAAACGCTGCCTTGCAAGGCTAATAATCCGAGACTGACCTTGATGGCCACAGTCGTCATGAATTCCTTTGAGAATCACCTTCACCAGAGATTCTGGGACAACAAACTGATGACGTTTAATTTTTGATGGTTGGTCGCGTGACACTCTGTATAACACACCATTTCTGACAACTAGCTTCTCCCAGTGCTTCAGATATCGAATGATAACCATTGATTCCTTTGTTCTTTCTCTTCTTGAAGGTCTACGTTGGCGTTCGACATAATACAAAACTCTTGACACGTGCCTATCGTGGAGTTGTTTTTCACGCAGCTCTTCTTCCGTATATGCCGGCAGCGTGTCCTGTCCTCCTGACATCACTTGAGGTAGGTGATCGATGAAAGCCATTGCTCGAGCCCTGGCACTGATGTTCCACTTGACATGCGAATCCAATGTGGCAGAGACCTCCTCACTCGGGATCATCATTGATTCGCTAATTTGTTGGATGTTGTGTTTGTATGACTGACTTGTGTTAAGGACACTCTGCCTTCTATCCGAATCACTCGAAAGTCTGAAGGCATCCCGTACTGAATCTGTTGACATTCCTTTGGAATCAGCTAGCAGTGCTCCATATGGCTCTTTGAGCAATCTCTGCATGACATCAGTTTTGACAAAAGGAACCCGGCTTAGGGCATCCGCAACGGTGTTTTGGAGACCAGGCACATACTTGATGTTAAAGTTGTAGCTCGCCAGTTTAGCCACCCAGTGTTGTTAGCAACAATCAAGTTTGGGTTTTGTAAGTATATGGGCCAAGGGATTATTGTCAGTCAAGACAGTGAATTCGTTGCCTTTGAGCCAATGACTGAACTTATCACATATTGACCATTTCAAGGCCAAAAACTCCAAACGATGTGCTGGATAATTTTGCTGCGACCGAGAAAGGGACTTGCTGGTGAAGGCTACAGGCCTGGCTTTTGTCTCCCCCTCTGGGACCTGTGAGAGCACAGCTCCAATACCATCTAAGGATGCGTCCGTTGCCAGTACAAAAGAGCGATTAAAATCTGGATGGGCAAGGACAACGCTCTCAACCAATAATCTTTTCAACCTCTCGACAGCCTGGTCCTGCACTTCTGTCCAATCACTGGGCTTCAGCTTTCTATTCTGGTGAACATGACCCTGCTTCCCCAGATGTTTTGCTCTTGCCTGCTGGCCCTTCAGAAGACTAAAAAGAGGCTTCGCTACAGCTGAATAATTTGGAATGAAGTGCTGGTAGTAATTCACCATTCACAGGAATGATCTTATTTTCTTCTGAGAAGGAGTGGCTCCATCTAGCTCCATCAAATCCGAACTGCTCATCTTAGAGATGCTGTCAACTTTGCTTGGGTCCGTTGAAACACCTGTCTGATCAATTATATGCCCAAGGAACTTCACCGATTTTCTCATAAGGTGACATGTTTTTGGAGCCAGCTTAAGCTTGTAAGTGCAGAGCCTGCCAAACACCATTTCCAAACGATCAAGAGCGGTTTTCTCATCCGGACCAAAGACAATCAAGTCATCCAGATAACACAGGACACTGAGAAAATTTTTGTCACCGAATATGCTGGTCATCATACGCATGAAGCTGCCAGGACTGTTGCAGAGGCCCTGAGGTAAATTATTGTACTGAAAAAGACCCATGGGCGTTGTAAAAGCAGTAAACTTGCGGTCGTCTTCATGCAGCTGCATGTTATAGAATCCGGACGTCAGATCCATTGTGCTGAATAGAGCATTTCCGCCCAGAGCTGCTAAACAATCCACCTGATGCGGAAGAGGATGCTCATCCTTCAGTGTTCTCCTGTTCAACCAGCGGAAGTCTGTACATACACGCAAGTCCCCATTCTTCTTCCAGACCAAAACTAGAGGAGGAGCATACTCACCGGTAGATCGCGTAATTATCTCCTTCTCCTCCATTTCGGTCAGTACCTGCCGCAGTTTTTGATATTGACTGGGTGCTACTCGTCTGAATGGAAGCCTGAATGGTCTGGTGTCTGAGAGGTGTATCCTGTGTACGAAGCCCTTAGCTTTCCCACAATCAAGATGGCTATGTGAAAAGACATCTTTGTAACTCAGAATCAGGTGTACCAACCACTGTTTACATACATCTGAGATGTCACTGAGATGTCACTGTTACTTGTGGTGCCATCACTGTATGTGTACACTGTTCTGTGCGTGCAGGTGTCTGATACCTCACAATATCAATTATGAGGTATTTCACTATTTGAAATTAAATCTTAAACACGACGATAGTAAAAAATAAAAAACAATTTTTCATATGTCCATGCGTTGTGTAGGCTGTATGCGAAAGATTAATGCACAGCCCCAATCACAATGTGTGAGTATGCATACTGTCATCATCCGGAGTATCAAAGACTTGATCCACTGACAAATTTGAACCACACACAGCAACCACGGTCCATCTGCGTCGAGCTGATCCAAGGATCCAAGGAGTCATGGCACCAGTGCAACGGATGTGAAAGGACACACTCACACATTGGATTTCTTCAGCTTTGATTTATCTTTTTGATAGAAAAACGGGTATAATTCAGGTTGGCTGAAGGAAACAATGTACTGCAGATATACATATGACCGCAGCAGCAACACTCAAATCTGCTGCTTTAAAACACATAACAATTAGATGCGTGAAAACTGTAACAGTGTAGTAATACTGGCCAATAAACTGAAGATGATAACTTCATTTCTAAACAGCATTTGTTAATTTATAACATCAAACATGAAAGCAACATACCTTTTTGATAGAAAAACGGGTATAAATCAGGTTGGCTGAAGGAAACAATGCACTGCAGATATACATATGACTAGAAAAATAGAAATGACATTTTCACTCGACTCATATTACAATTTATCGGAAATTTTAAGACAGACACGATGACCACATGAAATGCACTAGTTCCCGCTCGTGAATGTACGAGGAAATTCAATACATTTAAAATGACCTCAACAACCGTGTTAAATACGTTATATCATGTTCAAATACGTCAATTCAATCAATTGAGTCGAAAATATTCACATAAAACATATTATTTACACAATTAATGAGTTAGAGCGTGAAAAATCGTACATACCCGCAGCAGCAACACTCAAATCTGCTGCGTTACGGAAAGAGAAGGACAAAATAGTACATCTGCAATACCATTAACAGCCACAGGAGGGGAGCTGTCGAACACCAACAAATACAAACAAATCCCTTATTTTATGAAATTCACACATCTTTACTCTTTAAATTAAATGTTCTTTTTAACCTTGTTACACATGGAACAATATTTCAGATGATATATTAGAGCAACGTTGGTGGATCATGTGATAAATCATGGCCTGACAATGAGGGAAGCTGGGCAGAGAGTTCACCCACATCTAAGCCTGTTCACTGTTGCATCCATCATAAGGACATTCAGACTGGAAAACAGGTATGTCTTCAACTCTCCACTCCAGACTGTATCTACAGTATTTACAGTACTGTACCATATCACATTACTGTATCACATGTACTGTATTGCAAGTTGGCTAGTGCTCCTTTTGTAACAAAAAATGGTAGTTTTGTGGAACATACAGTACAGTATAGTACATAGCAGTGTACCATTGAGATGTTACAGTACTGTGTACAGTATACAGTACTGTAAAAAAGAACTAAACCAATAACAATTTGTGGTTGCATTTTTCTACAGAATGACTAGAAGACCTTCTGGGGGTGGTCTGCAACGCCTGTTCACCCAACAGCAGGAACTTGCCATTATGGAAATGGTCAGAGCAAACAATGCAATCCATCTCCACCAGCTACGGGAACAAATACTTGCAGATAGGCACATATTCATCAACATCAATCGAGTAGGCATTACCACGATAAGTTGTGTCTTGGTAAAGCACAAAATCACATTGAAGCAATTGTACAAGGTCCCATTTGAGAGGAACTGTATCAGGGTCAAAGGACTTCGACAAGAATATGTACAGGTAAGTGTTGCAGTCCTTTACATTTACAATACAGTATTTATGTAATCCAGTACAGTAATAGCTGAATATGTACCATTGTATCAGTACCACATAGATACATGCAGAGAGGGACACAGGTACCTGTGTGTTTGTGTGTTGGGGTGGGGGGTTCTGTATGTGTAGTACTGTAGTTGTGTGTTTTGAGTAATGCCAGCCATCCATGCTATGCATTTTTTGTTGCAGAAAATCTTGGACATGGATGGAGCTGCACAGCCTCATGAATTGATTTACATTGATGAGGCTGGTTTCAACCTCAGCAAAACTAGACGACGGGGTCGTAATATAATTGGCCAAAGGGCAATTATGCACGTCCCGGGGCAGCGTGGGCGAAACATCACAATGTATGCCACCATAAGCCTTCGAGGGCTACTACACCATCATGCCAAACTAGGTCCCTACAATACGCAACATATACTAACATTTCTCGATGCACTTCATGATGCAGTTTTACAGGACAGATCAGAGCAGCCCAGATTTGTTGTTGTCTGGGATAATGTTAGTTTCCACCGGGCTGCTCTGGTCCGGGACTGGTTCACCAACCATGATCAATTTGAAGTTGTATACTTGCCCCCTTACTCGCCATTTCTAAACCCTATCGAATAATTTTTTTTCCGCTTGGAGATGGCGTGTATATGACCGCCAACCACATGTCTTTTCTACAGGCAATGGAAGAGGCATGTGGAGACATTGAGGTAACGTCAATCCATGGATGGATTTGGCACAAAAGGCGTTATTTTCCTCATTGCTTAGCAGGAGAAAATATCGCTTGTGACGTTGATGAGATCCTGTGAAAACAGTGAAAATTAAAGACTGCAGTGTTTTATATAAAATACACTAGTGTGTTGCTGCTAATCTGAAAGCATTTTGTCATCAGAGTGACATTTTGACAAAGGATTGTTAGGTTTTCATAGCAGAGTTTCAATTCGACATAGATGTGAATGGTTTATTTCCCAGTGTTGTGTCTTGTGTGCTTGTGTGTAAAGTTTTAACACAATGAGCTGAAGTTTTGCGAAAAGTGTTCAAGCAATAGGCAAAAACTGTAATCTCTCTGCCAATTACTTTCAATCTTGTACATAGAAGCTCATGAAAGAAGAGCTGTATGTTTTGAATAACTGTGTGTATATGATATATCCAAAAATATAGTATTATGGCGAAATGTTTGACAAATGTTTGATTTTGAGATATATTTGTGATATGAATGAATGATGCATTTTTATATAGCACTTTATTGTGTATTGCTGTACACCCAAAGCGCTTTACAATCATGTGGGGGGGGGGGTCTCTCCTCAACCACCACCAGTGTGCAGCATCCACTTGGATGATGCGACGGCAGCCACAGGACAACGGCACCAGTGCGCTCACCACACACCAGTTACAGGTGGAGAGGAGAGAGAGAGATAGAGCCAATCAAGTGCATGGGGATTATTAGGAGGCCATGATTGATAAGGGTCAGTGGAGGGAATCTGGCCAGGACACCGGGGTTACACCCCTACTCTTTACAAGAAGTGCCATGGGATGTATCTATATGTCTTCATTTTGCAAGAGATGTGAGACATTTTGCATTGTGTGTGTGCAATTCTTGGAATTGCGTGTAAAGTTTTGAAAAAGAGAGGCAAAGTTTTGAAAATGTGTGTAAGCAGTTGAAAAAAAACTGTAAGGGAATTTGGGCTTTGTTTTCCCTCCTATTTATATTTCTGTGAATCAGGGAGCCATGGCTAGATAATTTCATGTTCATAATCACCCTGGAGTGCTCAAAATTGTGAATATGAATGGCAATATACTTCAGAGATATTTTCCTCATAAGAATTTCTAGGGGTGTCAATAATTGTGTCCAACGTGTATTTGAGAAAAACATTTATTTCATAATGATATTTCCCCCCATTAAAAAATGTGAGATTTTTGTGATTTTTTTTAAGAAAAGATCAAAAGGATTAACAGTGCAGATTAATTTTGACTGCCTTCTTTGATCATATTTACCAAGGTTGCCAATATTTTTGGCCATGACTGTGTAAGTGACACAGCACGCATTTACTGACACCTGTGCATATGCCCTTTCTTGTCCCCACCCTCACAGGTTTCGTTATCATGTGATCACTCAAACTAAACATGAACATTCTATTTGTAATACATATGCTATATATAGTAAATTCAAATTGTTTGCAAATTAGGCCTACTTATTATAATATTATTGTCATTTTATTTTTCAGTTTATCTGAATGGACGCACAGCTGTATTTGACATACCGTAAACTCTAGTGTGAAGACGCACGGCTCGCCGTCACTTTCTCACACGCGCAAAGAAAGATACGAAGCGAGATAGTCTTTCATAACATGCAGAATTGACGCGCTGCATGTAAACGATATTCTTTGTTGTATTTTCCTGTCAAAATAACGGAGTTCCTTTTGGAATTCTTCAGCTTTTATCTAATAATTTTATTCTAATTGCTAAAGTTCTATCATCATATTATGCTAAATTATCATAATATCAGATTATAATGCTTAACTGACTGATGCTATGTGTCAGATATTTAAAAAAAAAATGTGCTGTTTTACAAATATAAGCTTTATATATATAATTGGTTGATAATATTTACAATATTGAATTTGATAGGTGTCTCTCACATTGTCCCACAGAAATATTAAAATAGATTAGTGTACAATATTTTATAATAATAATTTATTCTATTTAGTGTCCATTTCATTCATTTAATATTGGGGACACCCAAATTATTTGACACATTTGAATTTTTTTTTTTTTTTTAAGTAACGCAATAGTTACTTTCCCTGGTAATTAGTTACTTTTATAATGATGTAACTCAGTTACTATTTGTGAGAAGTAACTAGTAACTATAACTAATTACTTTTTTAAAGTAACGTGCCCAACACTGCACAAAAGTCTGAAGTAATGAATTTAGGTAAAGGGGTGCAGAGCCAGTGGTGGTTTTGTAGGCAAACATTAATGCTTTGAATTTTATGTGAGCAGCTATTGGTAGCCAGTGCAAACTGATAAACAGAGGTGTAATGTGCATTATTTTTGGCTCATTAAAAACTAATCTTGCTGCCGCATTCTAGATTAATTGTAAAGGTTTGATGGAACTGGCTGGAAGACCTGCCAAGAGAGAATTGCAATAGTCCAGCCTGGACAGAACAAGAGAACATAAAACTCTCACACAATGTCAAAGTCTGTGAATAGCAGAGTGCCATAATGTGTGCTCTTTATCAGGCCATACTTAAGTTCAATTAATCATGCTAAGCCACTTGTGTGAGTTACGATTAATAATTAAATAAGCAGAATTTCCAAGAATCAATGTTTCAGTTTAGTCTTTTTACAGTAAATGTCTCCATGCAAAGATCCAGAAAATTGATTCTGGCCTTTAAAGGGGTCTTATATCGTAAGGAATCAAATTTTCCTTGATCTTTTGAGATAAAAGAGTCCACTGTAGCCCACTATATGAAAACATACAGTAAGTTCAGATATCCTTCTGAAGGACATCCTTCTTAACAGTTCAAGCTGCATATTTCAGGGTGAACTGTTGTCCTGTTTTGAACTAGCCACAATGTGAAGAAGCCTTTGCAAAAATTCGATCTAATTTGGACAATAAAACTGTATCTCGTCTATGTGCACTTTGCTGCTCATTTCAAATGCAAAAATTGTTTACACAGAGGCAAACCACCAATAAAAGGCCAGTATAATAAGGGTCAGAGAAAGAAAATAGAAAATGTTAATGTTAAAATAAAGTAAGCTATGATCCGTTTAAAACAATGAGGCTCACAGACATACTGAGACTAATGGAAATGCTAGCTAATATTTGTAGCCTATTGTGTTAAAGTAATCCAGTCAAGGAATATGAATTATGCATATTGTAAGTACTAGGTTTTAAAATAATCTTCAGTTTATAATTTATAACAGATGCACAAAAAAAAGTAACTATAACAGAATAGTTGAACATAATCCTGTTGATGAAATCATTAAACCATATGTTTCCTATCTATTAATTCACCCACTGAGAGATATCTAATGTAAAATGTATGTTAACTGTAAGATGATTTCTCCCTCAAGGCATGGCAGCTTATTCATTTAATCATATAAAAGAGAAGTCTATTATTCACTTAAGTCTGTCTGCTTAAGGTTTTTGCACTATTGGAATGACCAATTCTCTCAGACCCTTAAACAGACATTGATACTGTACCTTTGGAAATTCGATAAATTACCTTGTTATTGCAATTACCTTTGTTTACTGGCATTATAACATAGGGCAACTGCTGAATGCTGAAGAGGTTTTGATATATATACACATGGGAGGTCAATTAAATGGACTAATTGTTGACATTATAAGCATAACAGATTATAAATGAGCTGATTTTGCTTCATTTCATGCATAGAGCTTCCTTATAGCAAAATGTTAGCCAGTGAAGACTGCAAGTTTGTGTTGAGTGATCTAAAGTTGAGAATTCTAATTGAAGAAAAAAAACTGTGTTAAAACAGATTAACTGATATACTGAGTGATAAAGAGAGGAATGAAAGAAGGAGAGGGTGGAGGACAAGCTGAACAGATGACTGATGAAGGCAATGGCATTATTGAGAGATAAGAGACAGAAGTAATGACTGAACAGAATGATGTATTTCTGTGCTCAGCCAGGTCAGGTGACAAGGTCACTGGCAAAGTGCTGAATCAATGCTTGAAGCAGACAGGTATAGATGTCAAAACATAACCAATAGACGACCAGACATTCTCAAAATGAGACAAATACATACACTATTGTAGCAGAAGCCAGTGGATAAGTGCTGTGCAGGTAAAACCTCACTCCCCTGATCTCAAGAGGCGCTCTAGTGACTGACGCTAGGGGCCGTGGCCTTTAGCCTCCTTGCTAGAGCGCCCGCCTCCCATGCCAGAAACCTCTGTTCGAATCCTGCTCGGAGCGGGGCGAGTAGGACTGCAACATTGGTGCTGTGACCCGGATAGGAGTAATGTTTAGTAGGGTGAGTGTAACAGAGGCCAGCAGGTAAGTGTTGTGCAGGTAAAACCTCACTCCCCTTATCTCAAGAGGTGCCCTAGCGATTGCTACTAGGGGCCATAGCCCTACTGCCTTCTTGTTAGAGCGCCCACCTCCCACGCCGGAGAACGCAGTTTGAATCCAGCTCAGAGCAGGGCGAGTAAAACTGCAACACTATGAGTCAAAAAGTTGGACACATTTGACTGAATTTAATTTTCATATGGCCTTAAAAACCCTTTTGACCTGCAGGCTTATGCCTAAATTCTTAAATGAAATGTTCTGGGTGAATTGCTACATTTGCAGACATGTTGTCCCATAAAACAACTTCACATACTGACCATTTCAAAAATGAGCCAAAGTGACTGAAAAAAAAAAGTATTTACTCTTATTCTAAAAATGTGTGTGTACACAGTGCAATCTCACTACAGAAACATTTTTATAATGGAAAATCGCATCCTGCACAATGACCTCACTAAAACCTTTCAGAATCTCCCTTTCTTTTACCTCTCACAAACAGCACTGATGTTCACTCAAAAAAGTCATTTTCTCTTTTTTTTTTTTTTTTTAGGAAAAATACAATTTGAACATTGCAGAAAAACCAAGAGCACCTACTCAAATTAACTCACACTGTAAGAATGTGTTTTATTCATGTGGCACATGTTAAATCGAATATTGTGTTTATTTGTTCTGTTGGTTTTATGCCATGCAAAGAATTTGTTTATTGAGATTGGATGGTGATGGTGATCAATGACTCTGAGGAAGGAGAGAGAGAGAGAGATGTGTCTCAATTCTGTCTTTTGTCTCTGCAAATGTGAAATTGAGATGAATGAGACCAGGTAAACATTTCAAATTACCCACAAGAAAAGGGTGTGATGGAATAACGGAGAGAAAGAGAGCATGCATGTCAAAGAGTGTAGAGAGAGGCAAGGAATGTAAGAGATGAAGACAGACATAGTGTCTAGATAGATAGATAGATAGATAGATAGATAGATAGATAGATAGATAGATAGATAGATAGATAGATGATAGATAGATAGATAGATAGATAGATAGATAGATAGATAGATAGATAGATAGATAGATAGATAGATAGATAGATAGATAGATAGATAGATAGATAGATAGATAGATAGTATTCCAATTCACAAATAAATGAATCTTCTGAGACAAAAAAAATGCTGTATACAATTATTAAAATAAATTAAAATAAAAATTATAAAAATTATTTTTGTAAAGCACAAAATCAGGAAATATACAGGGAACTTTCTATTCCAAACATTGTGAAGCAAAATGGCTTTATAAGTAAAGTATAACAAAATAAATCAGAAGCAATTCAATCAAAATCAGGTATTTGTGTATTAACACTTAGCATAGATACATGGAAAGAATCAAAATCAGTATATCAAATATTCTTTAGACAACACGAAGAAGAATCTAGCATTAGGATGCTCAAGACATGAGGGTTCTCTGCCGAGTCTACTGAGAGTTGATTTGCTTTTGCTTTACTTATTCCACGTATAGCATTTGAAGCAGCAGTTGCTTCCCCACAGCTAGAACCTGATTATCAAAAACTGAAGAACTTAATTTATTAAAATTCATCATGGTGGAAGCACAATCCGTCAGGGCATACACATACTCGACTAGCACATACATTTTTCATTCACATATCAAACCAACTTTGGCCAGTCCCTCACGACCTCCACATGCCGGTGCGGAGAAAAGTTTCTGTGTAGCTAAGGCTTCACAAAGGACAGTGGTGAGAGATAGAGGGAAAATACAGTGAAAAAATGATTATGGTATCTGATTAATGTCTAAATATAGAGAGCGCTAGCAGGGTAGAGCTGATCTAACTGGTTGAAGAGTTACGCATGGGAGGGAGAGGAAGGCCGTGGATGAGACAGAGGTTGATTCACTTTGCACAGCCACAGCTGCTCTTGAAAAGAGGGAAATGAAAATAACCCCATATAGCTTGATGGATGGGAGAAACTAAATTATGAGGGGCGCAGGTCATTTCTGATGATGCCAGTAAGTCAGTCAAAAAAGATGGACATGAAGAGAGAAAGCAACAAAGATTTTTCAGCGCAAATGAATATATTCATTTAACTGTGACTGATTACAAGGACAATCAATGCTTTATCTGTCATATTATGAACGGATGCCATAGGTAATTAAATAGTCCAAATGGTCCAAAAGGTTAATTAAAGAACTTGCTTGGAAAGGTCAGGACATCCTGACAATGATTATGGAAGCATTGCTAACTCATTTCGTCTGTGAGGTGCATTTACTGTGATTGGAATCAAATATTTTCTCATTATCAGTGCAATCGCAAGTCTATTCAAAGATGCTTTTTGTAAGTGTGAACAATTACATTCAGAATGAAACAAACAAAGATTAAGAAAAATTGACTCACCGTAATTAAGCAGTCAAAGCATGGTGAAATCATTATTTGCCATGCACACTTTATTTGTGCTTGTTTTATTAATAATTCAAATGTAAAATAAAGCCATTAAAAACTAATCAATTGGGTTGTTTTTTTGTTTTGTTTTTTTGTTTGTTTTTTTTTTGTATTCAGTAAGGTTGCTGAAAAACCTCTGATGCATCTCCAAGAAAACAAAGCTACCCAATCATGAAAAGCACACACGTGTGATGCAAACTTCTGTAACTGCATCCCTTTGTAATTTTAATGCAGAACCAAAATGTTGAACAGAAACCACAAAAAACACAGCTCGAGTTTATACTGCCAAGTTTTTCACAGGTATATAATTGTGACCCATTTGTTTTCATTAGGCAGAATTAATAGCCTGTGCAAACAGTTTTCCAAGGGAATCAATTTCTGACACTTGGTCTGAAAGGGTGTAAATGCAGTTTGTATTTATTGCACCTGTTCCAGTGTCTTTAATATTGATGGATAATGCATAATTAATATAATTTTATAATGACTTTAATATCAATCTTTATTCATTTTATTTGTATTCACTTCTTTAGTTTTTGCAGCTTATGTGATATACTGTGTGTGTGTGTGTGTGTGTGTGTGTGTGTGTGTGTGTGTGTGTGTGTGTGTGTGTGTGTGTGTGTGTGTGTGTGTGTGTGTGTGTGTGTGTGTGTGTGTGTGTGTGTGTGTGTGTGTGTGTGTGTGTGTGTGTGTGTGTACATACATTGTTATTTTAAAATAATATTTCACAATATTGCAGGCTTTACTGTATTTTTTTAATCAAATAAATGCAGCCATGGTGAACATAAGATACTTCTTTCAAAAACATTCAAAAACATAATTATTCCAAACTTTTGACCATTGACCAGTAGTGTTCTTGTGTTTGTTATTATTGGGGGGGGGGGGGGTACTGCTGCACAACATCTGTATATAGTCTCACTGCTACTTAGAAAAATCCATCAAGAAGTCTTTTGTTTATGTTTGTTCAGCTTTTGTGTTTGCCTTTCTCAACAACATCTGCAACACACTTGCACTGTTGCATCATGAGCAGTTGGCAAGAAGCAGGCCAAACATATCAGCAATCAAAGCAGAGAAAGATGCGGCATGACTAGGGTGATTTAGACAGCAGGTGAGAGACAGATGGAGAGGCATCACATGTGATTGTAATCTTTGATCACTCTGCCATCCGTGTTTTAACACTGCAAATAAATTATTCTGCTTCCAAACCCTCAGTCAAGTGAGAGAAACAAAAGAGATAAAGTAATCTATTTAATCATCCTTTGGCATAGTATACTATCACTGATAACAAGGATAGTAACTTATGGCCAGTCATATCACAAATTATTCTCCTCTACCATGTTCTGTGAGAATGTGGACTATTGTGGATGTTTGCATCATTTCTTGAATCAATGTTGAAAACAATTTAATATGAGTTGCGAGTAAAAGAAATTGACTGCTAGAGTTTGAATAAAGGTGATGTTGAACTATTAATGATTGTACATAAAAACACTAACAGTGAACAGTGCAAGCTTTCTGAAATAAACATAACATTATTGGCAATATAAACAAATAATGTCAAATATCTGCATTCCTTCACGGCACATAAATAAACAATGTAAACCAACTTGTTACATAAAATGTTAACAATATGAAACAAAACCTTTGAAATTCTCTTTTGAAAGGCTTTCCACTCATACAATATCCAGATGCAGAGATAAACCAGAGTTTATAAACTGGAAGATAAATGTGTATGGTGCTCATTTAGTCATTTTATGTAACAATCTCCATATAGATACATTTTTTTAATAGGCTTGGTTGCGTGCCCAAAATGTTGAAATGCAATCTCTGACTGTGGGCAACTGAGACTGGGGAAGTCTATTATCCTGGTCCCAGTGTTTTTCGTTTCTTTTAGATGGGTTCCTCAAGCCTCAAGTGTAATATGGAGGACATAACACAGGTTAATTGAGATTTTTTCTCTCTCCTTTCTTCCCCTCTGCCACAGATTGCCAAAGCATGCTGAACACAGAGACATGACTGGAAGGCGTCATTATGAGGGTAGCAGCCAGACTTTACACCTGTTTGTAGAAATGTATTAAGCAAAGAAAGGTTCCTCGAGCATACACCTGTTCCTGTACCTCAGAGGAATTCATTTACAGCAACTTATTAACTAAAAGCTTTCCAGGTCAAATTAAGTTGACTCTTTCGGAAAGCTAATGCAAAAAGAGCACAAGTTCATAAAATTCTATCATCCGGTTCCAGGAAATAAGACCAATACATGACTCCGTGTTTTTTTTTTTAATGATATGCAATGCTATTACATTTCATAATACAGCAGGCCGGCATAAATAAGTTGTTACACAGGTACGCCAGCAGGTGGCGACAGTTACCATCTTCAAGAGTGAGTCAATGAATTATTCATTCAACTGATTTGATCAAAATACTGATTCAGACTGCAATGCCACTGAAGTGTGTTGTGTAGAAATGTTCAACGGTTTATCTGCTGTAGATTTGTTTGGAATTATTTTTATTGACAATGCAAAAACAGACAAAATAATGGAAAATCATGGGCCTAATATGTAAGTTAAGGTATGGTCAATGAAATCAATAGGAATCTATATAATCGGAAGCAAATAATATAGGAAGCCCCGCACATTCAAGTTACAAATGACTGCACCTGCTTTATGTTAAAAAATAAGGTAGCTAACCATGAAAAATAAAAAATAAATAATTAATCAAGCAAGCACGGTATACTGTCACATCTGTCTATGTTTTTTGTTAATGTTTAATGTTTTCAGGTCAGGTCCATCTAGTCATGTATTTTACTTTGGTTTCAGTCATGTGTTTCCTGATCCATGTCATGTGACTTCCTGTTCCCGCTTGTTTCTTGTGTCATGTTTTCAAGGTCCATTGTCTTGTTAGAGTGAATTCGGGTAATCTGGGACATTTTTTGCAATTTTGACTTCTGCGATTTATTTCAATATCTATCTAACACATTAGATCAACACATGAGACTTTTCTGAAATCCCTAAGATGTTTTCTAACCACACCAGAAGAAATAATGTAGATATTATGCCCAGAGGAGACATGCCACACCTATTAAATGTTTTTGTGCCCCCCAAAAAAAATTCTGCCTGAATTTGATAATCTGGGACAGGTCACTTTATAATCTGGGACATATGTATTAGGTCTAAAAAAAAAAGCCTATATTTGCCATACTTTATGCATGCCAAACACAATATCACCAATAGCTCCCTTCATTCTACTCTCATTCCATTGGTTTAGCTTCTTCGTATTTCTCTTATTTCCCTCTCTCTCTCTCTTCCTCGCTCTTTCTTTTGCCATCCCTTTTCCTGACGCTGTGGTGCCATTGCATTTTGTAATACATCTCATTGAGTTAATTAAAGGCCATGGATATTTTCATATTTTAGCTGATTTAATGACTGTGTGTGTGTGTGTGTGTGTGTGTGTGTGTGGGTGGGTGGATGTGTGTTGGGGGGGTGCATGCGTTTGTGAACAGAACATTTTTAACTGGCCTGGGCGCAGATCCCCCTCCTGCTCAGTGATTGGGAATTTGGGAAATGAAATTAACGGTTTACTTCATCCTGATATCTTTGCTTGATATTGGAATACGTTTCCCAGATTCTGTCTCTGTAGCATCTCTCTAGTTAGCTGCTTTAGCTAGCTGCTACCTACTGTGAACTTGTGCTAATGTTATAACCTCCAGAATTAACACCCATTTCTCATTATGGCATATATTAACCCTTGTTATTAGATTTATAAAGTCCCTAAATGCATATTTCCCCCATTTGAAGCCTGTCCCAGATTACCCAAAGCATGCTGTCCCACAAAAGTGTTAAATGTGAGCCAAAATCATCACAATTAAAAGAACCAAAGACTTAAACTACTTCAGTCTGTGTGCATTGAATTTATTTAATACACGAGTTTCACAATTTGAGTTGAATTACTGAAATAAATGAACTTTTCCACAACATTCTAATTTATTGAGATGCACCTGTATTTGATAATGTGGGACAACAAAAAAATGTTTGAAAGGAAAAAAACTAAAACGCATTTTCAACACTTTAATACATATTTTGTTGCTTGAATAGATCACAAACATAATTTGACAACGATTAGGAAAATTGTCTTATTTATGGCAGATTTATGTCCTTAACATTAATCTAGTCAGAATCCTATGTCATTGACCTTGTCATGCAATTCCCAGGGGAGCTTCTTGATTGACAAGAGCCCCGCCCCTTTCTGTGGAATCACCCCCATGAACTCCCATGTTTTTGCATATAAATCTTTATGGACAGCAAAAGGTGATACAGGAAATTGTTTAAGAAAAACACACAACACACTTTGTCTTCGTCTTCACAGAATCTGACCAGTGAGAATAAAGTGACGTCATCAAGGCTTTCGCAGCTGATTTTGACCTGACCTAGACGTCTGGTCTCATTTTGCTCTCGCCGTACTTTGATGGCACGTGTAATCGTAACGCAGCTGCAGCGCCAATCAAAGTCAGACAAATTTTCTAACCAGAATGCTTTTGTCAGATGGCAGCCTATCTTTGTAGCGCTGCATGAAGTCGAACAAGCCTAATGAACCAATGAAGATAACTAGATAGATCTGAACTGAAAACATGAAAACATGAACATGAAACATGAACAAAATCTTTACACTACACCATTTTCAACTAAAAATGAAAACTTTTATCCAAATCGACTTACAAGTTTAGTAAACAAGTTCTGTGACAAGTCTCAGTTAATAGCACAGCATAACATAGCATAGCATAGCATAGCACAGAATAGAATAGAATAGAATAGAATAGAATAGAATAGAATAGAATAGAATAGAATAGAATAGAATAGGTAAGTGCTAGTATTATTTGGTCAGGTGCTGACAAAAAAGATGTGTCTTTAGACGTTTTTGAAAATGGCTAAAGACTCAACTGCTCGACTTGAGACGGGCAGGTCGTTCCACCAGCTGGGAACAGTCCAGGAAAATGTCCGTGAGGGTGATTTTGTACCGATTTGGGATGGCACCACGAGGCATTGTTCACTTGCAGAATGCAAGCTCCTGGAAGGCGCATAAATCTGAACTAGCGAGTTTATTGGTGCAGAGTGAGTTTGTTTTGTAGGCAAACATCAGCAGCTATCGGGAGACAGTGCAAACTGATAAAGAAAGGTGTGACGTGGGCTTTGGCTTGTTGAAGACCACTCTCACTTCTGCATTGTGGATCAGTTGCAGAGGCTTAATAGCACATGAAGGAAGGCCTGCCAACAGAGCATTACAATAGTCCACTATTACAATAGTCCACTGGACATTTACAGGGCAACAGCGCTTTGGGGGCCTGTAAATGCACACTTTCGAAAACAGGTTTCAAATTAAACTCACTTAGAAAATGATACCACTATCCAGAGTTGGGTACTTGGACTCAGGACATGGACTTGGACTTGGACTTGGACTCGGACTGCAATTGTGAATGAACTTGGACTTGGATGGACTCAGGTGGACTCGGACTTGGATATTTTGGACGCAGAAATTTTTCAGAGTACAGACGAATCCATGTCTTGTGTAATATAATTTTTTTTTAAAGTAACAACATAAAATTAATATAAAAAGACATTAATAAACATCTCCCACTTAAACTCAATTGATTAAAAACTAGGACTCGACAAGGTGAACTCGGACCCAACACTGCCACTATCGTCTTCTTGTAAAAAATGTGAACAATGTCAACAAAAAAATGTGAATTTCTGAAAATGGTGACATTGCGTGTTGTTCAGTCAATAAGTATTGGCAGTCTTTCTTTACAAAGTGACATCGAAATACTGGCCTGGCATGCATTATACAACTTTTTAGTTGTTTTCACGGATCAGTTTGACAATGTTGTCTTCTGCGAAACATTTCAAAAATGCAAAGGAAAAACATTGTTGTCTTGTAAACGTAACACTTAGACAGACCTTATGGCCTGTTACTTTACTTTACTTTAAGTTACTGTATGGGTAGATACTGTAGATCAGTACAGCACGAGGGGCTGTTCACGCAGAACTTGTTTTACATTTAAAACGTGAGACGTGTGACGGTGGAATTAAACAGCACAAGGTCTAGAGATTCATTTAGAGTCTTGTTTAATATGAAAGCCTAGTGCATTTACATAGAAAAACAACAGAAAAGCAGTGCAGTGGAATGCAAAAATGCATTCTATGTGAACAGTCCTTATGACTGTGTTTTTGTTTATGTGTATTTGAGAGTGAGTAATTCTGAAGAAAACATGCAGACCAGATGCAGTAGCTGTGTGACAGAATGGTGTCGCATATGCCTGGATGCTAGATGACAGTCTCCCCGTGTCAGCCCGGCTTCCAAACCCTTTCCACCATCTCTGACACACTGTCAGAATCAACAGGGCCACCTCTAATGCATGCAGATGTAATTGTAGAGTCTGAAATAGAAAGGAAGCCTGCTTGCAGAACAATGAAATGACTCAGTCGATGTAAAAAGCCACAGTGAGATCAAAAAATATTCATGTTACTTCTCTATTAGGAAAAGTGCATCCTTTTCATATAGTCCATTTTAATGTAGCTGAATCTAGCAAGATCAAGATCATGACTTCCATTCCCTGGGAAAACATGTACTGATAAAATGGATGCATCGGATGCACTTTAACTTGCTTTGGATAAAAGCTTCTACCAAAGGTATATGCATTACATATTGTGCAGCTGAACTGTGAAAGGGACTGGTGGTGATTTAAATGCAATATTACAGCTTTGGAGTCTGGTGATCCACTTCTTTCAAATGGCATTTTGGCACAGGAAGAAACAAGATATTAGATTCACAGTGAAAGAGATCCCATTACTGCTTTTAGTCATTTTCAAACAGATACAACTTATAATAGTACAGTACAGTCAATCTTGTGGTAGAATTGAAAAGCTAATGCTCTCCTACCAGCCTGAGCAGCCATGAGGAACTCCAAATCATCTACCAGAATGTTCTAATAACTATACTTGGCTGGTTGCACACCTATTATATCATTTTTGCCAATGACGCACACCTATTACTGTTTACAAAAGTGTGCCAGGGCCACGAAAAAGCTCAAATAAAATCTTTTTTTTTCCCTCTGTATGGTTCCCAACATGCATTATAGCATGCTTTTTTATCTATTTGTTGGTTTATTATGCATTTGCTGTTTTTTTAATAAAATAGAATTGAAAAATAATTTATTTTTAATTTATTATTATTATTTATGTATTTATTTTTATTTATTTGAAAGAAAGAAAGAATTTTGTTTTTATTTTTTTTAACAAGGATGCATTTAATTGATCAAAAATACTTTTTTAAACATTCTATTTTTTAATAATTATGTAAAGCTGAAGACTAGACTAACATATATATGTATGTACAACCACACACACATACATATACATATATATATACACATACATACATACATACATACATATATACATTTATAAATTCAACATATATATTATTTGATTTCCATTTGCTGAAGATTCAGCCTTGCTATCACAGGAATAAATTACATTTTAAAATATATTAAAATTAAACAATTATTTTAAATTTGTAGTAACATGTCACACTATTACAGCTTTTACTGTATTTTTGAGCATAAGAGACATTTAAAAATGTTAATACTCAAACATTTGAACAATAGTGCAGATAGATAGACAAAAAAAAATTCCTTGGATTTATTGTGAGTTTCTTTCTGTTAATCACAATCATTTGTGTATTGTTCTGAGGGCGAATCAAGACAGTGTTTCACAGAAGAGTCATTAAAAAGCTTGTTTTTAGAGGAAAAGTTACAGTAACATGCTGATTCACAGATTTTATCTCCAAAGATCCATTAAGGTTGGCTTATGGATATCATCCCCCCCCCCCCTCCCTCACAATGTAAAGCGCTTTGAGTGCCTAGAAAAGCGCTATATAAATTTAAGTAATTATTATTATTATTATCAACATATCTATATCAACTTATCTCACTGAGAGAGACCAACAGGGATATTGGTTTTTTCTTTGGTCTGCTGGAACAGATTGTATTCTAGGGATCCAAACCAAGGAAGAAAACACAAGATCTGAATCAAATGCTGCAAATGAAGTAAAAGACAACTAATTAAAAGTAAGGGCCCAGCTCTCAGCCAAAAGGGAACACTAATCACCATAATGTGCCTTTTCTCCTATTTCCGTTTGCTAAGTGACTAAATGTAAATGAAACAACTATTTACACTGTTATCCAATAATGAAGTCTGTTTTTTTTACATTCATTTTTTGTGTTATGGCAGACAATGGCCAAGTACAGTAAATATCTGAAAACTGTATTTTATCATGAGAAATCATTTAAAAATCCATCATCAGAGACATCTTATGTGGATGAAGCATTTCTATGTGGGATGTTCATAAAAACAAAATACGATGGTACAGAAATCACATATAAATGTGTGTCTGTTGTCCATTGCAGATATGCTGCTGGTTGGCGGACTGGCTTCTGCCTCGGTCCAGATGAGTCAGTCTTGTGCTCTGTTTTCATGTCTCACTGAGCAAGTGTATTGCAGGAGAAATGAGATACCTCCTCTGCATGTACTCTCAGGTCTGATTCACGGAGCCACTCAAGGCCTGCAGGTAGTGGGGGTGATCTGCATAATTGTTTGGCACTTGCTGATGATGGGAGAATCCTGTAGGGCAGAAGAATAGAGAGGGAGGAGAGGACAATGAATAGAAAGGGCATCTCTGCTTGACAAACAATGAGGGCTGGTCCCAGCTCTGACTCACAGGATGAAGAGCATTAGAAGCATATGCTCTGACACAAGCTGGGTTTCAACAGGTGGTGTGATATATTCACAAGTTTAGAAACTGTAACTACACTGATTAAACATGTTTTTATTCATGTTTATCACTATTGAAAAATGCATTTTTATATATTTTAATTTTAGTCATTTTATTATTTGATTTTTTTCATTAGGTGTTGTTTATTTAATAGTTCTATTTAGCTTTTTTATTTAAATTCATTTTTACATTCATTACTCTATTTAGCTTTATTTTTATTTCACTAGTAATTACACTTACAACATTTATTTTAGTTAGTTGCTAAAGTAGCATTCCTATTTTTTTAAACCAATATTTATATTTTTATTTTATGTTAGTATTTTTTTTTTATTATTATTTTAATAATTTTTGTTTTGGCTTTAGTTTTACTGCCATCAGGGAGGCATTATAGAGTTCCATTATGTAGAAGTAATCGCTATAAGAATTATTTTATACCGGTATCGATTAGGATTTTAAATAGTAAATTGTAGTAACTGTGATGGTTTATTTTTAATTAACAAGTGTTGTTGTTGTTTTTGTGTGGTTGTTGTGTGTATTGCTGCAGCTTTGAGTCCAAGACAAATTTCCTGCAAAGGACAATAAAGTATAACTGTACTGTAACTGTAATGTAATAGGATAAAAGTCACATTTACACATATGCTACGCAAATTCTGTAAAAAAAAAAAAAAAATGATATTTGTATTTCAACTATCTACTCTTAATGGACATATTTTTTTAACATGAATATTAAAAGGATTACATAGCATTTTAAGAAATATACAAGGTGGTAAAGTGGGTACAGTTGAGACTCCCTTTATAGGTTGCTATGTACTGTATACAGTAACAGTCCAATCATAGAAAATAAAATGCAAACAGAGTGTGTGTGTTTGTGTACTGGTATTACCTACCTTATGGGGACCAAATGTCCCCACAAGTATGGTAATACCAGTAAATTTACCTTATGGGAATATTTTTTAGGTCCCCATGATGAAACAAGCTTATAAATCCTACAGAATGGTTGAAAATGTAAAAACGCAGAAAGATCCGGGTGATGCGTAGGTTTAGGGGTATGGTTAAATAATATAAGGGTATGCATATTATTTTTACTGTTATGTTTACATTTATACTGTCTGCCATATATTTTTGTAGTGTTAAATATTTGTTCCTGTTTTGTTTAACGGAATCTGAATTAAATAAAGCAAATAAATACATTTATTTTTAAACCGTAATTATTGAAAACTGTAATTTTGTAATTTATTACATTTGCTATAAATGGTTAGCCAGCTTTAGAGCATTAAGAATGGTGTCTCAACTGTACCATGCTACTGTTTCAACTGTAAACCATATGGGTACAGTTGAGACAAAAAAATGCACCTCATGTTTATTAGCTAATTTTGGAAAATATGAACTATTTATGGCTATTATCAATTTATGATAATTTAGCACACAAGCAAAATAAATATCATGTGAAAAATCACTTCATTTCAGCATCTGGTTTTTGTGTAGTGATGAAAAAAGCAGAAAGTGTCTCTACTGTACTCAGTCTACCCTACTTTTAATACTTCATGAACTACAGTTAGAGTATATTTGAAACATTGTTTGAATGTGCTTCAAGTACATTTCAATTGTATTTCTGCTCATTAGAAATGCATTAGCATTACACTACTAGTATATTATAAATCTGCTTTTTCAGTATATACACACACACATACACACTTTGATATATAGAAATGATATAGGCATATAGAAAACTTTAATGTATTATATATTGTTGTACATTACAAATTTACATAAAGTACATTTAAAAAGTACAGCAGCATATATATACTTTGGTGAAAAACAAAAAATATTAAATGTATTAAAATGCACTTGAAATACAAGTATGTTTATGGTATACTTGTATTACTACAAACATACTCAAGTACATTTTAATACATTATACAAAAAAACATTACAATAAATGAAAAAAAGACTGAAATGCTATGGCAGAGCTATCTTATCCACTTGTAGAACATTTCAGTTACACCTGTATTACTAAAAAGTACAGAATTTTACATCAATGAATAAATAAAAATTACAATGCAATTTTCTGAAAAAATAAATAAAAAAAATTTACTGAAAACCAAAGTGCAGAAGTGAATAGCTGTGTGTGCAAAGAATGAAGATGAAGATGATAAAGTTCAAGCAACAGAATAGGGAGGGATGGAGGGGGATTTGTAGATGGATGAGGAGATGGCGTAGGTATGGTGAGAGACAAAAGTGCGGGGATGATGGCAGGATGTGGCGACGGGATGGTGATGGGAGGATGACGATGATGCTCTGGCGGCTTAGATGGTGTTTGGCACATGGCACAGACCCAGTGCATCCCAGTGCTGACAACACGGCAGAGTCAAGGGAGGGAGGAGCCAAGATGTAGATGGTGTGGCTGCCAACATTTGGGGGCCAACCGATGGAGACAGAGCTGGTGGATCTGAAGGCACAGACGGAGGGCCGATGGAGCTGAGCATCGTCGCAGGTTTCGGAGACCTGGGCACAGCCATAGCGATGAGCATCGTTGGTGGATCCAGAGTACCCGAGGACTGGGGCGATGCCGGTGTGACCGAGGACCGTGGTGTACCCGATGGCAAAAAAGGAACCCACTGCAGCCAAAGAGGTGGAGGGTTGGAGCGCAGCAGACAGCCTGCAAGTCTCTGGCAAAAGTAGAGTGACGACTGACCAAGGGGGAGCCGGTGGGACGAGGTCACTTCTTTGAGTACGACCGGCATTTTCTGCAACTAAGGGCTTGCAATTCAGACACTGTAGTATTTGAAGACTGCTTTCTCACAGGATCTATGAAAAGGAAAAATAATTTATATAAATTTAGCCAA